>VXBT01000503.1:1009557-1399611 GCA_013400235.1 Oriolus oriolus
CCCCCCTTTTCTCTTCTCTCCTCCACAAACTCCCCTCGCTCACAGTTAATGATCTCTTTCCCTTTGTCGCCGCAGTTCAAGCTACGGGGAATTGTCACTTGTGCAGGTTTCAGGAGTCGTTTCCCCTTTCCTCAATGTGGCAGGCTCTCCTCTCTGCAGGCTGGAGCCGGCGCTGCAGTCACTGAGCCCATTTCTCTTCAGATGCTGCAGGTTCCCTCCTTTCTTCCCTAATGGCAGAAATCTCTGCCGGCTGCATTAGCACTGAAACCTGCTTGCCACTGCCACGCATCCATGGAACTTACATAATTTACTGCTTATGTCACTCTCGCCTCTGCTACCTCTTCATTCATTTCAAGCCTGTTAAAGAAGTGGAATAAGAAGCACAGAGACTTAAACAGGCAAAAAGCGGCTTGCAGCCACAACCCTTTTTCTTCTGCAGGGGAAGAAAAAAGAATTTGGGAATTCTGGTTTCATTTTATTAAAGATGTATTTTTACATTATATTTTTAATGCAGTCTTTCTTACATATTAGCCTCTGTGACTGCTGAAGTTGGGGTAGCGCCAAACTTTTGCTGAGAAGAAATATGGACTATGTTTTTTTACCAGCTAGGAAACGTGCAGGTCCATACAGTGTCCCAAAATCTCTTCTTTTCCTGTGAAGGAGAAAAGCAGAGAAGTCAAAGCCCATTTCCAAGAAACACCAACTCTCTTCAGGTCCCCGTGGCTTAGCGCCTGCCCAGAGAGAGTGCTCGCCTTGGATCCTGATTTTAAGCACTAAAGGAAGAAAATGGAATTGACTTTTCTGTTGCTGTTGTTGTTGTTGCTATAAGACACTCCGTAGGAGGCGAAGCCAAACATACCTCTGGGGAAATATTAAACACTTCACAGAGAAAGGCCTAAAGAGGCAAATATTGCAGCCCTTTTCTCACGCCAGTCATCCCATTAACTTCAGAGACGCTGCTCATATGAGTGAGGCTGGTGGGGTCAGGCCTTTGTACACAGTAGCACATCCAAAGGTTAAAGGATGTCATTTGCAGTCATGATCTTGTTTCACTTCCTACCTCTACCTCTGATTTACTGAGAAACCTCAAATAAATCACTTAACCTCTCTAAGAATGAGTTTACTTAAGTGCAAGAACATTCTGAGCCTCCAACAATATTTGTGAAGTGCTTTCAGGTCCTTGGAGGAAAGATGTACTTGCAAATTATCAGGGTAGCTGCTTACATGGAAATAAATCTCAATTTCTCTGTCTAAGCATATGTCCCAGCTGCATCCCAACCTCATGTCTGCATAACAGTGGTTATGCACCATATTCTACTTGGATTTCATAGGTAAAATATGCAGGAAAGCAGCCTGAAAGGGCATCTCACTCATTTGCAAGCAGGTCCTTGGTTCCAGAGAGCTGGTGCATTTCATCCTCAAAAACTTACATCTGATACCTTGAGGGGTGTGTTTCTGCAACTGCATTCTTAAACTGAGCTGCATTCACTGATGTGGTGCCCATGGTCCACGCACTCTTTGCTTTCTCACACTGCCCAAACACCCGTTATTGCAAAAAAAATGGACTGGGGAAGATTTTTTCTGAATAGCAAAGAAACGTGATGATGGGAACTTGTGTGGTTGTGACTGTGCTCCCTGTCCTAGGCAGAACTAGGAAATATATGAACAACAGGAACCATACAAAGAAAAAAAGATTTTGGGTAAAGGTTCAGTGCAGGGAGAAAAGGGAAGGGGCTTCCTTTTTATCTGTACTGGTTCTGCTTATCTTTTACTAGAGGCTGTTTTTAGTGATGAGGAAGTAGAAGAAGAAATCCATTTGTTTTTCTCATGACACAGCAAAATACACAACCTAATAACTCAGAAAAACATCCCTTCTGCCCTAAAGAAATAATCTCACAAAATTAAACCAAGACTTTATCCAGATATTGCCCAATTCAACAGTAAATTTCCATTCAACTGAAAAGGCTTCGAATAAAACCTTCAAGTGGGAATCCAGCAAATTGAAGAAACTTCATAAATGGTTGGTACAGTTCAGGAGTAGGGTCTGGATTGTTTTTCATTCATTACTTAGGTGAGCAAAGAGCTGCATATTTTGATGGGAATTTGGGACTACAAACCAGGGCAAAATACTGTGGCACACAAGGACAGCTGGATTAACCTGTAGGCCTTGAGCCAAGAGTCAGCCAACGCACACTGAAGCGCCCGCCATTCATCACCATGCTTTCCCCAAGAACGGCTTCCCGTCCTGTTCTGCTGGCTCCAGCATGTCCAAATTATTTTGGACCACCCTCCACCACCCTCTACAGCACCTTGTAGAGCTACCTGAAATTTTATTTAAAGGGTACACAGTTTCTGTCAGTAATTTCCACAGACCCATAATTGTTTTTATATCACCTGGTTATAGTAGGTAGTATTATTTGCCAAGAAGCTGATATGAATGCATTTCATAACATGCTTTATATAATCCATTATTAGAGGAGATTGCTGCATCTGTAATTATGTTTGCAAATGCATTTTATTGAGTTCTACATAAAAGTGTGCAGGACTGAAACCAGCTCTTAGGCTGAAGAAGTGTATATATATATACATATATATGTACTTTGCTTCCTTCAAAATCTTTTTCTTCTGTATAGTCAACACTACAAAGGGGAAAGAGCAAAATTTAGCTTTGATTTCCTACTGATTTCCTACTCCAGCCCTTAATCCAAGAGTCCTTGAACCTGGGGACCTTTCAGATCTTCACTGGAATCCTGTCATTTTTATCAACTTTAGTTTCTACATAGCAAAAGTGATTATGTGAGTTCTGGCTTCAGGCTGATCAAATCTTTCTGTGTCTCTTCTGCTGCTGACACTATTGTGAGAGGACAAATTACATTTGGTACAGGCGTGCAGAACCCACACAGGTAACTGAGCTGGGATCTCCTGCGGCTGGTGCTTGAAACAGTAAACATAGGCTGATTTCCCAAACTCTTTTTTGGCAAAATATGAGCCAGAGAGAACCTGGGTTGATTGTCACATCCCAGATCAACTTTGAGTGACCGGCAGCCTTGGGAAGGGAGCTGCCTTCACTGCTCTGGAAGCCTGTTTGGCTCAGTGCAAGCAATGGAGCTGAGCTCCTTCCTACAGATTTCCAAGAAAACCTCTCCTTTAGGTTGTTAATTTGCGGGAGTCAGGCAGTTCAGACAGCAGCAGCCTCTTTTTCCACATTGCCTTTCCAATAAATGCCCTTTCAGTTTGGGTTGACTATTTCATCTGAAGCTGAAGTCCATCAAAAGCCCTTCCATGCTCTGAGCAAATATATGGCCAAATTAATCTGTTGTGAGCCAGTTATCTCTTGTGTACTTAAAAAATAAAAAGCATGTGAGTTTTGGTGCATCTTTTTCTCATGCATGGAAATGTGGTAAAAAGCTCAGACAAGGTAAATTAATTATAGTTCAAGCCTTTTTCCATTTATGGTGAACTTTCTCTTTCCTTCCCAGCCCCCCAAGGAACCACACTGTAAAACACTCTCTCAAAGAGGTTTTATCTCATTCTGCCTTGCCTCCATTTCTCCAGCTCCTCTAGTGAATATTTGTCTTTTCTACCTGCTGCCCAGTTAAATCAGCCTCAGAGACAGTGACATATGCCAGATCACAGGGGCTGTCACTTTAATTCCCCGTGCTCATATTTTTCTCCTCTAGTGGGGTGCTGGGGGCAGATGTTTGGAGAAAGGACCCCTTTGCTGCCTGGCACACCGAAATCCTGACACTGGCTGCTAATTCTGGAAGGCGAATCCTGGCCCTGCTGACAGTGCCCAGAGTTGAACAGGCGGCTTCTCCCAAGGGCAGTCGAGTGCAGGCTCTAGATGTTGGAAATGAAGCTTTACACCCTACCACAGGGTGCTGCTGGAGCAGTTTCTCCCAATTTCAACTCAACTATCTCGTGTGATTCCTGCCTGAAGGCACAGACCTCCACAGGTTGGCCGTGTGAACGCTGGTCTGCTCCCATCCCTCAGCCTCTGAAGAGCTGTTTTCCCCCTGGCAGAAGAGAGACTGGGACTCAAGACGCTGTGGCCTCCACCCCTGCACTGCACGGACCATGATGGGCTCCAAAGTGCTGGTGACTCCAGTGCAGCACACCTTGCTCAGGGTGAGCCCTCGTGGGGACAATTGGCTGGGCAGGTGGCACATCCCTCACAGGCCCCTTCAGTGGGTAGTCCCTGCCCTGTGGCCACACCAAGCTGTAGATAAGCCCACAGCTGCATACTCTGCACCTCCTCTCCTCCTCAGAGGGAAAGGGAATCATGTCCCCTGCCCCTTTAGCATAGATCTGCTGCTCAAATCCATCTAAGGTTGTGAAGAGCCTGTGAGGTCATCACCCTATGGGGTATACCTCACAGTCCTCAGAAACTGGTGGAAATATCTCCATTGGCTTCACATGGCTTTCATGGGGACCTTGATGTTAAAATCCCCATCAGGTCACAACTGCAGTCCCTATGTAGTTTCTTAGGGGTGTCAGTAATTTTTCTGTCAGTCTGGCTCTGAGAACCTGTTTTTCTGCCAGCAGCTTTTCTCAGGAGCAAAGTGAAACCCGAAAGCTTCTGATGTTTTGCTAAAAACCCCCAGCTGTATAAACCTTCCATCTCCGGCACTGTACGGAGCCCTAATCAAAGTCTTCTTCAGGGCAGTAGAAATTTAAGGTTTAACCAGACAAAAGCATGATAGAACAAAATATCTATGATTTATTAATGGGCTACATTGTGGGTTTCAAACTGATGTTTATCAGTAAAATACTGGAAGGAGGAAAAATCAAATCACATTAATGCAGGCTCAATGGCAGAAGCAGTCAAATTGTAGCTCCTGCCTGGTGGTAAAGAGTAAAATATACCATGCCCTCTCTTTGCCCTGATGTCCCCCTACACCCATATCAGGGGAGACCCTTACAGACTTCTGTCTTGAAAAAAAACCCCACTTTACTTTGGTGTCCTCTCAGGAAAGACACAGTTCCCAACACCACACCTTTCTTTTCAAGCTAGAACTTAACACCCTCTCTAAACAGACAATGATATAACACACATTTCTAAGTGCGAGTATCCAGGGAGTGATAAATTGAAGGTTTGGGTTTTAGTTACATTAATAATGCATATAGAAAAGCTATTTGAAAATAAGAAAGTGATACATTTTATGCTGTGCAGTTTGTGGGGCAGAAATGGAAAGAAGAAATTCAGTTTTACGTTTCCTTTGTAGCTCTGGGTCAAGGTGACTCCCAGCATAAGCTGGAACAACCCCACTGGCAACCTCCTACACATCTACCTCATGTTGCTCCAGCTCCTCTCCCCAGCTTAGTCACTTCTCCGAGCGTATTGTAGGGGAAGACCTGGGAGAGATAAGGCTCAGGACTGCCTGTCCCCTCCCTAGGATGGCCTGGGGCATGACATGGGGGCTCTTCCCGCTCCTTTCGTCCTTTCTCCTGATCCCAGTAAAGGATTTCAGCGGGAAAACTGTGACTAAGGATGTAGTTGTAAATCACGTAAGAAAAGGCTGGAGCAGAGCCTTCAATTTGTTATTATTCAAAAGAAAGCAAGCAAACAGTTTCTGCTGAACTCGGACAACCACACAAACCTGACATAAAAGCATTCTGCAAACGTTGGCGTTGAATTTGCTCCGGCTTTCCTGGAGCAAGATGGCACACTGTGGGCATTTGGATCCTGCATGGATAGGGAATGCACGTCCGACTCTGCTTCCCTGCTCTGCCTTGTTGTGTGAGTGCTTGGCTCACCCAGAGAATGAGGAATCCCAGCACAAGACAGCTGGGAATGCTGCATCTTTCGCAAGAAGGGCTGCTCACACATACGGTTGCTTTTACTGGGGGCTGTCAGGACAGAAAACTGCACTTGGGGATACTTTCCACGAGATGGGAAAGCGGCATTGCTTAACAAAGCAAGGCTACAGGCTTCCCAGCATACCACTGCACTGGCAATTAAATAAGCCTCTGAGCCACATGTGAGTGTGCCTTAAGAAATTAGTGTGATTCAGAATGATTTGGGTAGAGGAAAATATTCCCTTAAAGGATCCTGCCTGGGCTTCTCAGTGTGTGGAGGGTGGGAGAGGAGAGTTTCCCAGTTCTTGTGCAAAGGTGAACTCTGCCCAGAAAGAAGAAACTCGAGCCCACTGCAGCCACCTAAGGGCATTCCACCAACCAAAATGGAAAATTAATTAAGAGAGTGAATCATTTTCTGAGACTTACTCAGTTTTGTACTGCTTTCGTGTTCGACTCTTCTGTCAGTAGAGCAGCTCTTGATCCAACACAGTGTTTATAGTCACGTTTCCATAGAGCCCTGGTGTGCAGAGCCAGCTGGTGGGAATGACCTGCAAGACCTGTTTATAGACCTCCATTACAGAGCCTCTCATTTTCTTGGATGATTATCGTAGGTGTCAAATAAAGCTAGATTACCTGTTTTATGTCTTAGAATGATAAGCAAGCCAAAGCAAGTCATTTGGCTCATGCAATTATACAGGTATACCTAGAGATATGCATACATACATTATTTCAACCACTCAAGGCAATCTTACAGCCTTTCCTTTGTCGGGATTTCGAAACGTTTTCATTTCACCGAAACATCCCTCTTGGTAAGGTGATGCTGGAATTTTGGCTTCTCTAGCTGGACAGCAGAGCTCATCTGCAAGAGTTGACAGAGCATGGCAAGGGCACAGCACAGTGGTTTCATGGGGGCAAGAAGCTCCTCTCCCAGACCGGTGTGGAAGAGGCGTCTCAGTCACAGCACAGCTTGGCTCGACAGCGGTGCCTGCAATGGCAACAAGGAGGTGAAGCATGTGCTGACAGAGCTCATTGCTGGGGAAGCTTATAAATGACTCCTGGCACTACACTTGGCAGTGGCCAGTGTTACCAGTCCTACCATTGCATAACATCTGCACTTCACCACAATCACCAAAACAATCAAGAAGAAAAGCAAGCTAACGCTTGTTGGGGAATAAACTCAGCAGTCACTCTATTATCACACATTTTTCCAGCCTGCAGCTCCACCTCCTTCTCTTTTCCTGCCTGGGACGAGTGGCCTCCTGGCTGGTACCCGGAGGCCCCACCTTCCCGGGCGTGGTGGGGAGCAGCCCTGCTTCCCCTGGGCAGAGATGTGCTCAGGCTTCGGGATGCGCTGACTCAGTGATGCGGGGCTGATTGCGAGCGGCAGTTTCAGCCAGCCCCAGCCAGCGCATCATATGCATTTACCAGCACACAGACACAACCACAAGCTTTTATAAACGGATTCCAGAGCCCGGCCAGCAGCGAGCTGGCTTGGGCTGGAGCCTCACACAGTGCAAATGAGGGTACGTGGGAGGCCTGCGCAACGATGGCCTTTGCGCTCCCACAGCTTGGGTCAGCTGGATTCTCGGTGGAGCCCCATTCCTCAGCATAATCAAGAGATGCTCAGAGACAGCTCTAATTAAAACAGATTGTCACAGCCCCGGGGAGGCTGTTACATGAAATGGAGTTCAGTAGGACCTGGGGAAGCTCCAGGAAAACCCCCTTTCTCTTCCACCTATTCCAATATATTAATTTACGCCCTCAAAGGATCCACTTCTCAAAGGTATGTCCTAAAAGCCAACAGATTCTAGTTCCTGCAGGGTGAGCCCCGAGACCAAAGTAACCCTTGCAAGAGTCTCAAGTCCTCATTTGGGAGCAGCTCACTCCCCTTCCCAAAAGGAGCCGTTCTAGCTGACGTTCTGCTCCTCTCAAACGATGAGGCAACATCCCCAGAGAAGAGAGGGTGTCTCTCGCACAGACAAGCTATTCCAAGACTGCTGGGCCGGATCCAAAATCAATTGAAGTACATGGAGAGTCCTTCCACTGATTCCAAAAAGGTTTGAATTGGGCCCAAACGTCAAAGCCAACGCCATAAACTCTGCCTGGAAGCCAATACGCAGCCAAGTACCAGCCCCTCAGCAGAAGAGTCGTGTGCTTACAGTGAGATACCCGACTTACTCAGCACGATGCTGCCTTCAGCGCTGGCTCCTCATTTCTGAGGGGATTTAGCTCCTGTTGCTGCATTGCAGTTCTCAAGTCTTCATGTGACAAAAACATGGATAACAGCACCAAGATCCACAGCCACAAGGGAAGGTCACAACCCCCATTGCCAGGCGGAGATGGAGAGGGAAAAAAGGACAAAAATCAACAAACCAACAAAGTTTCTATACATGAGGAATGGGGGCTCCGAGCTCTGTGCTAAATAGTGGAAAAATCTTTATTCCCCCACAACCAAATGGAGCAAAATGATGACACAACGGCCTCAGTGCCTTAATCAGCAGGACAAGTCAAGCCTTTTATTCCTTTGTATATTCCAGTCAATGGAAAGTTATTGCTTAATTAACCCCCTTGAATGAATACCTGATAATTAATAAACCCATATACTGTACCCCAAGGCTTTGAGTTT
Source organism: Oriolus oriolus (assembly GCA_013400235.1). Lineage (NCBI taxonomy): Eukaryota > Metazoa > Chordata > Aves > Passeriformes > Corvidae > Oriolus > Oriolus oriolus. Next base: position 1,017,983 of record VXBT01000503.1, read on the forward strand.
CAGAAATCTCTTCTGTTCAAGTATGAAAAAAGAAAACATGCTGAACTAATGGGAAATAATTCTGGTAGAAGGCAAACCAATTAGGATTAGTGAATTCCATTTCATTTAAAGTTCCAAGATAGAGAAGTAATTTATCTAGTAAATTAATAGTGTTAGTGACTTTCCTAATATATTAGCAAGTCTTTCGTATCATATTAGTGAAAACCAAGCTGGCTAATACAATAAAAGACTTATTATAAAGGTATGAAGGTTACTAATGTGATAAGATTTTTGCATCCAATTAGTATTAAAAGAAGGCTGCTCTAAAATGGACTTTCACATTTATTTATATAACTACCCAACCTACTGTACAGACCACAACTTTTATCTTAACAAATTATTAATCCTCCTCCCAAATTTGGAGCTACTGTGTGTTACGTTCCTCATGCAAAACTGCATGTGTGCCTCTATCTGCAGATCTGCATGGGTAACTGGCCCAGATTATTTGGTCTGGCTGCATTGTGTTCAGCACAACACTACAGAGGTTTTGCATTCTCCTAACCTTGGATCAGCAAGAGACTGGTCTAATCAGATACAGCAGCCTAAAGGCAAAACAATTACACTGAAATTATCATATGGAATCAAGCCAAAGCTCCATCTTGTCTGCTATCCTCTCCTCATCAGCTGCTAGATCCTCCCACCCTTCTCTGGAGCAAGGTGAAAAATACCTGCTGCGGTGACCTGATGGAGTAACCTACTTACACAGGCATTTCTTCAGAGCATAACCAGACACTGATTTCCTGAATGAAATAGCAAGGTTTAGGTCCTTTATAAAATCCTGAATTATAAACTTTAATGTTATAATACATACCTGTGTAACTGTGCCCAGTGGAGGCGATGCTACGGTGTCAGTGAGTTCCAGAGGTGACTCTTCAATGGCATGAAAAGGGATAAGCTTTGATTAATCTTGAACATGCTGGGTTTTACACTGCACTGGAAGTTACTATATGAACACAGATTTTCTCGTTCTGTGAAAGATCTCAGCTGCCTCCCAATGCCTCTGCTGTGGGTCCAGCAGCAGAAGAGCAGATTTGCTTTCAGTGCCAACTGCAATGAAGGTTGCACATGCGAGCACACAAAAATGGAAAAGACAAGAACTAACAAGAGGTTTTGCTAAATTTATTTGACCCATTGCTGTAAAAATGGGTAAAATTTTGGATCTGAATACAGTTAATCTTATTTATTCAGTTGTGAAGTATCTGCCTATGTAGCTTTTCAGTGTGTTCACACAAAGTCTTTGGAAAGAAAGTTTTCAGACTGTCATAAAATCCCTTCTTACTGAGTTGGCAGTAGAATTGTACAGAATCAGAACCGTACACACGGGTACTAAGAAATCAATTGAATTAGAGAATATAATTGGTGCTATTTTTCATCTTTAGAGTTCCTGCAAGAGTGGTTTCCTTAGGTAGATCAAATTAGTAAAGTAGAAACAGCTGCAGTCGATTGTCCGTTGTTCAGGTCGAGGTTTGGGTGATAAAGACTGATCACAGTCAGGGGATGTTAATGTGGGAAGATATACTCCTGCACATTCCTCCGAAACCGGAGCTGTGACTGATCTCATTCATTTAGTACCCTTAAATCACTGGAAATTGTCATAGTCTGGATTTCAGACTTATGTCCTACCATTTCACCCCCATAAAAAACCCGGCATCTCACACATCACAGCTTGGAATTTTACCTAACTTTGCAATTCTCACACCTCTGTACCTCCAAGGCAGAGCTAACAGAGAGCAAGCACAGGTGTGTGCAGGTGAGCTGTGTGCCAGGGTTTGTACTGATTCAGGAGTGTAAGCAGTGGAAAAGCTTAGGATAAATTCCACCCAAGAGGACACCATGCACTTATTTTTTTCAGCCCTGTACCATAAATTTAGACCAAGGGAATTCCTGGTGAAGTGCAAGGTCAGTCTTTTAAGAACACCAAAAGCTGCATGTTTTGCTGCAACAGTCAGCCTGAGACATCCTTGAGACAATTGCTACAGTTAAATTTAATACAGAACCTCAACCTCTCAGAGTGTAGGAAGAAAAATTATGCAAGTGTAGTAACAGGTATATTTAACTTCATAACCCATTTATTGCCCTTGTGGGGGTGAGAAAGGATCCCACATCATTAAACCAGACTCTAAGCATAGAGGAAGCCAAATTTCTGTGCCTCTTTTAGAAGCACCAGATCATGGCTGCATCTGGATGGAGACCACAGCAAAATAATTGAGTGATTTAAATTATTTCAGGGGTGGAGGCAAAAAGGAGGAAACAGGGACAGAGGAAGAGGAAAGTGAGGAAGTTAGAGAGAAAAATAGGAATGGAGAAGTAAAGAGAAGCAGAGAGATGAGTGGGAATGTGCACATAAGGGACCTTTTACACCTGCAAGGAACAGAGACATTAACAGGGAGAAGGTACAAGGGAGGGATGAAGGCTTGGCCCATGGTCACTGAGGTGGTGGGACAGGGTCTGCCCCAGAGCAGACACAGAGGGAACCTGGAACCTGTGGTCACAGGAGGTACCAGCAGAGATGCTGGAAGAGCAGCCAGAGAAGGAGGAAGATTTCTGTAGTGAAGGAATTAGAGATGCTGTAGGAAGAAAAAAAATTACTGTGTCAAACCACCACATAATGCCAGACAGCTGAAGAGAGAGGTCATGGGAACAACAAATACCAGGGTGGCTGGGGGGGCTGGGGAAAGCAAGATGATTTGATAAGGGAAATCCAGATTCAGAGGTCAAAGGGGAAAAAGTTCTTGGTGAAAAATAGGTCAAGGGAGCAGTCTGACTTCATTATTTTACTTTTCAAACCTTTAATTTAACAGTTGCTAATGACAGACAGTGCACAAAATGACAGTTGTATTACCCTCCAACACTGATGTAAAAATAGGCATAATCCTGTTTTTGTGATGATTAATGCAGTGTGAAAAAGATAATTAAACGAGGCCCGGTGTACTTTTGCTTTCCATGCCTCACTGCTACCTTCCATGGCTCCTGCTCAATCTCCTTGAAAATCTATTAGGCTCTGCTACCAACATTTTATCACTTTCCCTGTGTTAAGTTAGAGATGCCCTCCCCAAGCTTTAGACAGGAAGCAGTTCCTGGGAGGAGGCAGAGCAGGAGCGAGAGCCACGGCGTGCCAGCACTCTGCCTGCCACCTCCCACTCATGTGATTGCCTGACTCCTAGAGAAATTCCAGCACATAAAGGTTTTACTGGTAATGCTCACTCTTAATTAGCTAGTTCATGTAATAATAGCAACTTTTACCCCTTCATCTGGTTAGAAAAACCTTTGGCAGCCGAGTTCACTCTTGAAGGTGATGCACTTCACCAGCTCCCAGTTTGAAGTCTCATTTCTGAGAAGCATGGGAGGGCAATGTGGGACAGAGGTGTTCTGAAAACATTAAAAATACCCTGTAGAAAATATCTGCATATTTGTAGAAAGTACGGGTTTTTTTAAAGTTCTGCTTTGGAATTTTATCCCTGTACTTTTTTTATTACCAAAAAAAAAAAAAAAGGCAAATGAAACGAAATGCCTGAAAAAAGGTTTTCATAGTTATTTTCTTTGCTGATGGCCTAGAAATTTGCTGGATTTGATCCGAAATAAACTGCAGTCAAATGTCAGCTTACTCCTGACATTGTCAAAAATGGATTTTCTTGCTTTATGCCACCCCATACACAATCAAATGCACATTCAAAATACATAATGGTCTGATAGTTTAAAATTATTGCTTGATCCTATGGCTGTGGAAAAGCAGTGGAGTCAGCCAGTGTTTCTTTGGGGTGCATCAGCGACAAAGGCAGGACTAGAACTGAAGACACTGCAATACCTCCCTTTTCTCCTTCCAGCTCCCAAAGCAATAAAACCTCTCTATGCTAAATTAGACTATTGATCAGTGGCTACCATTCCTAATGGACATCCTGTCTCTCATGTCTGGGATTAGGATGTTCTTTCTACTGCTGGATAATCTTAGTACTGTACAATTGCTCTTTCTCTGCTAATGACTGAATACAGGAAGAAATATTTCCCTGTTGAGTTTGGTTTTTGAAAATCTCATCGCACAGGCTCACGTGAGACGAGCCAGGAAGGCCAATTTGTGACCTAGTGCTATCTGATCACATTCAGCCTAACTGCCAGGTATTTGGGTTACTTTCTGTGAGGGGATGTTACATCATTAAACCACTATCCGTAGCACACTGTATGATACCCTGATAATTCAAGCCATCATGTCACAATATTCATCAGAAAGAAAAACAAAAACAACAACTAAAAACAAAAGCCAAACCTTCCTTCCTGTTCTGGAGATGGTCAAATGATAAGCATGAACTGAAAGTCACACACACCAAAGTTCTGAAAAAGTACCACAGCCGGAACATCTGCACCACACGCAGCCTGTGCGAGCAGGATTTCAGCTGGGGTAGCCCCAACACAATGAATCTCAAGCTCTCTGTGATTGCATGATAAATAGGGCAAAAGACTCCCTTCGCTGTGACCCAAAACCCACACTTGCTCTCAGGCAGCCAGAGGAGCGTTTCCCACGTGCTCAGCAGATGCTGTGTTTTGGCCCAGCGTGGGTGACGGACAGGAGAGTCCAGACAGAAACTGCTCCGGCTCTCGGCCACCTCTGAGGGCTGCTGGGCAAGGAGAACAACAGCAGTGGCAGAAAGCAGTGCTTCTGTCAGTACATCTCTACCCCTTCCAGACAACATCATTTTAAGTCAGTTCTTCCATATCTTTTATCTTTTGGACAGGGAAGAAGACCACACATCAATCAACGTTTTGGTATCTCAGCTACTATTTGAATACATCTCTGTGCCCAGACTGGGGGCAGTTTTCATCCACTTCACTGAAATCTCCAAAATTTGCACACAGCTTTTGCGTGGGCATCCACCTCTCCTATTTTCACCCATTTTTTTCCCAAAAACACTACTTAGAAGTCATTAGCAAGTCAGGCTCCCAGGCTGTGTCCCAGAGGCCAACCTGTGTGACACAGGACAGCCAAGGAGAGAAAGGACCTGTCTCTAGTAAAGGTATCTCAAACTGTATCATGCTCAATGTGAAGCCCTGGTGGTGAATTAGCAGCCTGACACAAAGCTGGAGCAATGGACATGTCCGAGAGAGTTCACAGCACTTTCCCTGCCTTTTCTACATCCACAACCAGCATCCAAATGGATGTCAAGGTTTGGGTTTTTTTCCCTTTAAGTGTAAGCTGTTTTCTATCACACTGTGGCCTGTAGCTCGGTATACAAGACGTACTATGGCATTACGAGGTAGTGACAGCTGCTGAAGAAATGCCGTGTTATAAACATGCAATGATGCAGTGAACTGGCAAATCCATATGACTGGAAAAATGACGAGGAGCAAGAAGAAAAAAAATTATTCCAGAGTTCTTGAACAAAATAGATAGTCAGTAGTTTGCTTCAGCTTGCATGCCCTAATCACAGCTTTTTCTTTAATGGAAAAAAGTTTATATTCACTTATATACACACATAAATATATCTCTATATAAATAAATACATATAAGTAGTGTTATCCTCGGGATGATCTACATGTGGCTGGAGAAGCAGAGGTGATATTTTCAAAACCACCATATTTCTGCTTCTTATTTCTTTGAGCTCTTTGGCTGAACAACCAATGACCTGAATCATCCCAGTACAAACTCTTTTAGGTACCCCTACAGAAACCTCTGTGCATTTCCCCTCTCTCTGTGCGCAGATGGATAATCTCTGCACATATACACCAGGGAAAGGTCAATCACTCACTTTTGCAGTGTCATCAGTCATGGTGCATTCTCTGTGTGTCAGAATAAATGAGCATGGACAGGATGGATGTAGGACATCACTGAGGGAGACCCCAAAACCACATGGAAATGTTTAAACAGCTTATACATGCCCTCATAATTGATGGATCCCAGCAAGCAGACACATCCATTGCTTTTAAAAATGCTGATAAATCCAAGTCCATGACACATGTTTCTTAGGAAAGCAAGTATTATGGCTTTTTAAAAAACTGAATGAGGAGATGGAAACTTGCAGTCACATCAATCCCCATTTTCAAACCCGGCTGCTGCAGCTTGCTTCCCGTTTCTGAATGAAGCCCCTAATGAAGGGGGGCACAGCTTCATGAGCATCATGTGCTAACGGTGGCAACACAGCCCCTCCTCAGTCCAGCCACTTCTGCTTGGGCACTAAACACAAGATTAAAAATCCCAGTTTGGTTACATGGATTTGCACTTACAGCCCCAAAGCAGATGGAACCAGAAGCTGAAGCTCATGAGTCTGCTCTTTTGTATGGCACTTTTCCATCCACCTTTAATCAATGATGTCTGAGAAATGAAGGCTCAACGAGTACTCAGTCCAGCACTGGCAACATTTCCCAATGCTCCATAACAATTCTCAGACTTTTATGGAGAGTTTTCTCTCTGGTGATTTTTTTTTCCTTGTCATTTAGTGCCACTATTTCAGATTTCCTCTTGCTGAACTGCTGGAGTGTCATCAGTGCATCTATATAGAGTATGAGAATATATTTGGAAAGCTTATATCCAAGGGCCATTGGAGATGACTAACATTTTTACACTGCACAAAAGAAGAGAAAATAAATTTAGGAGTAGCAAATAGAGCCACTGTGTTATTTCCTTCCCTGTAAATAAATAACTGTAACATTTCTACTCCAATCGTCGAGCTGGATATCCAGCATCTTTTTGGGGAAGGAGCATTTCAGGCAGCCATAAATGTTCACCCAAGACATTGACAGTGAAGGCTTAAGACAGCACAAATTATAGGGAACATGAAAGAAGCCCTGCTTCCCTTGAAGACACCACCTGTTTAAGCACCTGGGAAAAATTATTCATAGCACTTTACCACTACACAGACAATAAAGATCCTATGGAAATGTCTTTGTTTAAAATCAACATTTATGGCCCTGGTTTCATAGAAGGCTGTGTAAATCCTAACTGATGCAACAAATGCAAAATGACATCCTTAAAAACATGGGCCCCGCACACCAGGCTCCAGCACAAGGCAAACTCTTTCAGCTTTAGGATTTCATGCTTTAGGAGCTGAGAACCAAGACCAGAATTTTCTTCCTTCTAGTCTTCATTCTGGTTTGCTCCACCTCAGTACATATCTATATAATGAATTTTTCCCTGCACAAAGCTGCCCTCCTCAGCTGAACACCTATTCAGTGAAAAACGGGAGCAGAATCCATTGGCATTCATCCTAATGCTGCCACTCGCTTCTGTGTCCTTGTCCAAGTCACTAGAGATCTGATCCCATAAGAGCAACAAAAACCTCTATATTTGGCCCCTCTCCCTTGGCTGTGCAGATGGATGATCTCTGTCTTCACCAGGAAGAGGGAGGCAGGAGACAGACATCAATCAGATGAGAGCCCAGGTGATGCGTGTCCTTACACCCATCCCCAGGAAACACATCCAAGCCTTCATTCCTCTGCATTGTGCCTGATTTACTTGTCTGCAGAATGGGAGCCAGAGTATTTCACATCATGCCTTGCTCAGTTATAATTTAGCAGCCCTATGATGCTTCCATGGAAGTTTAAAATATTGTGTTTAACAAGTATCCCATAATTTAATTTTGCACAATGATTTTTACAGTTACCGTTCATGGCTTTGATTTGTTTCTGAGCCCTGTTTGGAGATCTCCTGAAACCAACTAACATGTGTTGTCCAGCCATCTCTTTTGACTCTTTTGTTGTTGGCACCTTTTGGGAATAAACATTTTACCAAGGTGGAGAAAGGGTTTGGGTGTATTTGTCTCACCACGTGGCAGATGAGGCCCAGATATGTTTGGAAGGTGCAGAGGACAGCACTCTCCAGTGTGAAGGGCTCATGGAGTACTGAGCAGCAGGACAAATGGAGCCAAGGACCTCCTAACACTTCCCTGAATCATTTTAGCATCCAACTTTTTCCTTATATTCAGGGAACAGCACTGTGGAGTGAAAGGTGAGTAAGGATTCCTAGTCCTGGCAGCCCTCACCGGGGTCCCCGACCCCGCAACACGCGGTGCCGCGCAGCAGAGTTCACACTTTCCGTAACACTTCTTCTCAGTCACGTAGCAAGCCTGATGACTTTTGTCAGCTTTCTATGCTGAGGAAAATACCAGGAACTAAATACCAGGAACTGTCCTCTCCCCACCCCCCACTTCCTTTAGAGAAACCCCAACAGTGTTCACAGAAGAAGGAAATGACTGCTACCTTCAGACTGTGGGTTTTTGGGTTACAGCTTTCTTTCTCCTCTGTTTCAAAAATTGACTCTTCCTTCCATTTCTCTGTGCCTCAGTCTTTAAACCTTATTTGAATTTAATCTCCTCTTTCTTTTTGACCCCACTTCTAACTCAAGAGTGCTTCAGTCACCACAGAAGAGATGCCAGCAGCAAAGACAGTAAAAGAGACAAATAAATGAATACAGTAAAATTTCGTTATTGTTATTACAAGATAAATTCTCCCTCTCAAATGTTGCTTCTTCAGAATTAGAAAAGCTGGTGAAGGGACAGGGAAAATCTGGCTAGAGCAAAACTCTGGCCTTTGGGAACTGGGTGAGTGGGTTTTTAGTGGGGTGAGTGGTTTGTCCCTGGTTTGCTGGAGCATGCACGGACACATCAGGCTCTCGGAGCTCTTGCCACGTTATAAAGGAGGAGCATGAGGCTTCACCAGAGCAATATTCACAGGGTTAGGCTGTGTTTCAAGGAGAAAGCTACCACTCACAGTGGCTGCTGCCGTAATTTTAGACTAGGGGAAGGGACTAAAAAGAGTAATCAAGACACAAGAAGTTGCAGCCTTTTGATTTTTTGTTTTCATTATATTTTCACTGAGTAAAAATAAGTCCTTAAAATATTATCTAAGAAATCATACCCTGTTTAATATTGGAGTGGAAGATTTTCACAGTATTTGGTTGAGGACACAATCTGCCCTGGCAACAGTTGTGGCTGGTTATTTTTTCAAATGAATGAAAGCACAGACACAAGCAGGAGTTTCTGCAACTGCTGCTGCCTCATTTATCTCTGCAGTCAGGTTGCTACTGGTACAAGTGCTCAGTTTTATACAGGAAACACAATTGCAGGTGCAGAACTCCAAGCTCCTGTTTACACCCACCAGCGGGAGGCTCACCTTCTTAAATGCATCTGTCTATGTGCAAAGCACTGGAGAAATTGCCATAATAATGATACCCTCCCCAGAGCATACATAAATATTACAATGTCCCTTCTGCAGAGAAGAAAGTTAGTGCTGGAGTAAAAACACATCACTTCAGGTCACAGCAGTGAAACAAAACAGACAGCGGAATTCGGGAGCTCCTGCTCCTTAAGACCATGTCTGCTTCTCCATTTTAACTTGCTTCAAAAAGAAATAAACTAAATAATTGAGAAACTTTATAAAAACCCACAAAAAGTGCTAGTGAATCTATTTCATATTTGTTTGCTCTGCAGTTGCCAGAAGGTCTTTCGGTCTCCTTGTCATTTTGCACTATATGACCTAAGTAACACTGATATTTATTGCTCATTTTCATTTAGCTCTTTGAAGACCAATCCACTTAATGATCAGAAACCTCACACAATTTAGCAGATAACATCACTGCAGAGACTTGTTGGGAAGCTTTAATAAGTAAAATGAATACTAAGAGGTGGGCTGGGGTGATTGCTGTGTTTTAATCCTCGATGATAAGAATCAGAGTCATACCTGCCCATTCTTGCTCTGTGATTACACAGACAGAGCAGTTCAAGTGGACACAAATTCAAGGGGATGTTGTTACAGTGACTACCTCAAGCACTTGTAAGACACACATTATGATAATAACGCCTGCCCTTAGTGTCACTTGTATTTACCCCCACCCAGCTTCTCATGCAGGAGGCGATTCCTGGTACCTCTGATCTGCAGATGGAAAAACCGCAGAGATCCCAGGCCCAGCAAGCCCCAGGCAGCTCCTGCCAGGCAGGGCCCAGTGCTGGGGCAGCTGAGCACTGGTACCCTCCCTCCCTCCATCCTCGCCCAGCACCAGCTCAGGGATGGGACCACTCTGGAGCAGGGAATTACACAGACCCCAGTGAGCTGGTCCAGAAGCTACAGGAAACCGAACTAGGGTCACATTTCTGGATGTGAAATACTTAAGAGTATAAAAGGGAGTTTCACAGATTATAAAAGGAAGAGTAACAGAGTACTGCCTGTACACACAGGCAGTGAAACTCAGTAACTTGTTCAAGGTCGTACAGGAAATCGAGAGGGGAGCAAAGAGGAGAATCTGGTTCCTCCTAGTCCTTAGTTCATGCCCCAACAGCTGGATGTGGCTCTGTGACATACGGAAACACGCCTTTAGTGCCACAGCAAAATGCTTCAAATTACAAACTTCCTACTGCCCTCCAAGAGTGTTTTATTCACGGAAACTTAAAAAACCCCCAGTCTCTATACAATGACAAACATGGAAAGCTGTTTTCTTGCAAAATTGTAAATAAAGCGGTATTTATATTATTGTTATAATCTTTCTGGTCCTCAGTGACAGGGTGACCTCCGTTGGTGCACGGAAATGGAGCAGTTAATGAGTAATGGACCGTTTCCTGATATACAGATGCTGCAGCCCATCTTTTGTTCTCAGGTCTTCAGGGACTATCTCTTATCACAGGGCTTTTCCCCTGTGGAGAAACACTTGGAGGTTGCTTTAGGTAACACAGCAATGGGTAATTTTCAAAGCCAACTTAAATTAAAGAGTCTTTTCAGCAGTTTTCAGAGGGCCATTAGCGAATGACTGCATAGGTAAATTATTTGACTCACTCTCAAAGAGATTTAAGGTTAGAAATTTTATGGGTTTCTGACCTTTTGTCAGGAAGGCATAGGAACCACCACCTCCTTGTCATAAGAACCTTCAAGTCTCATTTGAAACCACTGGGTTCTTTTCCATAACCTGCAGTCTTTGCAGGAAATTTCACTTTGAGGGCTGAATTGCATTTCATTGCCCATCAGAAAATGCCAGATCCTGGGGTTGTTTGTTTGTTTGTTTGTTTGTTTGTTTGTGGGGACGTTCACCTTTTATATGCAAACAGATGGCATCAGAACAACAGGTCTCTGTGCATAAGGCAGGATTTTATGGATGTGCAGCTCTCCAGCGAGCATAAAACAAAGTAAAACCAGATTGAAAACTTTCATTACCCAGCAATGCAAGTCACAACAGCAGGGTTAAATCTGTTTCTATTTAGACAATATCTGGAACAGTGTTTTATTATACAGCCTGTAAAGCACTGCCTGTGCATGGGTGGAAAGTACATTGTCTCCTGAAATAAAGAACTGGGGCAGGATTGTTTGGAACTTTCTTTTTTTCTTATTTTTCGTTAACCATAAATACAAAGTAACCATTTCTCCATAACATTGAACTCTTTGTGGCCTTCCTATAAACAATAAAACCATCCGAAAATAAACATCTACTTAGAATAAATATTAACTCAGAGGCCTTTAAAATATGAAGCAAATAGTCTCTGCAATATCATCTCTTCCCTGATAATGCAAAATCCACCCCATGGGGTTTAAAACTGAGGGATTTCAAGGCTTCAGGGTGTCTTATGATGCTCGCTCTGAGCAGGCTGAATGCCAGGCTTTGTGAAAGGCTCTGTCTTAGAAGACAGAGTCCTAATCGCTTTCAACTTTTCTAATTCTTCACATTCCTTCCTAGCAAAATAACTGCCTGCCTCATAATGGCAGAAACATTTGGAGACTAAAAGAAACAAACAAAAAATAATCAATTTTCAAGGTCCACTTGCAGACGGAGGAACTGTTTATGAAGCACTTACTGTTCAGTTGCAGGAGAAAATCTTGTCTGAATGGCAAAAAGGGAAGCACGGAAATACTGGGGAGAGGCTTTTCAGGGGATGGGTGTGGGCATAGAAATTCGCTTGTCATACAATTCAGGTGATTGATTTTTGCAGAAAATAGATCCCACCTGTACCTCCTGCTAGGAAACAGGAGTTTTCAGCTGTGTGGAGCAAGGAGTGGGTGCTACCACCTCTCACACAACTCAGACCATGTATGTTGCCCTCAGAGGGGTCAGTTTAGCTTGTAAAAACATTCCCATTTTCAAACTGGCCAAATCCTGATGGAATGAGCAGAGGTCACCCAACAGCTGAGTGCTTTTCCCACAACAGTTTTGGTTTCTGAACCAAAAATCTCTTGCTGTGTTCTGGATCACCATATTTTACACATTTCTCGCTGACAGAGGAGAATAAACTCAAATTCCAATTTCAATCTTTCTCCATGAGGCCCATTCTCAGCTTTTCTCCATGTTTTGCACAAAACTTGGCGTGGTTCTTCAGCAAAAGCTCATTCACATGGCCTTGCACCACTCCCAGCTCTGCACACCCTGTACTCCCCGTCACAAAACGCTGACACCACGTGGAAACGCTTCCGATTGAAACCTCATGGATTCACCAGACTCTGTGGACCATGCCTCGGATCACAGCCAGTCATTCTCTAAAATAATCCATCTCCTGCCATGAGGTTACGGGTTGGGTATTTTGTCAGTCTTATCTCTCCTTGGGTCTGGTTTTGATCTTTATCTTCTATAGTAATATTCCAAAAAATAAAAAAATACAAGAGCTTTTATCACCTTAATTTAAAAGTAAGACTTGCTTTTCAATTTCAGTTAAGTAATTCATTTAGATCTTGCCAGAGATGTTGAAAAGCAAATATGCACAGATGAGAAGCAACCTTTCTAAAAATATGAATGGAAAACATCCAGTCTTTCCTGTTATGTTTATAGTTTTCCCCTCACAGCATAACATTAAAATTACCATCTCTCATGTGGTGTAATTTGGTTACATTCCCTAAAGACACATGAAAGTAGTCCCAAAGGAGCTACTTACTTCAGTGAGAATAGAAGGTGCTGAGCACATCACTCAAGAACATTTATTTTTTTGGTTATTAGTGGGTGGGGATATTGGTTTATTGCCTAAATCTCCCCAGACTGTCCTTCCATACAAGCAAGAAGGGGTCAGGTGGAGTGGTCCAGCTCACAAGCTACTCTCACACAGAGGTTTCATGTCTCTAGGTCCTGGGGTTGTCACCTTTTCATGCACAGAGAAAAGGAGCTTGGACAGCAAAATACAGTCATCCCCAGACCAGTGATGCAGTGAGAGGACTTGCACAAATGCAGAATATCCACGAGTGAACAAAGACCAGAGCTCAGCTCTTCTGTCTCCAACAGCCACAGGGAAACCACAATGTTCCTCTTACTATTCCCAGCCCAGCTAGCAAAAACCCTTCAGAATCTTCAGCAGTGGCCTAACTCTGCTGCCCTTGAGGCTAAAGCCAGAACTAGTGACATTTGCTTGAGGGCTCTGGAAAACCTGATCTGCTGCTGGAGCTGCCGCAGACCTGCTCTGTGCATTTCCCTGCCCGTATCCAGCTCCATCCCGGCGCTCTGTCCCTGCCTGAGGAGGAGCTGGGCTGCACTGCTGCTGCAGGCCTGGACTACCCTGCTTGGTTTAGGGCAACAATTTCTGATGCACAACAACAGGAAGAGTCCAGAATAAACACATTAAGTATCTTAAATTTGCAAGTAAGTGCACAAGCTATTAGGCACTGATATAGTACAACAGATAAGTTCAGTGGTTAACTTTGAACATACAAATAATGCCACTGACTTCACTTCAACAACATTATGTTGCATGCTTAACATTAGGCTTATGCTTAAGTGCCTGACTATTTAATCCTCTCCCTGTGTTCTTCAGCTCAAGTTTGTTTAGGGTCACTTGATGCCATCGTACACGGTTAGGCAAGAGCACAGACAATAAAACAATACACTAGAACCAGTTTTCACACACTGGAAAGCAAACAGGTAAGTGTCCTAGGAATTGTTTTCCCATTAAATATGGCCCTTAATACCTATCACTACATCACCTGAGAAGCCTAACCTGAAGTTCTCAAGATGTCACAGGTTCTGGATGCCATCTCAGTTCTGCCAGGGTGTGGCCACAGTACCAACCCTTAATGGAGAGGGATATACAGCAAGTGTATTTCTGAAAAAATTTTTACCCTCTTGGTACAGTTGCTAAACCAAATAGAGCTGAAAGAGTAATTTTTGTTAGCTGGGTTTTACACGTTACACTTTCATGTTCTTCACACTCTAATGGCAAGTTTTGTCATCTTCATAAATTGATCCCTCATGAGTACACAGGAGACTTGTAGGAAGCAGAGACATTTTTGTATTGTCTTTGGGTTTCTGCTTAGAAATAGCTCCTCTACAACTGCATAGATTTGAAATGTGACATGGGAGGGGTGAAGTGTGAGCAGGTTGTTCTTTACAGATTCATTCTCCATTGAGGAGACAAGGAATTAATTCTCAGTACAACCATGTGGGTTTCAGTGGATCACACTGGCTTGATAAGGAAGAACCTGTTTCTAGAGATTCTTTCACTATCTAACCTGCACCACTTTCCCAGTAATTTGCTTTAAGGCCACTTCACAGTTGTAACTGTAACATGAACTAGTTTGTAATTTGATCCCACTTTTCAAGCCACCACCACTGTGGAATTTCCACAAGTACCAGCCAGGACGGTTTTTGACTTGCATTACCCACGCAAGGCAGAATCTTACTGGCCTTATAAACAACAGTCCCATGTCAAGGGATAAATCCCAGCTCTGTCACCCACCTTGCTGCTGTGAGTGAACTGAAACAGATGAGCTGTAAATCCCTTCCCCTTGTGAAGTGAGGCAACTGTGACCTGTACGGTGATTCTCCTGGCGCTGTGTGGAAACCCTTACCCAGAGCTCAGTACAAAGGCTCAACCAAATCCTTGTAGCTGCTCCTGAAGAGTCCAGAAAATTATTATAAAACTGGATTATAAAATCCAATAATTAGCTGCAGAAGCTAATTGCTGATATTCTGTTAAATAAAAAAAAAAGCAAAATCTTTTAATGACCTGTGTAGCACACTGCTCTAAATGTATGTTCAAATAAAGCATGTATCTTATTGAACACACTGGACTTTCAGATTCCATATAAATAATTAGATTTCTCTCTCTTTAGACAAGTGATCAGTAAGGAAAGCTTTAAAAATATTTTCTTGTGAAATACAGTGCTATTCCTTTAAATAAAGGGCTTTGGCAGTTCTGTGAGGCAGTTAGCTTAGTATCATTAATACAGAATACAGTCTATCAGCATTTAGTGAACTCTCAACGACCCTGGTGGAAAGTAACTCCTTTAGCTTATACTTATGAAAAACATTATTAAAAAATGCTGTTGAAATGTAAGCATCATTTATAGTCAGTGTTAAACTGGAGTGCTGTTGCCAGCTCCATCGAGCATTTCACCAAAGATGGGGAGCACTCATCTTCTTTTCTCAGGGATGTAGAGGAACTCTGAGAGATGGAAATGGGAGCTTCCCAAAACATCTCACTTGTCTCCTGCCATGTGCACCCATGCACTTCTCTTCTATTTGTTATTTTACCTTTCAGCAGAAATCTCCTAAAATTGGCCTATATGAAAAGTTTTTTATTTCACCTGTCTTGCAGCAGAACAAGGAACGTGTGCCATGGACATGAGCATGTCCTGATGTGCCAGGACACAGCCTTGGAAGGTCACGGCTCCTCCCTTGGAGCAGGGCATCTTGGTCAGGAAGGATCTGGGACAGGAAGCCCAGCGCTGTGTCTGCTCTTCCTGCTTTGTGGAGGAGGAAATTTTAATACTTCTGTGCCAACAAAAGACAGTAAATGACTTCTTTTGGTCATTCAGACAGAGATCTTTGGACTGCTGAACTCACATCGGCAACTACTGTCCACGGGATTATGTCTGCGTGTAAAATCCACTGAGTAGCACACAAGGTTGTATGAGAATATCAGCCCTTTGAAGGAGCAGTTTGAGGTAGTTTTTGACAAGGTGTGTAGCTCTCCAGGTCCAGATGCACAGCACTACGTGTGCCCAGCTAAGATGCCTGTGTCAGGATATTTGCTACCTCGGGCTCCCTGTGGACACGCACACGTGGAGGAAAAAGGCACTTCCCCAGGGTATCCCTGGGAGTGCCTGTCTCTCCCAGCTGGGTATATGCGGGAGTTCAAATACCTAATTTAGGCTCCTTAGACATTTCATTTAATCCAGGCCTTAGTGCAAGCTTTGGCAGTTGTGAATGGAACCCAAGAAGCTCTTGCAAGCTCCTTCTTTGTGCAGCACTCGGGGAACACATCTGGTGACAGGGGCTGAGCCCTCAGCCCACAGCATCAGCGCTTTTGTGGACCAGGCACACGAGGATTGTCTGAACCCTTTATGTCAGAAAAAGGGGTTTTCCACGTCTGGAAGAGGGCCACCACTGGAAGCTCAATCTGGCCAGACAAGTTAGCAACATTTTTGAGATAAATAAAGCAGTGCATTTCTTGGGCCACTGGCTGATTATAATAGCTATGAAATTACCCAAGTTAGTTCACCACGTCAATAAAATTCATACGAAAATACCACCAGAATCTTGGCTAGCATATGGATAACTGTACAAAAGCAACCCAAGCCAATGTGACAACCATTTAAGAGGACTAACCTCTGTCATACGGTTTTCATTTTATGTGTATGCTATACAAACACAGCCACCACAAATATGCATTACAGGCTGCCTGGGACTCACTACTGAGGTGAATTAGCACTGTAGTCTGACCTGTTGAAAAGCTTAACCTTTGACCTGCCAGGCAATGGTGGTTGCAATTTGCAAGCCATTCTTGTGTTGAGTGGCTGAAAACATACTTATTTACTTGTGTAAAGCCGTAAATGAGACGGGTTGGGTGAGCTCAGCCTACTTCCCACTCCACAGACCATGTCACAAAACACTACCACATGTTCAGCGAGTTGTTCAGCACGAGGACTGTGCTACTACATCGTGACCCAAATTCACTCCTCAGATAAAGAGTTTTTTCTAATCCGGAGTGAAGAGAATTCAAAGTGATTTCCTTTCTAAGTACCTTCCTACTATGCTTCCAGGAAGAAAAGTAATTCAAAGAAATTATTTGAAAATAAGTCATTTACCCTCATGAAAAATCCGCGTAATCTCATATCTTGAGAACTGAACTCCTCTGCATAACCACACTGCTGTAGCTGTCAGCAGCAGCATGTTCCCTCTTGCTGCCCACTGGAGACTCTCAGCTCCGTAGGGTGAAGCAACAATTCACTCATTTTCCATCTCAACTGCAAGGGCTGCCAGTGGTGCTGTTTAGGATTAACAGCAGAGACAGAGCTGGGAGGTGGACAAAAACGTCATTTCCTACTCAGGGGTTTGGCAAGGTTTATCACTTATCAGTTTTGTGAAAGATGCATCATTTGGGGATGTGAAGCTCTCCCATGCTAGACCTGCTCTTGCCTATCAAATGCAGCCAAATCAGTAGATAACCCAGGTTTAGCAAACTGGATGTTTTGTAATGGAGATAGCTGGATAATAACCATTTCTAGATCAAAGTCAGTGACTAGGCGTTGCTCTTGGCTGTTGGCTTTTCTGTGTGACTGTATAACCACAGGTAGGCTTGAGTTGCAAAATTCAGATCAGGATGCAAACTCCATAATTTGGGAAGTGTTTAGTTGCAGAGACCTGGAATGGTTCATGGAGAAGTGAGGCAGGAATCAGAACCAAGTCTGCATATGAATTATGGCCAGCCTGACCACATGTTGTAGTCCTGGTCCATCTTCAACCCCAGTGCACAAGCAATTGCATCCCAGAGGAGATTCTCATCAGCCTAAAGTCACTTTTGGGGGTTTATTCCCCCTCCTTTCCCTGTATTTACACCTACAAGTTTGCACAAACAAAAAAGCATACCTATTACAGCATGCTTTCATTAAAGCAGGTACTTCTGATTTTTGCTTTCCATTTTGGTCTTGTCTGATTATTCCCTGTTGTTTCACATCCTACAATAATGAAAGAAAACAAAAGCAAATGTTATGATATGCATTTACAAAGCTTCAGTAAAGACATAGACAAAAAGCGTTATTTTTCTCTTATTTTAGGAGCTTTAGAAAAATCTCAAAAGCCCCAGATGAGCCGGGAAGGGTTGGGGAGGGATGTGAGGGAACAGCAGACTATATATATTGCTGGTCTTCACTGCTGTCATATACAAACCATAGGAAGCTGTATCCCCACAAGTTTTAGGTTAAAGTGGAACACGAACCCTGGAATATATCAAAGAATGTGAAAAGATGACAGAGCAAGCAACAGGGAAAGAAGAGGATGGAACAGAATGTGGAGGTACAGGCTTGGCTCACTACAGCTGCACGCAAATTGAAGCATCCACAGCCCACGCTGGTACTGAGATCCTGCTGTCATTTTTTTTTTCTGAATTGTGGTAAATAATAATAGTAGTAACAATAATAATAATGACACTAATAAAAATAGCAGCACCATTCCAGGCTGTGTGACAACCCCCTTTCTGGATACCGCTGATAAGTGCAAGACTCGCTTTTAGAATAAATTTTAATGAAAAGAGTTGGGGCTAAAATTGCACTTTGCTGACAAACTAATCTTGGATGGAATCCATGTCACATTCTTCCCCCATATTTCAAAGCTGGTTTCCGTGGTACATATCAGCATTTGAAACAATATTGCTGTTAATGATAGGTCATATTTGTTCATTATGAATAAGGAAGCAGATTTCCTTCGAAGAGAGGAACCAGTATTCTGCACTGGCTGAGAGCTTGCTGTGATAGCTCTGGAGTCAGAGCCTGGCAATAATTACACCTTGGGTTTTGTGGTCATTTTGGATTGGTGTGAACATGATAAATGACACATTTTAATTTGAACTATTGCTCAGCAGGCCTGTTCAGGTAGGCAATAATTCACTTGAGCAGGCAATAAACCTGAGCAGGTAATAGCCCACACTTTGAAGTATGCCAGCAAACTCTTTAGCAACAAAATAAATATGTACATGAACTTCCGCCATAAATTGTCTTTGGTGAGGCAGACCTAGGAAGAGTTTCAGAGCTGGCTTTTCAGGTACTCATGAGGAGCAGAATGAATCAGTGGGCAGATCCTACCGCTGCATTAATTCTTTGAAGCTGGACTAACAAACTGGTCCAACATCCACTGAAGGCAACAGGAGCCCTCTGTTCAATGAAGGCAGGCAGGGTGATTAAGCTGGGAAGGCAGCTTGGTCCTTTTACTAACGTAGGTAAATTGCCTTCCCATGAACCACAGACTCATAAATGACCTTTTTCCTATGCAGCACAGCAAACTGCTAAAATGCAGCATCCATGTGCAGAGTAGCTTTGTCACTGCTTGGAACAGACACAGGAAAGTCCACACAGCTCCGATTCTCAATGCTCAGGAAATCTAATGGCAAAATGTTGTCTGCCCATCACTTTTCTTCACAGCATTCCTTTAACCACTTTTGAACAAGGCTGTTTATCAGGCATTGCATCACTTTTATAATTCAAATATAACATTTTCAACCTTTGGGCAAACATGCGTTGCTTAATTTACCTAAGCCAACATGTTTTGTGCAAATTCCTTCTGACTTGCTGGTGACATTTCCATCCCTGTGGGATTCTGTTATAAAGAAAAGCAGAGATGCCTCAGTTATGTTTTCTTCTTTTGCTGTCAGTTGGTCTTATTTTTATTATAGGTCCCATTTTATTATAGGTCCCACTGATTACCCTAATGCTTGTTAACTTGTGGGAGGAGAGGAAAAATAATTCAGAGTAATATGACTCCAGTCAACTTGTTTAACATTGGTGTACATGAAACTCTTTTGCTTTCTGCTTTATAATAAACAAGGGAAAGAGTTCAAACTCAGAAGGAAAAACAGCAACAGATTGAATGGAAAGAGGCAGTTTATCATCAACTGATGACGGCTGTGAGTCCAGATTGTTCAGCTGCCCAACCATGTTTTCCCTCCAGAGACCCAGGGCAGAGCTAGTTGAGATGCTTCAGTCCCTGAGACAGCGCCTGATGCAGGATGACCCCCCACCTGTTTGCACAAATATCTCTGTCAAATCATACTGGAGGACAGGGCAGAATGGGCTACCAGTCTCTGGCTGCTGATGAAGCCTTTCTGTGGCAATTCACCATGCAGGGCAAGCCTTTGTTTCCTCAGTGAAGATTGTTTACCTTTAGAAACACACAGAAAACTAATTTCTGGGCTGGGCGTTGAATCCAGATTTGCATTCTTTCCTCGCCTGAAGTTGCCTAGCTCTGTTGTTCTGGTTTGATCCATCCCAGGAACAAGATGCAGCAGCTTCCTTCAGATGCAAACCTGGATCTGAAAGCCCTCCTTTCCCCTTCCCACACCATCTGGGAGATGGGATTTTCCATCTTTTGTTAAAATAGTTACTTACGAAAGGAGGAAAGAGTTGAGGGCAGTTCACCACGTTTATTTCACTTGGTATGTGTTTGCCCTTGCTTTAACACAGGCTGTTTTCATGCCAAATGACAGTTCTATTTGTTCCCCCACCCCCATTTTTTGTGTAGCTTATGTAGAACATCTGGTTTTAAAAGTGTCGCAATTTCTAAACATATTCTAATGCTCTTGGGATCAGAATATCAACAACTGTCTATTGCGGTAAACCGCATGTCTGGAAAACATTCCTGCAAACTGAGTTCTTAAATAAACATAAAGCATCTATAACACATAATGCAAAGCAACATTCACTCGTAAACTCAATATTTAGACCAGATGAGGTGCAAAATATGTTTTCTCTGGACTGAGACATTGTGATTTACAATAACATTGACGGGCTTTTCATTGTATACAAGAGAGGGCAGAGGTGTGGCACACAGATCGGAGCCTTTCCTTAAGTGCTCATTCTGCGGTTAGGTCCCATCTCGTGAGACTTTCTTGCCCCAGTTGCAGAGGGGAGACCAGGAGCACATCTCTCAAAGAATTTCTACTGTTATTAGAAAGTGGAAATTTAAAAAGAAACTGGAAATTGCTGACAGATTAGACATGCCTGTATCTGATAAGCCTGACCATCTTGTGCAATATCTGCATCCATGCTAATTATCTGCATACATGTGTCTGAAATCCAGAGGCAAGTCAGAGATAGTGTAAAGATTAAATAAACTGAATGATGCAGCGAAAAGAAAATTGAAGTAAATTGGTCTGAGGGGGAAGCTTATGTTATTTTCAATCATTATTATTATTATTTATAGGGTGTGGAAAGTAGAACCATAAGCAACTTTATAGCGATACGCAGTCATACTTAAAAAAAAAGGGGTTCACTTTGGAAATCCCCTCCACAGTGATTTCAGAAGCATTTCTCTACTCTTAATAGCACCAAAGCAAATAATCACTTCAAATCACCTTCTAGGAGTATTGGTGGCTGATAAAGTTGGTTGACAGGAAATGGAAAAGCTGAAAACTCATTAAACAGTTGCTAAATGCTATGAATATATTTTGATTATTCTTCCAGACTGCTATTTCTTAAAAACATTACCTTCTTCCTCCGAAACAGAGCACCAAATACTTTCTTCCAATTAATTCTTCAAGAATTTCCACTCTAAATTTAATGCAAAGGTATAAGGAGGAAAGATGAATATATAGGCTTAGGCTGATGTAATTGCATTTGAAGGTTACCAAGAACTCTAGTGAATCCACCTCCTGCGGCATCTCAAAGTTAAGGTTTATCAAAGGAAAATTGAAAAATTAAGTCAAGCCTTATCATTTCACTCCCTAATATTAAAAAGGGTTGGATCTTTTTTTTTTTCCTGATGATTAACATCTGGAGTTATGTAAGGTAAGATAAGGGTGTTAGAACATCTCACTTCCCTGTATGAGGATCATCTCCTCTCTTCAGCTGTATGGAAATGAGGGCCTCCACCCAGCTACCCCATTAAGCAACTGAAGACATTTTGGCCCAAAACCTGCACATATCAGGATGGAAACACCTCCCTTGCATGTTCACAACTGGAAAAAGGCAGCTGGACCTAAGTGATTACTGGGGAACAGATCCTGCTTGCTTTGGAGACTGAAGATCTCTTTTGAGGTTGGTGGAATTTTAGGTCCCACAAGGACAAACTTCAAGGTTCTATTCCTCTCCCCCTGCCTGCTGTAAGAAATTCAAAGTTTTGCATTGCCATTGTGGGTTACTGGGCTGACCTGGTGTAGCTGAAGCTCATTCTTCAAAGCTCTAAAAAATGATCTCCAAAAACCTGAGCCATTTTGAGTTTACTGGAAGCGAGCGGAATTTTAACAAATCAAACAGAGTGAAAAGGGCCGAGCATTCAGCCAAACGTGTATCGAGCCTGAAACAACTGTGCTCTAATGCAGAGCAGATTTGTGCCAACCTGCAGGGACTTCTCAGTCATGGCACTCCCTTGGGATTTACTGGTGCAGCGTTGTTTGGGACATCCAAGCAGCTCAGCCTCTTGCATCTGTGACTGACGCCGGAGGAGCCGCGTGCTGAGCATTGACAATCACCTGGCTGGTGTCATTCCCACAAAACAACTGCTTTTTGCCAAGTCTAATCACTCTACTATGCACCTCACCTTCTTGAATGAGAGGTCCTCATTCAAGCATGTAGTTTATTCCAAAACACATGCTGCATTCATTAGAGCTGAATATTAACGAACACCTTGGATTCCTGGAGCGTTATTAGTATCAGGTCTCTTGGCTGCTGCTAGGACAGAATGCCTTATGGGAAGCTTGATGCCCAGCCAGGACTCAGATTACAAAGCATACACATCTTTCTTTCAGTATATTGAAGAAGTCAGTCAACTTTACAGATCATCCAAATACTTCCTAAACATGTGTGTTTTTCCAAAATGTTCGTGCTGGGCTTGCAAAGACTCTGGAAAAATCTGGTTTTCCTTTTTCAGAAGCTGGAAAACAGGGATTGATCCATTGAAAGTTTTAAAAGCCATTAACTGTTTCTTAATATTTTTTTTTCTCAGGCTTTTATCAGTTTTGATAAAATCCCATAAGAAAATATAAAGAATGAGCTCTCCTGAGGAGAGTTTAGAGCTTAGATTGTGCCGTGTCCTCCCGCTTATGGCAAGTTTTACGTAATGACTATTGCAACCAACTCAGAACTAGTAGCATTTTCCAGGAATCTGAACCATACGTTTGCATGACCTCCACCACATGAATACTTGAAAACTTTTCAAATTGTTGTGCCTTAAAGTATAACTTTCCTCTGGAGCACAAGAAAAGATTTTCATATTTATAAAGGCTGTCAAAGAGTCACAAGGGGCAAATGAAGACACAGAGGAAGTCTGAGGTTGTGTGGATCACTTGAGTACCCCCTCAGTTCTGCATCCTGCCTCTGAAATTGCCCTTGTTCTACACATAAAATTATGCTCTGCACATAATGTGTAGAGCAAGGAGAGACTCTCAGTATATCAACACATTTCTTAAAGCTGCATCCAATATAATGTCACATTTCTTCAAACTATTTTGTCTTTAGCATCATAAATAAATATTTGTGTTATTACTCCTAAGGAGTAATGTTATTTATTCTAAAGGGTCATGGGCATAGATTTCTCACACAACTTGGGACCCAGCTTCTTTTCCATCCTTTTGCAACTCATTCCCCTGATCTCAAGGATTATCTTGTAGCCTCTGCAAAGACACCCAACAGGCCCACCAGTGCTGCCTCTGGGGTAGCTGTGACCCTCTGGAATGTGATGGAGAGCACGCAAAGAAGACACCCTGGTGTGTCTCTGGAGCAAGGACGCAGCACTACTGAGGAGTTCAGATGTTTGCCATCATGTAAATTCTGCAGGGGAAAGCCTCTTATCCAATTTCCCAGTGTCACTTCAGAGTTTGCATTGATGCAAAGGGAGCCATTTCACAAACTACAACACATAAAAGCTGGCTAGGATCAGTCCAACTCTGCCATTTAGCTGAAATATGCCTTGAGATATAAGTGAGCGGAGGAGATGCTTCTTTAAAGAAACCAACCCATGGATTTTGGATAGGATTAGGCACAAATATCCTCCTGCTTTTATAAATATTGACAAAAGGAAACAGGAAGATAGGTCTATCCATAAAGAGGAGGTCTATTAACCATAATGCTGCTCTATTCGAGTGATAGTTTTATCTTTGTATTAAAACAAAAAGGGTAAGGCTAGATATTACTTTTTTATACTGATAGTTCCAACCCTCATAAAATATTAGTATCTGTATCGGCTATAAAAATTAACAGCTCCAGATCCTTCAGTGTTGTGGTCCTCAATTTTATTTTATCACCAGCTTTCCAGTTGTCTGTGTGTGTACGTGTGGGTGTGCACACACGTCCCTTCCCTTCTAAGCTGTTGCTGAATAGGCTGATAATTGCTCAGCGAGGCTGTATGGTCGGGCTTGCAAGTGGCACTCCTGATTCCTTTACATCAGAGGTCACTATTGTACAGTGAGATCTTGATAGGAGATAGTGATAACATGATGCAAAAAAAAGCAACCAAACAAAAAAACCCCAACAAAAAACCAGAAGAAATTTCTGGGTGTTGTCAGCAGGGATTGTTCCCCAGTTAAATAACTTTCTAGGTACAAAACTCAAAAATTCTGTCAGGCATCTCAGTCCAAAACTGCCCTTTAAAAATATTTGAGAGCCAATGTAAACACTAAACTCAGTATGATGTTTGTATTCACTTACCCAATCTAACTTTTATTAACAATTAATCCATCAAATTTCAATGCCTATAAAATCCTCTGAGTCACAAGCCCCTCTGGAAGCCTGTATCTCAAAAACAAAAATTGCAATTACTGGCATTATTTTTTGATGCTGACTCAAATTTAAATGGGGTTTTACAAACTGGAGAATTATCTGCATTTCTACTGTCTAAAGGCATCAGATTCCCTTAAAGCTCACATACAGGGTAAATACATAGCAACTACAGGAGGCAGCCAGTACATATGGAACGGATAAAGGCCACATAGTTTATTGAACCTTGTGGCCTGCTGATGTAACAAAATAAGCTTTGCAATGAGCAGTCAGATCTTAACATCAGGCCGCTCCTTTGCTCGTGTGTAATGGATGATGGCTCTCAGAGGGCCAGATTTGGATCCCCATATTTATCAGGAGTCTTACTTCAGGCTCTGGCCCTCAGTACGCTGAATGAGGGATTTAGAAATGTTCATTCGTAATATTTTCTCTTCTCTGAGCAAAGTGTGGTGAGAGGCAGCTGGAAGGTTTCATGTTCCAGCAGCTGAGGGGAAAGAGATCCTGAGACCAGGTATATGAAATCTTTCCAGCACTGATGAGTCCTCCTCTTCCAAAGAGATAAACAGTTCTTTGTCAGGGTAAAAGCAATTTGGACTGAACTGTCTCATCATTGCAATAACCCCTTGCTGAAATTTTAAACCAAGTAGAGGAGCCAAAAAAGCAAACATTGTGTGCCATTGCCTTTACCTGCCAGCAGCAAGGCCTCCACCGTTCCTGAGAGATACCAAATTTTCTGTTTCTTTTTAAAATTTTTTTCTTTCCTTAAGCTCATCCTTCCCAGCATTCAAAGTCTTGCCATTCTGAGATCATTAGCAATGAAACCAGCCCATGAGAGTCTGGTGTAAGCATAAGGGAGGAAGTCCTCTCACACCTTAAATCCGGTGCTGATGGAAATATCCCAAATACTGATGTAGACCCCAGCACAGCAAGGGCTTGAGGAGTCTAAAGGTATCTCAAGAAGCCATAGAGCTGTCCCTGTGTGTTGGGGACTGTCAGCCTCTGCAGATGGAGAGAATTCAGCCTCTGAGGGTACAATCCCATCACTTGTGCCCCTAGGAGGCCTCCTACGTATCCGTACGAGATGCTCCTTAGTAAAAGCTGTGGCAGTGAGTTTGGGCTCATAAAACTAATAGACGTACTGGTAGCACATCTATTAAAACACAGGCTTTTTCACTCGAGGAGACATTTTTTGACTGCAGACTGTGGAGCTGTGAGAAGACTGGGTTCCTATTTACTCTTCTGCATTTCCAGCAGCTCTCCCTGAATACTTTTCTTTCCCTGCTTAACCCAACACTTCTGCTGGGAATTAACTCCAAAACCCAGTTCTTAGGAAAACTTAGGCTGAGAGAAACCTCTGGATAAATATGATTTCATTCCAGTATCTCAGAGGTGTATCTCATATTCTCCCCCAAGGAGGCACCTACCTCATCCCAGACACTCCAAAAGTGCAAATTAATCTCATTCTTGCTATGCAAATCCTTTCACTAATGTTCATTCACTAAACATCCCTCTTCTCTTCAGTGAAAACCAGACATATTCCCAACCTGTTCCTGCTCTCACAGTGCACTTCTGGTTCACCAGACCGCAGTCAAACATCCACACTACCCAGTGAAACAATGTGAGTAAGCCACAGGACAAATTAAATGCGAGTACACATGAATCCATTCACGATATAGCAGATATCTACTAAGAGCAACTTTAAATGCGCTATTTTGAGAAAAATGTGGGGAATTACAAGTACATTCCAAGATTCTGCACAAACTGAAAGCTCTGAAAAACTTACAAATGCTACAAATGACGTAGGTGGCTCTTGTGCAGATAACAGGAGGAGAGAAAGGACAGCTGCTCACCGGCTGTGGCCTGAGGTAAGCGCTGCTGAATGAAAGGGAATCCCAGCCCCGGCAGACACGGAAACACAGCGAGTCAAACGAGACCCAGTGCAGCTCAGAGTCAAGCAGGTCAGTGTTGAGCCCAGATGAGAAAAAGGGGGTCATGGCCACCAGTGGCATAAGCAGATAAAAAGATCCAACAGCAGCAGGGAGACGTGCCCCCACTGAGCAAACAGGGGAAGGTCACACAGCTCACAGCTCTCCTGCAGCTCACAGCAAAGCTGCCTCAGTGCCCTGGACTAGCACAAAAACCACTGAAGCCCTGCTGAAAAGGTTATTGCCTGGTGGTGTTCTCCAGATTACCTCCAAAGCGTCCCTTCTACCCTGATAAACTGAGAAAATAATTTGATCTTTCGCCTACAAAGACAAAAGAGAAGCAAACATTCACAGCACAATAATGTGTTGATTCACAAATAATAGAAACTAGAAACTTGAGCTCATTTGCCACCTCCTTAATATTTTCTGCATCGTGTGGGTAGCAGTCAAGAGCCAATTGTTCCTAAGGTCACTGTATCAGTTTTGGTTTAAGAGATGAGATGTTAACACTTCAGGATCAACTATTATATATATATTTTACCCAATAACACATGACACATGGAAATGTCTCCCTAGGAACTGTGGAGATACACAAACAGAACAATCATAAAGCTTTCATAAGAGCTTGTGGTCTAACCACGGGGAGCACCAGTTCAGTCCTGATTACCTCTCATCTTCCAAAGGTTAATACCCTTCATTCCATTTTGCCATTATGCTGTGGACCTCTAAGACAAAAGCCTGAAAGCAAAGGTCCTTTGTGATTCTCGCTCCTAGAAAGTAATTTTCCATGGGCAGATCTCAGCACAGTTCTTCACATGAGAAAAATGAAGATTTATCCTCAAGGAACAGTTCTGTAAGAGAATGCTCAACACTTGAAGTCATACAATTATATATTTTAGTTTAAAAATATCTAAATCTCCATACAATAGTTCTTACACTTTAAAACGAGGTTATATATTCACCATAGAGCCCTGTGGTGACACACTCCCCATTAAGCCCTCGTTCCATATCCTGTTCTCTATTTCCATGGTTCCCTCAAATTTGCATTTCAGTGATGCACTCTGGGATTCTCTAGATGAGGCACACTACTGAAATGTTAAAATAGTTTCATATTCTTTATTGAATACATTTTTACCATTAAAGGACTGGAATTATATGAGAAGTTTTCAGCCTAACGCATAAGAAAACAATTATTTAGATAAAGGAGAGCTGCACAGCTTATTTATTTCTTGTTCTTCAACCTATTACATGACATCATTTTAATATTAAAGAACTTTGTAATTATGATGCCTTTACTGATAATTCTTTGTTGTACAACACAGGATCTTCCTTATCTGAGCCCAGAGATCTTTTTACAGATTTTATACTCACACCTTAATGAAGTCCCACGAAAAGCCTTTCAACCTTCC
Organism: Oriolus oriolus; assembly: GCA_013400235.1. NCBI lineage: Eukaryota > Metazoa > Chordata > Aves > Passeriformes > Corvidae > Oriolus > Oriolus oriolus. The sequence goes on from VXBT01000503.1 coordinate 1,045,938, forward strand.
CAACCCCTTGCTTTGCTTTGGTGTGCTCAGGACAGCATTTTCTGCAGTTTCCACATTTTAAGCTTTAATCTTTGCCTAGAGGGCAGCAAAACAGCATCTCCCAAGGACTCCAATACCTAAATTTCCTTCCTTTATTCAATGAAGGACCACAGCCCCTTCTTCAGTATGCCTGACTCTGTGGTGGGAGGTACAGCCAAAACACAGCCACTCTTGGCCAGTGTGGCTTGGCACGGGGCTGGCGTGGCGAGCCCTCTGTCTCCCCACTGACCCAACCAACCAAGCTGGGACCTGCCAGGAAAGAGCCTCCAGTAGCCATCCCCGAAGGGTTTTGTCAAACCTGCTGCCAGCGACCCACCAGCTATGAGGTAGCGTCTCCGGCTGCTGGGCTCCGGATTGCAGGGCTAACTCAATTATTTAATGATGGGGGAGACGTTACTGCTGAGGCTGAGACTTGCAGCTCTAGTTTCTGGGCCTAAGTGAGGGCTGTGAGGAAATGCTGGAAGCACGACAAGGGCACAACTGTTCAGTTGCAAAACTGAGACGTCTGTAGGATTTTCTGCCAGTGAGGTGTGCGGCCGAGACGCGGCTCCACGGAACAAAACTCACCCGGCTAGTGGAACGAGAGCATAGGTAGGCAAGCAGTGCTTGGCTGCTCTCTGCGTTTTAACCAAAAAACCCCAGCATAAATTCAAAACCAGACAACATCCAGAAATATCTCTCCAGATCTCTCAAATCTCTGAGGAAAGACATGTGCCCAGTGGGACTTACCCCTCCATTACCCCACAAAGTATTTGAATTCCACAAGAAAATGCACTTGAAGCAGCAGTGAAGTATTTCCTAGATTAGAGCAGATAACCCTGAAGTTGAAAACATTAGAGTCAATGGAAATAGGAATGTCCTCAGCAAAGAAAAACATCTGAATAACTGAGCAGCAAGGCTAATAAATCTGGGCTCTCCTGGCTTTGTGTGTCTTGACTGGCTCTTCTGATGCCTCATGAGGGCTCCTGCTGTAGATTCAACCACTGGGAAAGGTATGACTGGGATATTTCTCCTCTACCTTGCTGCCTATATTCACAAACCGGTATAGGCACATTTTCCCCTTTTTTGTCTTCTGTTAAAATTGACCAAAAGGATTAAAAGTTATCCAGGGAAGATAAAAATGGACAGAAACAGATTAAGATAATAGCCTCTCCCCTCTAGAAAATGAGAAAATGTACCAGAAAAAAAGCAATTACAATTCAAGTTAGCTATTTGGAGATATGAGGGCAGAACTCATGCAGGAGTGTCATCCCCTCAGTATTTGGAATTACTTAATCTTGCTGGGAGACAGTAACAAAAATAATAATAATAAAGACTTGCAGCTAGGGTCAGTCCCTATCAGATACTTGCAAATGTTTTCAAGTGTTTCCAAGGGATAACCCCTGCTCACAGCCAGAACAGATCAACTATTTTCTGCACGGCACTGCCTCTGTTGTACTTCTTGTGCCCGGGTCTGGCTATGGTGAGCCACAAACCATTTTGCTTTTCTTTGTGGATGCCTGAACCCTCTCAAAAAGTACCAAAAACTATTAGAAACCTCAACCAAAATTTACTGGAACGTGAAATTTGCCTGAACTGGTTTGTCTGTGTTCTCTGCTGTAAGTTCACAACACTCTAAATTCACAGCACACTTATACCCACACTCACAGGTTGCTCTGAATCAAACACAACCTCCCCTTTTCTCTCTGGTGAAAATGGAGAAGCAAATCAAGATGGCTTGTATAAAGCATTTTATATGCAAGAGAGATTAGAACATTAGTGGCGTAATAAAGTAAATAAGATGGCAATTGACCTGAGACTTGTGGGGTTTACCCCAATTTTTTGTTTATAGTTGAAGGTCGTAAGCTATACAAACCTCTATTGATCAGAGTCCTCTTTGTTTAAACAGAACCTACTGTATTTATTTGTGCTGTTCCTCTAAAGTCAAACAAAAGGGGACAGTTTTAAGTAAATCTCTGCATGACACTGCTGCCATGTGGTTCATTCACTCAGTATACAGATGTTTTCAATCTGTACAGTTTGTCTTTCATATCCATATGAGATGAAGCAGGCTTGATTTAGGCTGGGAATGATGCCAAAGAGAGAAGATACATCATTAACCCTTAATAAACGACTTATGAAGCATCCCTGGTTTATTCATTAAAAGGACTCCGTGAAGGATTACCATAACACCTCATGAGCGGTAAGAACCCTTTATTTGTCCGTAATATCATGCGACATGTCTTTATATCGAAAAAAAAATGCTTGGTGTGGGAGATCCTCCCCTTTCATTCCCTCGCCCACTGATGTACAGGCTAAAAATAAGCATCTACTTAAACTCAGCATTCAGATAACCAACATTGTCAAGAATTAGAAGGACAGAATTAATCTGGGGTTTGCACTGCTGGTGCTGCACTGTGAAACCAGGACCCCGTGTCCTGGGCATCACACAAGTCTTTGCAGAATTGGTTCTTGCTTTACCACTTAATACAGGCATGTATTTAATACACAGTGTAGGCATTTATTCAGTATCTACTGCATATAAAATGGTGCCTCTTTTTACACCTGTGTGGAACTGAGACTGAGCAGATTGAGAGACTTTTCCAAGGTCACAGGAGAACGAGGTAGGAGAGCCAGGGATTGAACCAAGCTGCCCCAAAAAGCAGCCCAGGGAGTTCCACAATCAGCCCTCCTGTATTGTTTCCACTCTGCTTTCCTCAACATCCTTTTCTCCTAACAATTACAGCTCTTGACAAATAGTGGATGTGTGTTTTGAACAGCACTGGGCTCGCACTGGATACAGGAATATTAGAAGCAGCTACTGGCTTGGAAGCAATTGGGAAAGAAAAAAGGACATGGCTTTTTCTTCAGAGAGTTTACAGGGTTTACACGCTGAGTCTATTCTCACTGTATTATTCGGCAAACAATCAGTTGCATCACTACAAAGAAGAAACTGCTGATCTACTGCAACTAATAGACAATCTCATTCAATCAGTTTCATCCTTTACTAAAACATGCAAAACCCAGTAGTGAGTTTAAACCCACTGTGCCAATAGTAACATCACTTGATTTTAGCAGGGAGCAGTGTGGCTTGGCAAATAATATTTTTAAAAAACTAATCAGAATTAAGTTGTTTTTTTCCTTCTACTCCAGCTCAGTTTGAAGGCAGAAATTCACCACACTGCTTAGCTTAAAGAATTTGGAGTTGAAGGCCACTGCTCAGACTGAAAAGTGTGGGCTGGAAAGCCTGCTCCCTGCTATGGAGCCATGTCCCTATAGATTTTATGGCCAGTCCTGTGCAGTTAGAAGGAGAAAAAGTCTATAAAGTTGGAAGATATTCCGCCCCATTTCAGGTTCTGTTTGAAGAAGGGTCTATACATAGTCACATGTATGTTCAATTATTCATTTTTCAGGAGGTGTTGGAGTCAGAGAGAGCAGGCTCAGCACATACCATAAAAACACTCCTGCTCCCTCTTCTCAAGATCTGCACTACAGGTCAAACAAGCTACACTCAGTCATGGGACATTAAGTCCCTGGATCTTGAACTCCAGCTGACTGCCTCACCCAAGCTTTTGGGCTAAACAAGCATCTCCCCAGCCTGGATGTTAAGTGAAGCAGTCAGCGGGTCAGGCTTCTCTTAACCCCTCTGCCAAGAGAGCTCCTCTCAGGACAGCTTTGCACGGCCCAGACCCTCCCCAGACACCGCTCAGCAAGGAATCAGTCAAACACAGTTTTTTTCCACCTCCTTCCCTGCGATAAAAACCTACCTCCCCCCAGTGCTAATCCCAGCGCAGGAGCCACAGCCCTTTTCTAGCTGACTGGGGGGAATAGCTGAACTCACAGCTGGCCCAGCCCAGTCCCCACAGCGCCCGTGCACGCAGCTGGAGCCTGGCTCAGCCCGCTTTAACCCCTCCACCACAGCCACAGGTGAGCACAGAGAGGGAACTGGGGTGCCCTTGCTGGGAATGCACTCTCTGGCTGACACTAGGCTGGTTAAACCCCGTGTGTAATTGCAGGTGCTCAGCACAGGATGTGGGTGTGTGCAGCTCCACGTTCCCTGCCTGGCGTGTCCCCAGCTCTGCTCAGTCTTGTGGCCTCTCTTGGGCATGAGGAGTTTTGAATTTGAAGCTGGGTGGGAGCCTTGACCCCTTGCAAAGCCAAAAGCCCAAATAGCACAGAATCACAGAACTGTTTGGGTTGGAAGGGACCTTAAAGCCCATTCAGTTCCACTCCCTGCCATGGGCAGGGACACCTCCCACCGGACCAGGTTGCTCAGGGCCCCATCCAATCTGGCTTTGAACCCTTGCAGGGATGGGGCATCCACAACTGATCAAGATCAAGAGTTTCTCAGGACAGTGATGTATGAGAACTGGAAATAACCCAAACTGAAAGCAGACAGTTAAAAACAGGTCTGCAAGGAAGGGTTCTGACCACTGGGCTGTGATATAAAACAGCATAGTCACCATCCCCATGCTGGTGTCTTGAAACATCTTGAAAGTCTTGGACTCTGCTCTGTTCCTTGTAGGATCAGTTTTGGGTGCCTGTATTAGGGAGTCAGCTGCATCTGTACATCAAGTGCTCTCCACGAGAAAATATCTGACATAATGGGGGGAATCACAAATGTAGTCAAGTGAAAAACAAATTATTTTCTCATATTCATAAACCAAGTCAAAAGCATAATCAGCCCAGAGCTCAAGTCCTCCTAGCCCCAGTCTATTCATCAGCTGCCCCCATCCCCGCTCTGCAGCCCAGTCATACGGAATACACCTTTTTGGAGACATAAACTCCTCTTAAAAAAAAATAAATAGGAAAAATAGACTGTTTCATCCATGGTACTTTAACAGAGAGCTTCTTCAGTGGGACTATTTTAAAATCAATTACTCATTAAATATGGGGCAAGAATGGGGGAGAGAGGGAGCCTCGGTTACTGGCCGCTTTTTAGGTTTTAAACCAAACCAGAGACAACAGTCAAACTTGGGACAATCTTGGGTAAACCACAAGAGATGGCAGCACTTCTCATCATCCTAAAACAACAACATTTTTCCAAGTTTTTTCAATCAAAAATGCTAGTAAGGCCACCCTGGAATTTGCTACCATTTTTTCCTTACCCAAAGCTATTTGTCAACAGAAGTATTGAGTTTACATATTAATACACCACTAAAAACAGGATGAAGAGATTGGAATGCCAGAGTTACTGATTTGTTTGGGATTTTCTAAGAAAAAATAAAATAATTCTGTTCTACCAGTTCTCTTTATTTTTTCTATCTTTTCCTTTTTCACATTAAGTGACTGTTTCAAATTAATAGAAAGAGGATGCAGCATTTCTTGGGTTTTATTTTACGGGTTTTCCCAGCATATGGAATCTTTTTAAACATGAGAAGCTGTGGGTAATATGTTATTATATGCGTATTTTAAGTTAACCATTCTTTATATCTTTCTCAAAGAAAAGATTTATCATGTTTATGTCTGAGAAACATGTTTATTTGGAAGATTTACTCCAACTCTACTTATTTCCTTTACAGGGATGTCAACTGGAAAACTATACTAGCATTTTTTATAATTAAAATTAGGGTGGAGTAGAACACAATCATTGCTTGTTTCTTTTCTAGATCATGGAAGATTTCTGTAAATCAGACTTGACAGGTTTAAAATGTTATTTTCTGAGCTTTGTTCCTTTGCCAATAAGTCCATTTTTAGAGTGGTGACAGAAACTCTGACCTGTAATGCCAGCGAGCCCATTGGCACATCTGAGAGACCACAGGAAACCACGTTCCCAAAAGTGGCATTAAACTGAAATGCAGCTCTTTGGGGAAGAAGTGAAGAGGGAAAGGAACAAGGGGAAGATGTCTAAACTCCAAACTGGCAGAAGGGGATGGCCACGGAGTGCTCCAGGTCTCCCAGGAGCTGTTGAGCTCTGCTGGAGAGTCATGGGTGAGCTGAAAAAAGTAAAAGCAGTCAAAATCAAACCCACAGTATGAAAATATGAAGAAAGTGTGTACGGGACCCCTTTCACCTCTCCTTAACACAGATGTCATAACAGGAGGTATTACTGGGCTGCCACGGGCAGTAACAAACCTTCCTAAAAGCTTCACTAGTGACACTTTACCTATGTCCATCACCAGCCGTAGGCAGTATTCACAAACCTGTGGAAACATTTTCTGGATCTAGAACTTGAGCTGATACTGGGCCCAGCTGAAATCCAAGTACACAGTTTACTTTCCTCCTTCCCCACAACCACAATACCAGGATAGGAAATGTCATAACTCCCAAAATGGATGTCTCCAAACACAACTAAAAACTTACATTAAACTGACAGAAACTAAAGAGAAAAACAGTTCTACATAAGAATTGTCTACTGTAAAGAAAATTTCATTTTTGGCTCAGGAAAGACATTTTAATTACATGGAGAAAATGATATGAAGTTGTTACTAAGCGCTAACTGAGGAGGCAGGTTTTTGGATTCAAATAGGCGTGACTTTAGGATTTTGTCAGGGTATGTGTTTAGTGTTCTTGTGTGTCAGAACTGGCAAGTCATGCTGAATGTAACATTTATCTCCCCTCTCTGCTGCAATTCCATGTTGATCTGAGATTTCACTGGAGGGTGACACCAAGCTAATGAGGCAGCCTCTGATACCTGCCCACACAGACTGCCCCTTCCCAAACTGCTCAACCTTCAAGGAAAATCGTAGAATCATTGAATATCCTGAGTTGGAATGGACCCACAAAGATCATTGAGTCCAACTCCTGGCCCTGCACAGGACAGCCCCAAGAATCACACCATGTGCCTGAGAATGTCCAAATGCTTCGAAGACATAATTCAGTTCTGAATTGCTGTAGGAAACAGAGTGATCACACTCCCCAAGGAAAGAAGTGATACTGGGGGAGAGAGGGGGGAAATTATATGAACTCCTGTGGTCAATGCTGGGTGGCAGGAACACGAAAGCTGCTGTCTATAGGGGGATGACAGGCAGATGTGGAGCCTCTAGCATGGAGATGTCTAAATTCAGCAGCTTCTGAGCATCCAGGTGGCCTGTGGGAGCTGTGACAAGATAACTGACTCCGAGTTAAGCCTAGACTTGCTTCTCCAGACCTTGCTCTGGACCACTTGCCCAAGAGATGAATGCAAGTGGGTCTAACCAGCAGCTTGGCATTACTGCCCCGTTCTGCACAGGCTCTCAAACACCTTCATTCCACAATGCCACCCCCAGCACCCCCTCCCCACTCAGATGTCCTCAGGAGCTGGGCTCCATGGGTGAGGACTCCCACATTTTGCTGTTTGAAAGGCAAACAGAGCTCAGCAATGGGGCAGTGGGCACCACCATGCCAGGCTGCAATATCAGGCTCAGGCAGCTCAGACATACCCATCTCCTGTTTGACATGCCCAGCTCAGACATGGCCCTCCTGTGACTTCTTCCTGAGCGGAGTGTGTAAGGAGGTGGAAAACACCATGGAAGAGTCAGACCAGCCCTATCAGACATGGCTGTGACTGGCCAGACTGCCATGAATCAAGAACTTGTAAGGAAGATTAGAGACAACAGTTTCTTTTTGTGCCTCACTTCGTATCCACTTGGAGAGTCTTTGTTGCTCAACGGTTCGTACATCCATTTATTTATTTTTTTCCCACAGCTGTCAAACCGCATTGATTTTCAGTCACTTTAACCTGGGCAGGATCAGCAAACCTAGTCCCTCAGGTGAAAAGCCAGGCCTGCAAGGAAACGACTCGAGCTGGCTGAATTATCCGATTCTTCTAAGACACAAAGAGTTTGTTTGCTTTGCTTATGAGAGCCGAGGGAGGGATGGCACAGAAGGCTAAATCCTCAACATCCCCCTGGTACATACTTCAGGCTCTGCTATCGATGCAGGCAGAAACGTTTCCAGGGCTTACGACGCAGTTGGCAGTGTCTTTTCAGAAAAGGACCTCTACGGAGCAAGCTCGTGTCTGAATTACATCTCAGCCCTAGGGAAGATGGTTTCTTCAGTTCCCCTTCAAGGTCAGTTGTGGGGTAACATATGTTATTCGTCTCTCAGCCTTGCTAACAGAAAATCTGACTGAGCGACATGTGGAAACTGGGAAATGAAAATAAACAAAATGAACAAACACATTTGAAGGGCTTGGGGGGGAGATAGAATCCTGACCTGCGTGTAACATCCTTACCAACGGGACAATGCTGAATGAAATTTGGGATTTGCATCTTGATGGGTATGGTAAATTTGAACTCTACATGACTCCAGCGCATCTGCTAAGCAAATAGAGACACTTATAGTGCAGATGTATGGCACAGAGTCGGTGTAAGCTCTGGGAACCTGCAAGCTCATTGCATTTGTGAATAGCATGTTGGAGTTTTTTTGGTCTTTTGCTCAGACATTCCTTTTAGTAATTAACATGGAGCAAGGTCATGCAGAGAAATTAGTATGTTTAAATGGTGTTTCAGCCCTTCTTCAGAGGATGAACTTGTAAAGACTCTGTGCTCCCAGCTCTGCCTCTCCTCATGCTCCAGCCACACTTTTGTCCTTGCCCAGAGCTGGCCAGGCAAAGCTGTGGAGCCCACCCTGAGCCCCGAGGAGGGGAGATGCAGCCTTGACAGACCAGCAGGAGCCCTTCTGCCTCCTTGGCGATTCCTCTCCAGGACGGCGTGGGCACGAGTTTCAGCACAGCCTCGGTTATTCCTGCTGGGGATCTGCACTTCGTCAGCACAGCCTGGGGACACGTCAGCAAAACCCAGATGGTGTCTCAGGTACCCAGAAGTTTAAAAGATGTTCATGCTATCCATGTTGTGTGCTAGCATCTGGGTGGTTGTAGCTCAAAGGGTTGTATATCCTAGACATTCAGGGCCACTCTTCCCTGCATGCAGCAGCTGAAACCGGACCCCATGGCAGCAATGCAGCCCTGCTCCTGCAGCTCTCATCTGTACAGTCATGTTTGCCATTCCAGCCCCGGTAAAGAGTTCCCTCACTGGCTCACCAATGCTTCAGCACACCCACTTCTTTCCTAAGATTTGGCCAAAGATCAGAGCAGTTTGGTTATAATAGCATTTGGCAGTAAAAGTCTACCAAGAAACCTGGCCTGAGCAGCTGAAAGAAGAGCAGCGAAGCGAAGTATGAGAGATGATTAAAAGAGACTCCAGAAGGAAATTTCTGGGCATCCCTTGCAACCACCATATCCTTGGACTTCTATTTTTGCCTCATTCCTCTGTGTAACACTTTTGTTTTCATTCTTCCTTCCCTTTTTTCTTACAATTAACAAGGGAGAGGGACGAACTGTGAAGTCAGGTTACGAATATCTGCCCGAGCCTGTGTGTGCGCGTGCAGGCAAGCGGGCACAGGAGCACTGCCAAAGAGAAGAGCTAGAGCCAGACTAGTGAAAAGAAGTAAAAGTGAGGATACTGAGGTACAGGGGAGTGGGTGAAAAAGTAGAAAAATTATCACACCAGTTTCTCTTAGCCAGCTGGCATAGCTGCTCTGCTAGTGAAAACTTAGAGGTTTTCACTGCAGTGTATTTCTGAGGTATTACAACCAAACTCAATTACAGAACATCACACAGAAAGGTATTTTAGCAGTTTCAGTGGGAGCACTGATGCTGGAACTGAAGAGCTTTTGAGCTGGAAGCAAAACCTAAAGCCTTTGCTTTGGTTATTCATGTAACAGCATGAGACAGGCCTGGGCTTCCCCAGTGGTGGAGGATACTAATGTCTAATCTAGGACAAGGAACTCGTCTTCAGGAAGTCCTGAGGATTGATCACTGTTACAGGCTTCCTGATGGACAAGATTTCGTTTCTGAAGATCCCATGGCTACGGATGTGCTCCCTGAAAAGCAGGTTTTGCAGTGCATCTTGCATCACAGGGCCAGGTCCTGGACGTACATCAAAGCCTTCACCTCATGAGTCGCAGCAGACATCAAGATGTGCTGCCTGCTCTGATCTGTGCAGCAGCAGCTCTGCCCACGCCGGGCAGGGTACCACACCTCACACCACCCTGGTGATGCCAGTGGCATCCCAGGAAATAGCCCTGGTTCCAGGTAAGAGAAAGCTCAGCCATCAATCCAGGCTGGAAACAAAATCAGGCAGGTTTTCTACCAAGTTATTTCTGTGCTTTGTAGGGCTGGTCTGCTGCAGCATGTTCACATGGAATTCATTAGCACATCCCTTCTGCTAATCCTCGCTGGGTTTAACACAACAGTATACATTAATTTTTTCTGGCCTCTAAGGAGAGCTGTGTCAAGTCAGAAGCATGTGCTCTGGGACAGGCTGAACCCAGGAAGCTTGGCCCTTGAGAGATTACAGAAATCAGGGCTTTGAATGCTCATTGGAGGTTCAGGTGGAGTGAACCAGTGTTATGACTCAAAGGAAAATTCTTCCTCTTGAGACCCTTCACCTTTGCCACATCCTACTTTAAATACCAAGATCCACCGCTATTATCCCGAGGAGATTCTTAGATCCAGTACTTGGACCCAAACCACAAAGCAATACAGAGCAGGTTCCAAATTTAAAAACACCCTGTCACACACACGCACCAACAAAACAGCTTTAGAGTTCACCAAACAGGACATCCACCCACTCCACCATCCCATGAATCCCCAAGAACTGGGAGGTGGCTCTGCAAGTTTGCTGCTGACAGTCTCAGCAGTTGAAGGAGAAAAAGATTCTCCTTCTTCTGCCAGCTGTGAAACTGAGCCCCATCCAAACAGCTTGGCTCCAAGGCAGCCACCTAATGATTCCCAGGCTTAGCTGAACATCTTTATCCCTCTAAACACCATATGATTTGGGATAGATTCAGTGGTTTTCCTGGACTACCACCACAAATAAACATGAGACTCTCCATGAAGATGAAGGTGGGGGCCATCTGCTGCACCCCCAGAGGAGCCCAGACCATCGGAACTATCACAGACACGTGGACATCACTTCTTTAAAGCGCTGGCATTGCGGCACCAGCCACATGATTCAACCACTCCGGTGCTGCCAAAACACTCCATGATATCCCATCAGGAGCCTCCCCAAGTACTCCTGTCCTCACCCTGGATCCACAGTGCTGCTCAGACACGTAACAAAACCCTACTGCCGTGGAGAACTGTGGGGTGGCAATGGAGGGCGCAGCCCAAGTGGGGCAGGGCAGCCTGGGAGCAGGGATGCGGGAGAAGGAAAAAGATGGCAATCATAGCTGGTAGAAGTTTAGGGAGCAGAAGGAAGGATATGAGCAAGAGGAAGCAGACTTACCTCACCTTTCAGAGCTTGATGAGACTTGCACAGAGATCTGTGTAATTTATTTCGCCATCCCATTTAGATGTTGAGCACCCAGTTGCATCCAGCCCTGAGTGACAGCCAAGAGCGGATGTAAAAGTGTCAGTGTGCAAGTGTGGATCCGTGGTACCCTTACATTTTCTGGAAAACTTTATTAATATTACAACCTAGAACTCTGTTCTGCCCTAGTAATTCCCACCATCTGGAGATTTCATTCTATATTTAGAGATAAATCCCCAAAGCCCATGTGCCCTGTACTGCCAGGTACTATCGTTGGCAGTGGTGGGGAATCTGTCCACTTTTTATTGCCTGTAATATATAATTTATTATCCAAAACATCGCTTTGGCCATGAAATTTTCACTACAGCTTGTTTTGTAATAAATCATTTTTGTAGCAAGCCATACTTCCCAATTTGCAAATTTACCCTATATGCCTCTCTTTTTTTGTAGTATATTCATTATTCAGAATGATCAGGTACATAATTTGGGATCTTTGTCCCACCTATCTTGTAGGATAGTTGAAGTAAAAATAATTTTAATGTCAAATTATGGCACAGGTTATGTTTCTGGTCCATAATTGTATTTTCAAACTCAGGTTCTTGAAGTTGGGCATCTAAGGCTGTATTTAAGCACAGCATGAGAATTTGTTTGAGAATCTATCTATCTACTTTTCTGTAATTTTCAGGAAAGACAAAGCATTTAGGAGAAAGATTTCTAAGAATAATATTTTAAAATTTCCATGCATTTCAGCAGCTCTTCAAATAACAGATGATTATTGTTACTACTACTATCATGAGGTTTTGGTAATCTCATAATGTCCATGTCAAGTTATTTCTCGTTGCCAGAATTTGCATCTTCAATCTGGGCTAAAAGAATCATTAAGCTAATAATCACGTGCTCAGCCTGCACGTTCTGGTGCCTCTGGCCCTTGCAGCCCAGCTTCACACTGTTGGTGTGCTGGTAGATAATCTAGCTCCTAAAAGCTGACTCCCTCTTTATCTTTATGTGACGCTGGCCTGCAAAGTTCAAGGTAAGGCCATTGTGTCTTGAGTCTATTTTTACTGCACAAAACACTGGATGGAACTTAATTATTTTTTCCATCTGCCAACCATTTTGACTAATTGAACCCTTTGGAGCCAGGAGTCAAGGTTTCCCAATGTAAACCAGATCCTGGAACTCAGCAGTAGCAGAAATATTGAAAACTCATGAAGGAATTTTTGGTTCTGAGGTTTGGTTCTGTTTTCCAGAGTCTGACCAGGATTCAGAAGAAACCCAAACCCTCTCCTGCATATACATTTTTTAAGTTTTTTTCAGTGTCTCAAATTTTCCAGGCACTAAAGATTCCCATTACCAAAAAAGAAAAAAAAAAAAGTAAAAATTGAAGGATATAACTTAAAACCCCAGTCGTATGGAAAGTCACAGGAAAGGCTCAGAATTCCATTATTTTGGCAAAAGCAGAGCATGCTTGGGCAGCATTAAAAATGAAGCATAACTTAATACTGGAGGTTTTCCTGATGAGCGTTCCGCACTGAAGACCAAATTGTTGACACTTCCGCAGTGAATTTTAATATGATTTTTACTAGAATTTTTACCCTTACAAGGGTAACTCCTCTGGCCCACAAAGTACATTCCATATTCTATTTGCTTGATGACCCACAACTAAATTTCCAACTGCAATAACATTTCACCTCTGATTTTAGCTCAGAATATGAAAATTTTGGGATTAGCCACTCTTCCAGCAGTGGGAGATCACCAGGACTGAGAGGTAAGAGGTCCTATTTTCCAGCAATGACTTGCCATAAAACCCTGGTGAGATCAGGTAGTGAAGCCTACATGGGTGGCTTGGTGCCTCTTAGTTTCAGCTTTGTTTTTGCCTTTAGTTCTTTTCAGAACATGGTATAATTAAGGTGGCATTTCCATGCTGATGACTCCTGCTTCATTCATCTCAGGCTCTTTCTGCTGCTGCTGTTTCTTTCCCCAGCAGTTCCTCAGCTTGCCACCAGCATTAATGATGTGCCACTAGAGATGCTTCATCCTTTTCATGCCTTTGCAGCATGGCCATTAGGAAGCAAAGTTTCAATGGCTTCTACCACCACGTTTGTTCCCTTTGACAAACGAGAAAACTCATTTTACAGCATAGCTTAGCATACTTTGGAAATGCTTAGCAGAAATCAGGGATCTGTCTGAAATTCTACACTGGAGGCAAATGAAAATTTTTAATAGATCTGGGTCTTAGTTCCGCTAATTTCAGTGGTTCGTTTCTCTGTTCTGGCAGTCAGGATCCATTAGTGGAACAGAAGGAGAAGCATGTATAATGCATGTACAGCAACCACATTCTAATCTCAAATTTCTTTTTTCTTTTAAGTTCTTATTTTTTAAAATATATATATAATGAGTTACTGACAGTACTTAACAATATCTTACACTAGACACTGTAATACCCCAAATAAATACTTAATTTCTGCTTTCCTGCAACTTCACTAGGATTACATCATGTCAGATTACTCTAAGTCTGCTTTAACCCAGTTTGAAAACACTAGTTATTCAAAGATCCTTACAATTCTTAATTTCATTCCTTGAAATACCTTTTCTTTTGGTTCCTTTATACAGTTTTTCAAGCCTCTGAAGGCCACAGAGTTGTTAAGTCAGAACAAGCCTGCAAGTGAGGAAGCTGGGAAAGCAGAAATGCTGTTTCAGCTCACAGCAGAGCTCCCTCCCTTCCTCTCCCTCTGGCCAGCGGCACCTCACTCTGCTGGGCAGGGAGATCACAGAGTCACAGAATGGTGTGGGTTGGAAGGGACCTTGGGGATGCTCCAGCTCCATCCCCTTCCAGGGGCAGGGGTGCCATCCGCCAGCTCGGGCTGTTCAGGGATCCATCCAACCTGTACCTAGCTCTACCTTTGGAAGGTCTGACGTGGCAGCTAACATACCAATGGTTTTTGTGATGTATGAAAGCATCCAAGGAGAACGTGAATTACCATGAGATAGCATGTGGTTTTGATCTATTGGCCTGCTCGTAGATCAGGACCACTGAGTTAGAAGGGAGGAGTGCACTACCTTCCTCCACCCAGAGAAGTCATTAACATATGCTCCCTACCATGAATTAAATTAGTTTAGATTCTCCTGACTATGCAAATAAACTCGTGAAGCACTGCTCTATAGGGCTGCAAACTAACCCATTTGAAAAGACTTTTGCAGCTTTTGTTTATCATTCCATATGATAAACAGCTACCTCCCCAAATTATCAGGAAAAAAAATTTTAACCATTCAGCAAATAACAAAAATTGTGTTTTAATGATAAATAAAAAGTCACAAAGCTCAGCATGTTTTGCTGAGAACCATTAATGAGGGAAGATGGTGAGACCTGTAAATTTACCTTCTCTTTTGTTAACACTCTTTTCCATCTGCAATCCATATACTTGAAAAAAATATAGGTTCCTTATATAAAATTTAGAGAAAAAACCCTAGATTTTGATGCTCATTTCAATTGCTGCCTGATCTTGTGTTGAAGTCTTCTGCAAAGCTGAAATGACTGAGTTCCTAATCCCACTATGTTTCTCTGAAAATCAGCACCATAATGATGACATTAATTATTGTTGCCTTTGACTTTCCTTCCTTCGTAAATATCAGCTTAAAAACCAGCTATTAAAATAGCCTTCCTGTGGTAGGAAGCACCTTATCTTGTACTTTAGTGTCCCTGTAACATCTGCATATGATACTCTGAACTTTGCTGCTGCTCCCAATTAAAAGCAAAACAAAAAAACCCAAATAAACTTGATAATACTTTGTTGAAAAAGGACTTAAACAATATCCTGCTTGTTGGAGAAAACCCAACACGATGTGTTCCTTTAGCGTAGGAAATAGGATGCAGTCTTGGGACACAATAAAGCCCACAAAGTGCCCTTCCCTTACCTCTGCCTTCTGATCCCATCCCTGTGCTCCACGGGCTTTCCAAAGCTCACAGCACTTGTTTTCTGCATGGTTATCCAAACAGGAGATACTGCTATCTCCTCAATTTCCAAAAATTTCTGGCAGTGTGCATTTGGAAATACTCTCTCATCCCTTTGCGCTCTCAAAATGTATTTTAATGGCTTAGTTATAAAATCTTTAGTGTCTTCTGTACAAAAGCTTTAAAACTGATTATTTATTGGGTTGTATCTATCAATGAGATTTGGGAACTGCTTTATCTTGGGTATGTGTTTCAGGTCTCTACAGCAGACCTGTCTGAATTCAGCTGTTACTCTGGTAAATGAACAGATTTACACAACCCTATCCCAGCACCAA
Source organism: Oriolus oriolus (assembly GCA_013400235.1). Classification (NCBI taxonomy): domain Eukaryota; kingdom Metazoa; phylum Chordata; class Aves; order Passeriformes; family Corvidae; genus Oriolus; species Oriolus oriolus. The sequence goes on from VXBT01000503.1 coordinate 1,061,474, forward strand.
AACCCAAACCACCAAGAGAATGGGATTTATGCAAGTCAGTATCCAAACTATAGCTAGTCTAAAAATACACGTGTGAGAGAAAAGCACAAGATAGTGATTCCTTGGGGCTTGAATTTAGCCAAAATTATATTGTTTGTGTATGCAGAGTTCATTTTGCCTGAACCAGCAGTGCACATACTGACAGCAGGCTCCCTGTGAGCCCTCCCACACCAGCCTGGGGAGATGTGAGCACAGTTGGACTTCTGCTGCCTGAATACTGGCCCCAAACTGCCAGACAAGAGAAGATGATGACCAGATCGATGCAGAGACAAACAAGACAAGGTACCACCATAAAGTCTCTGGAAACAAGACAGCAGACAGGGGAAACCTGTTTCACTCACATTCTCATGTTTAACTGTGGCCAGTTGGCTGTTCACAGTATTTTGTGCAGGCAAAAATGCAATAAAAAGAGAGGATGAGCACAGGCAGGGTCGGTACTGCTGACCGAGGATCTGCAGATAAAGTCACAGGATCTCCACTGGCCCCAGACACAGCAGTGGGTGTTTTCCCAGAGAAGTGTCTGCTGGAGAAGACACAGCAGAGTTAGATGGTGGGATGAACATTTTTCATCTCAAAATGGGTGTTGGCTCATGTCGAAAGGGTGTCTCAATCTCTCCCCAAGAAAGCCATTGCCAGTACTTCTCTGCGACTTGGCATGATCATCTGTCTCTTTTCCAGAGAAAACTGCTGCCCTGCCTCCACCCTTCCATGTGATAGGGGAGGCTTAGCAACCACCTCAGTGACAGATGTGAGGTGAAGAGCCCTGTGCCGTATCTAAATAAGGGAAAATATAAAGGTCCTTTGTCAAGCCACTGCAGACACAGGGAGTGAAATGCCTAAATGCACTACTAAAAAACTTTTAAAAGACCAAGCAGAAAGCATCTCTGAGATTCTTCAGGTTTTAAATAAAGAATGGTTCATTTGAACATGATTTATAAAAAAACCCCCAAAACCTTAAAGGTTTATCTGAAAACTCATGGGGTCAATTGCTGCTTGAAAGCATTGGTTCAGATGTCCAGTCTTCAATGAGGAAATGATCAGACCCCATCGAAGGGCAATCAGGAGTCCCATTCAGAAAGGATTATTAGGAACAGAGTCATTTCTGTCTGAATTTCAGACTTCTGGACACTGACCTCAGAAAAATCCTGGCAAGTGTTTTTACAATTACTATATTCACGAAAACCTTCAAAAGGATTTTTTTCAAATTCCTCAATTATTTGCAAATAGATGACATTTAGCTGCATATCACTTAAATTCACAATCCCCTTAAAAACATATGGTCTTGATTTGGCACTATTTCTTTCCATTTGATGCAATTCTGTGACTCTGTATCAGATAATTGCATATTTCATCTGCCCTGCATATTGAACTGAGGTCTGAAGGCTCCTCTCTCAGCCCAATTACTCCAGACTAATGAACAGCAAGCCAGAATACAGGGCTGGAAAACCAAAATCAAGCAGAACAATAATCAATGGGCACTTCTATATATATTTTTTCCAAGAATGTACAATGATCAGTGCCGAGCTGAAATTTTATTTGTTTATACAATTGTTCCATTTGGAGCTCACCATTTGGAGCTAACTTCAGAAAATGTTTCATCCAAGTACTGAGTGGTACCTTCATCACTTATTATATCTTTCATTTTACACCCACAATTAATATTACTCACAAATGAAAACCCTCAGTTGCCTGTCTGCATCATTTATCCACTTGATTGATAGCTGATGCAACTATTTTGGAGCGCAAAAGAGCGTCTGCATATTTGGAGGCTACTTTAGCTGTCTAATTAGGTTTTCAACTCTGTGTGATGCAGAAATCATCTTCCAGCATGCTCATTCTCCAAATTCTTTCCTCATATATAATGATCAGGTTTGGACCACCAAAACAAGTGGCAAGCTACCAGTCTTATGTTCTGCTAGAAAAGGAATATTGAAAATAAATTTAACTAAAGGAAAATGTAACAGGATGATGAGTTCACTGGCACAGTAAATGCACACCTGCCTCGATATCAAAATTAGGATAGATACCAAAAAGTCTCAACATTTCAGAGTTAACATGTTAAGACATCTTTTCAAAACATCCAAGAGAACCGTGTCTCTCAGATGAAATGGATACCTTCAGATAATTCTACAGGCACTCCTACCTCTACCCGGAAAAGTGCATCTTGACTCCTTCCTCCAAAATGAACCGTGTGTATCAATGTTGACAAGACACAGAAAAATAAAAAAACCTCAACACACAAATCTTCTTCTCAGAAAACAACCAGCCCTGCAACATGTGCTTTAAATTACAGATGAGCCTCTGCACTTCACTGAATGAGGAGGAATTTTGGCATGTATTTACACCCTTTCTGAATGGGGGAAAGAGGAAATTATTTAGGGCTTGGTACCACTTATGTTCCACTTGCATAAATGGGAATTGGGCAGCAGAGAGTTACTGAGAAGCCTCCCTGCTCCGAGGGGTGAACACGCTGCGGGCGCGCTTCCGCGATGGCTCGCGCACGGAGCGCTCGCTCCGCGTAAACAGGAAACCAGGTCTGCTTCGTCGTGAGGGAAAATTCTCCCGTGCCAGTGATCCCTCTCATGACAAAACAAAATTTCCAAGCTGGGACATCTGAGTGGTATCAGCTGTCACGGCTTGACTTTAAAATCAGGAAACTTCTTTCCACTACAACATCACCGTCAGGAGGTAGATGGTTAAAGGATGGAATAGCAAGCACATTTTTTTTCCACAGATGACCATCTTAGGGGAGATGAGGGAAATGAAGGTAATTATACTATAGTAGCACAATCTAGGATAATATCCATCCTTCCTCTGGGGAGGTTTCCCACAATACTTTATCCTGAGGGCTTACTTCTCCTTATTTACAGTATATGCCTGCAGTAGAAATTCAAAGGAATACAACATTATAGTACATTTTGGGGCTTCTAAAATGCTAATCACGATAAGAAAAATCAAGAGCATCTTCATTTTTAAATAACACCAGGTTTTTTGCAAAATTATGATTGGTTACATTTTGATTTTCTAAGTTTGTTGCAAATGGAAGTAAACCGGACAACACTTGCCATCATAATTGCTTTCTGTGTGAAGAGGTCTTTTTCAGGCTGGGCTGGCTGCTGCTGTTTTAATCAGAAGGTTGTCTATTTGTATGTTAATAGTTTCATCCTGGTTTATTAGGCTTGTTGATGAAAAAGCAAAAATCAGATGCTTTACTATTTTCAAGCTCCACTATTAATCTGTGATTTTTTTTGGTGCCAACACAGAACCATTTCAGCATCCTCTGCCTTAAATCCTCTTAATGAAAGCATGAAGAATGACAAAATACTTCCTTTCATAAAGCAGAAGGCTGTGCCAATTCACTTTCAACATGCTCATTCAGTGGAACTGAGGTAAATATGTTGCTCCACAGGTGCTTCTCCTTGCAATAACATACTCCCTAGTAATCCATTAAATTCATCTCATGCTCTGTTTAGTGCCTGCTCTGTGAACTGCCTAGCTTGTTAAGGTCATTGTGATAATAGCACCGGGTTAAACAGCATGGGTGTGTTGAACTCTGACATCCATCCACTTTGGCCACAATACAGATAAGAAATCACGGGCAGCTTTAGAGGTGTAATATCTACTCAGACCAACACGATCTTTTGCCTTCTCCACCTTCTTACAAGCCAAAAACCCTGGATTAGAAAAATACCTTGAATCTCAGGAGTCTTTAAAATAATTTAGCGCATTTAGAAACAACAGATCAGCAGCTGGAAGGTTTTCTGTTTGTTTGCACTTAGTGAAGGAGCCCAAATGATGGGCAGGAGGAGCGTGAGTGTCCCGGGGGGTGGCAGAGGGTGGGTTGATGGTACCTGTGCTCAGGTGATCCCAAACAGCCCCACTGCTCTCCTGGTGCCTGGGGAGGAACCTCAGAGCCATCCCTGCTTTGTTCACAGTATCTTCCCTTTGCAGGTTTAAAAACAAGCTGAGTATAACTCCTGGATGATAACCTCATTCATTATGGAGCTCCTGTTAAAGGCAGACAAATAATTGCCTGTTAGTAAGTCGCTATTAGATTCAGCCCAAATTCAGCCCCAGCAATCCTTACAAAAGCCTGACGGGTTTTATTTTATTATTTCCTTTGCAGGGTGTTGGGAAGTGTAATCACTGGTAACTAATCAAACTTCTTTCAAACACCCACAAATATATAAAGAGAATGAAATGATTAATTATTGGGCTAAGCCATTTTAAATGAGACCTCATCTAAATGAGCAGATTTATTTCCAGAGCAAGCTGGGTGTAAATTTAGCTGGTTTTCAAAGCTTTGAATGTAAAGTATGCCTGGATTTGAGGATGAAGTGGGTTATGGGTGGCTGTAGAACCTCTCCCAGACATCCAGCAATGCAAAGCAGTGAAAAATAGATTGCAATTTTGCAAAATATTGTTTTAAACAAAGTGTTACTGAGGTTAATAAGTACTACTGTTGAGTACTGTTAATTACAGGCAGGAGTAGATGGGGGCATTAAACGGAGAGAATTTATAAAATTTCATTTCATAAAATTAAAATGAGCATTCTTTTCCCCCCACGTAACTCTTTAATTCAAGCAGAAGAGTTAAAATATTATGTCAAGCTTCCTTCCCTCTCTATTCTGTTCCTGGGGTTTCCAAGCAGTTCCTTACCTTCCTATTTTGTTCCTTTCCTGCCTAGTTTGTTTCTTTCATTTCTACCTATTTTGTTTCAAGATGGAGTTTTGAGGAGTGAAAAAACCCACAAACATCTTTGATTTCCCTCCCACTCTCTTGAAAAATCCCTGGAATTTGCAAAAATCTTGCCACAGGAACTTTAACTCAGCACCCTTACCCCAGTCTACTACAGTTATGATAATCATAATCTCTAGTAGAGTCTGTTCTTAGCAATGTCACTGCCTTATCACTACATATTTATTTAAAAAGGAATATTGTGGGAATAAAATACTTGTATCCATCCAAACATAAGCTCACAGAACTGCAATACCCCCCTCCAGAGACGTGCAGCATCACCCATATTTAGAAATAAATAATTAGAAATGAGGTAGCATTAATGTATACAGTGAATATTCTTGCTCTCAGGCACAAAACTCATTTCTGCAATTCAGTTTAATGCACAATGGTGTACACATTCTTTAATGTGCTAAATATATTTAAAAATGTAAGAATCAGCCCCACCAAAGCCCTACTTGAAGAAATAACCCAAAAATTAGCTGGTTAAGGGGCCTCAGTGGACAACACGGGCCGCACACACTGTGCACATCTGGGCATTGCATCCACACTTTGCCAGTGCTCCCAGAGGGAAACTGTCAGCACCAGAACCTTCGCAGAAATCTGCTTTTAAATGCAAACAAATATTTATGGAGAGCATCTCCCTGAGTTGGGAATACCTAATCCCAACTAATTAGAGCTGCTGCGGCAGTGGGGAGGATCCAGGAGGAGCCGAGGTGTGCCGGCACGTGTCCAGCCCCGCGAACGCTCCTCCTGCAGCTCTCGCACGGCGCAGTTTATTTTTTGTGGCACACGTTTAACAGCCCAGTGTTTCATACTTGTCCCCAAGGTAATTGACAAAACAGGTTCCTAAAGCTATTTAACAGTTTTAATGACAGCAGCTGAAAGATACATTTAAAAAAAATAACATTCTAAGCCAAACGTTTTTTGTCAAGTGACAGGGTTCCCAAATTTGCTGTTCCGTGGAGTTCCATTTCTGTAAAAACTCTCATTGAGGCTGTAGGTCACAAAAGAAGAATGAAGCCCCGGAAAGAGATACAATGACTACTTAATTCTGTGTGGGATTATAAGCAGTGGCCTGTGGCAATTCCTTATGTCTCTCTGGGTAGTGATGCTTTTCCAGCACCATTTTTTGTCATCACACAACTCCATTGTGAAATACTCTTTTCATGAAGGAGGAAGAAAGAGCTGGTTACACCCTGCAGTGTTTTGGGGAAGACTAAGAAGCATGGTTTGCAGGGAGTATGTGTGAAATATGACATTTCATTATGTGTAATTATTTTTTAACCAGTAATGTCCATGTTGAAATGAGTTTCTTATTTTTGGAATGCATGGGGAGTGGCTGGGGAGGGGAGTCATGTTTTTTTCCCTGCTAATAAACTCAAGTCATTCTTATGCTAAAGCAATTTCTCAACAAAACAAATTTCTCTCCATCTGGGTAATGGCACACCCAAATGTGATTACATTACAAGAGATTTTAAATTAAATTTCAAGGTAGGAGAGTTATTAATCCAATGCATTTGTCTTTATTATCATTGGATCTAAAACAATAAAAGACTTGAACTCACTTTTAAATGGCAGTACAGTGCTGACTTCTTATAGCAAAGCGGGTTTGAGCTGAAATCCTCAGAAATTTATGTGTTTTGGGTCAGGCCCCAAAACTCTTTCAAAAGGTGGAGCAGAAATGTCTAAATCCATCCCAGAAAGACAGAGGAGTTACCAAAGAGGTTCATTTGGTTTGGATTTCTTCTGAACTCAAACAGGATATCACACACTGCTCCAGGAGGTTTTCTAAGCCACAGAGCTGACAGGGCAGTGAAGAGGCTGAAGGTACAGAACTGCCACAGTCAAAATTACACATATTCCAGATTTATAGCAAATCAAGACACCACCTTGAAAAATCAGAGTCCATATTTTTAACAAACTGCTAAATGTTGCCCACTCTGACATTTCAAAAAGAAGTGTTTACACGCACATGCAAAGGAATTGGATGCCCAGATGACTTGTGTTCATCTGCCTTCTTGTGTTCACAGGCATTCAGATTACATTTTGGATGCAAAACCAATTCTGTTTAAGCCCACAGCCAACAAAATCCAGTAAATAAATACAGAATGTATGAATCCCTCTTGAGTACTGTTTTTCAATCCATCACATATGAAATTGCAACTATCTCTGCTTATAAAACGAATGTGATCAGAATTTGTCATCACAGTATTATTTGTCCACTTTTTTCTTGGGGAACCTGACAGCTATCAGCTGATTACATTTGATCCAGCAAAAGAACATGGATTTTACCAGCTCTTCAGCACAACAGAAAAAAACCCCCCAGGAAGTAGCATGCTTAGTAATGTCATTACAAAAGGTTACTGTATGATTCTCTAAAAAACCATAACTTTACAAAACACCTATTCCTCACACTTCAGCCCTTGGAGGACAGGTGTGTCTCAGGTTCAGTTCATTCCACCCCCATGGGTTTTAGGTGTTGGGCTTCCCAAACCCCAAGGCAGCAGGTGGCAGTGATGGGCAGGACACGATGCCCTGTGCCAGAGCGAGCCCAGGAGCTCAAGCCCTTCCAAAAGCCAACGCCGAGGCACAGGCAATGCCAGGAACACCGGTGGGTGAGCATTTTGTAGGAGATCAGAGTGGTGCCTTTATATTGTTGTGGGGGGACTTCCCCTTTTCCACAGGGAGTGGGAACCAGGGCTGTTCCAAGCAATATTTCTGGGATTAGTTTTGGTCGCATTGGAGATCCACTATTTTAGTGCAACAGCGTGAATGTAAATGCACACTTGTGACAGCAGGTAGCACATAAAAGCACGTTTTTCTAGTTAATACAAGTGTCCCACTTAACAACATACTCTTCCTGAGGACCCCACTGCAGCACAGACGCAGGCAGCGCATTTCAGCGTGGGCATTCATTGCCACACAGAAACAACTTAATCTTCACAGCATTCCCTCAGTAACTGCCTGTGCATGAGATTTCCAAATGCTCAGACATAATTCTCTCACTGGAGAGTACAGGCTGATTATGACAAACTCCATCAATTTTATTAGCCACACAGATGTTATAGATATATGTGAAAATCAACCATAATTCTTCCTGTGATGTGCATACTGGCACTGCTGCAGACCGTGTCTTTCCCCCCCACAACCCCAGAGCTTACAGCCTTCCTGCCATTCAGCCTCCATGTGGCCCCCGAGCTAAGATGCTCTTAAAAAGAGAAATATTAAAAGGATTAAAAATGACACTGTTGCGCCAGTGGGTGACTGCAAACACAGAGTCCTGGCTGCTGCTGAAAACTGAAGCGAAATGCAGAGATGACTTTGCTGCCCTGTGATCTGGATGTTTGGGGGGTTTCTCCTCCGAGGTGCTCCTAACCAGCAGGTTTGTGGGGATCACCACAGTGGTCCCTTGGTGAACATCTCCAAAGCTGAATACCATGGGCTGCATCTCTGAGGCTGGCAGGGGTACAGCTGAGCTGCACGACCATTGAGGTCCTCCCGTAGTCCTTCTTCATACTTGCCGTGGGGTCACCATGCCCACTATGTCTGTCTATGCGAGGCTGGGGAAAAGTGCACTCTTGAAGAGCTGTGAGAAATATTTTCATCAAGATCATTCAGCCAGAGCTTTCCCTGGCTCCCAGCACTGCCTCTCAAGGGCTCAGCAAGCAGAAGAAAAGTGATAAGAACAATTTAAAGAGAAAGATGAAGCCTAGAAGGGGTTGATAGCTTTAGTCCCTACTGCAATGCACCTCTAGGAAGCTGGGGGAAGAAGCTGAAATGCAGATTTATTCTGAAGAGGCAGGTCTGGGAGTGAGGAGACCCATAAAGGCTCAACCCTTAGACTCTCTGCACCTCACCCTTCCCATCTGTAGCAAGTCCTCAGGTTTAATAACCTAGGGAGTGCAACGGGCCATGCATGCGGGGTGAAAGCAATTAGCAACTGAGAAGCACAGAGAAACCGCTGGTGGAGAGAATCACAGAGATGCAAAGTTATTATGGGCACACAGTTACCATAGTGATTGGTGTCTCAGAAATGCTAATAATAGTAAAATAAATAATACAGGCCAGGCAGGAAGAGCCCCTAGAGATGAATGTGAGCTGCTCCCCTCCAGAGGGACTGTGTGTACTGCTTTCTCAGCGCTCCTCGCCCCGCGCTGGCTCCGGCTCAGCTCCCTCCCGGGGTAACACGCTGTGCTGCTGCGAGAGCGCTGGGTCAGCCAAGTGAAAGCGGAACTTTTAAGTGCTTTATTATTTTCAGGAGTCGTCAGAGAAAACAAAGCCCCCACAACTGCAAATAACTGAATACGTCAATAATATTTTGACTCGTTCATGTCTTGCAAGGTTTCACTATAGCCCTGTTAAGTACTTTATTGCTGTCCCTCCAGCGATGTTAATTAAGCTCACCATAGGCTCACAAGCCCTTTTTCTCCCCTCTCTCTTTCTTCCCCACAATTTTTTTTTATTTTTTAAATCAAGCAAGCAGCTCTCTCAAGTATAATGCCTAGCAATGAGAGTTGTGGTACAGTGGAAGGCATCCAGGAAACAGAAAGAATAAGGACAAGGCATCCTTCAGTATGATGGTCAATGATTGTCCACAAAGAGATTTGCCAGCAATATTAGCCAAGGGATTGTGAAAGTCTAAAGGAAGTGTTAAAGATCCATGCCAAATAGACAAATAAACCCTCAGCCTTGGACCACCGTCGTGTTGGAGTTTGTCTTACCCAGATGCAAAGGGATGTTTGAAGCCGAACATCTTAGGTGGGCGTTTCACTGCTTTCCCAGGTAATTTTGTACTTGTGCTACATTTAAAATGTTTTTACCAACAGGGGAATCAAATGAGGACAAGCTTTGAGCAAACAGTAGGCCAGGGGAAGGAAATACACCTGCTCTCTCCTCTCAAGTGTCTTTCACTGAGTTGTCTGTCTTGACTAAATCAGAAAAGAAAATGCTACTTTGCATCCCCCAGGATGCGTTGTCCAGCCCACTTTAGTCAAGCAAACTCAGTGTTTTACAAAGCTTTTGCAATACAACCAATTCTCTGCTTTTGACTGAGAGGATTCATTGCTCTCACTGTACTGATTTCCACTAAGTTGGAAGTGCATTTTTTATGCTATTTAAACTAGAAGGGTAGGAGTGTTGGTCAGTGCCAATCAGAACATGAATAAAATTCTTTAGCAAGCTTTGGCCAAGAAATAGCCTTTTTCACAGGTTTTTCTCACCGAAGGTCAATCAATGTTCACATCTCTCATTTCAGACTCCAGCTACATATGCAGGTGATAAATTAGGTTAATACATTTCCTAAAATACCCAGAAGCACTAAATCCACTGCTGAGAACAGCACCTATGGAATCACCACTGACACTGGGCAGCTACAAGTCCACTTCTGCTCTTCCTGATGTCTTTGCTTACAGTCTGTCCAAGGATGATCAGAGGGAACAATTTCTGTATCTGGCTGGGCTACAAGGACACACTCATTCTGGGTCACTGCATGCCGAACCAGTGAAGGGAAGAAAAATAATTTGGTGCCTTTCCTTCCACTCAAACAATACTCTGGCACGTTCTGGCCCCATGCAATGTCCTTTCTGGCCACCAGGCAAATCATTCAAACCATCTCAGTTAATCACTTCCCAGTTTAACACTAGCTAGGTGGACTATCTGATGGAAAAAGATGCTGAAGAAGTATTGTTTTAGCTCTTGGAACAGTCCAACCTAATGGAAAGTACCAGTGAACCCTCCATGCACCAACTTTAACCTGAGTTGGCATAAGTGTTTCAACAGAAATGGCCACTTGTGTGATGAAGTAACACAAAGAGAGGTGAGTCACTAGTGGCACTCGCATGGCAGGACTGAGAGAGGGGACAAAAATGGGGGCGGAGCTGGTTGGTTAGGGAGATGAGGCATCTCACTTTTGCCATGACTCACACATTCAAATCAACCAATGATAAGATGCAGAGACGTCATGAGGAAAGATGTGGCAGGAAAAGAAAAGAAGTTTCCGCCCTTTCCAAGTGTGGAAGTGGTAGAAGCAGAAATGACTAAAAAACACGACAGTAGAAAAGGAGGCGAAGGGGAAAAGCAAAGACTACGTAATGCCTGCAGTTTCCACAAGTGTTGAATCTCGATGTTCTGTTAGTTTCTCAGATACTCAGGAACAGAGATGGCTGCTTTGAGTTGCAAATGAATCAGAAGATTGTAGGGAAGCCAGCACGAGGAAGATGACGTCGCAGACAGAAAGCTTGCAATTTAGTGTAATAATAAAAGCACTGAATAAGCAGGGAGGAATTGAGCTTTATTTGAGCAACAGTTTGCTCACATCGAGATGAGTTTTGAAGATGCTGACACGTGATCGGTGATAACCATCTCCCAACCTCCGAGTGCTTCTCCATAGGTATGACTGTGCAAACCAGGAGATCTCCTCCTCATCTGCATGGCTTTGTTCTGAGGAACAGAGGAATGGACCAAACAACAGTGTTGGAGGATGAAACGGAGTAGCTGGAACAAGTCTACTGCTGACCAAAAAAGACTCAAATTTGGACAATCATCCACGATCTTTTTACAGATTAGAGGTTTCCTCCGTTACAGTGCCCACACAACCAGCCCAGCTCATGGCTATATCAGATGGACCATTTTTCCCTACATATTTGACTGAAAAAGAGTTTGGATTTAGAGTATTTCTTCCAAGACAAATATCAAGGGCTTCTTCAAGATGACCAGATGCCTTTTGTGCCCTTCTCCTCAGCCTGCCCAACACATATGCCACATAAGCCAAGCAATAATGTAGCTTCTCCCTCCCACAGTCAGCTTCCATACACAGTGTTTGGGATTTTTCCAGCAGAATCAAACAGTCTGGCCTGCTGCCATATCCAATTATGTCACACAGAATTAGTCCTTTTCTGTCCCTTCTGTTTGTGGCGTGGTTGTTTTAGGAATATAAAACCTATCTATGCTTACACAACATTACTGTAGTATTTCCCTACAGGAGCAAGTGAGGAGTAGAGAACCAGGCTGTCAATTACATTAACAGTTACATCTGCTCCTGCCATGGAAATGGTGTCCCCTTCCCAGGCCATCGCATCCTGTTGCAAGCAGAACATAATCCCACCCTTGAGACTGCAAAATCAGCTTCCATGGGAATCTATGGGATGTCAGAAATCTGCTCTCCTTACTGCAGAGCAGGATTTTGAAGGAACAGCTCTTTACGGGCACAAGACACATGAGAACAAATCTCACACTGGCTTCAGGATGACACAAAACCTTCACCTGAAATGCAAGCCCACCTATTTCCACCTACTTGTGTCTCTGAAGAGATTGCCACTTGTCTCTTTACAAATGAGTAGTGTGATGTCCGTGGCTCATCACAGCTAGTTAACTGACAAAGATGTTAACTATTGAGTTTTATAAAGACTGATGTAAAGCAATCCAAAACTTCCTTAACCACCTCAGAGGCCATTTTCTCTGCTTCTCTATTTAGAGTCCACAGTCAGTGGCTTTGTTCAAGAGCTGTCTTAGGTTCCAGTATGCCCATTTCTGCTGCATTTCCAGCACTGTGAAAGAACTGCATCATGAACTATCATGAAATAATACCTGGAAACAAAACTGCCGCCAAAGCTATTGGCTCAGTTGAGGAAAAACATAAATAAACAGCCCACACTGAGATAGTAGTAGAATTCTTACTAATGAATGTACATTCTGGTTACGTATATATATCATTTCAAATTCACGAAAATATGGTGTGTGCTACCAAGAAAGAGGACAATTCTTTCCTTTTGCTACAAAAAAAAAAAAGCTGTTTCCTGCTCATTTTTGTTATTTTAAGGCTGAGTGTTGAACAGATATGCTTCACTTTTTAACATAACAGCAAAACTTCCAGTACCGAGTTATTTCTTCACTTCAGCATAGGTTTTTTTGTTGAGCAATGTTAGAAATACGAAATGCTTCAGAGAGACGATTTGGTAGCACTTGTTCCCTTCTCATCCATAGGAGAAAACTGCAATCATTACTTGTAATAGTTCACAGTGAGGTGGACGCTGGCTCCATTTAAAGCAGTGCTATTCCTATCTAGAAGTGCTGGGATTTAAGCATGTGACTCCCATTAACATTAATGAGAGTTATATGTTTAAAACCTCTGCACATTGTGATGGGAATATGTTCCATAGAATCCAATTAATCTGAAGAACATTGCATACATTTGGGAACATTCATGTTGTACAATTTCACTGGCATATGGGTTAGTCCTCAATAAAGCTTGCTAGTATCTGGTAACAAAGACATTAACAATCTCTTGTACATTTACATAAAGGAGGACTAGACTATATGTTTTCCCAGCTCAGTGTAGGCAGCTACAAAGAAGCTTTTGAGTGTAAACAAATACAGAATTGAGAAAATAAGGAAGATGATGGTATTTTAAGAATGTGAATATTTGGAGAATGCTGGGGAATGAACACAGAGGAGGCTGTTTGCTTATAGGTTGGATGCATTTTCAAAAGGAATCAAGAAAACACAAAAAAAAAATTTAAAAAAATAGAGGGTGGAAAAATAGAATATTCATACTCCGTCTGTTTCCCACACGCTGAAGATAATAACGTGAATGGAAGTGATTTTGTTTTAGAGGTCAGAGCAGAGGCTGATATAGCAACCTTTCAAGATCCTGAAAAACATCATTTGATTAAAATAACTGGCCCTGTTGTTCTTGTGATCCTAAGGAGGCTATTTTCCATGAGGAAGACAACAACAGCAAAGTAGGGAACAGTAAGTTTTAGTGCTTCAGAGACAAAGCACTAGAGACACACTGCTGCTGGAAAGTGTAACACAGCATTAAAGCACATGATAAGTAAGCAGAAATCAGCAGAAAGTTATTAGGAAACCACAATGACAATGTGTCTGTGCAGCTCAGGACAATATTTTTCTCCCTTTTCCCTCCCTTATTCTAACAGGATGAGGAATTTAACAGGACACAGGAAAGCAATATCTTAGTAAAGAAAGAAAGGAACAACCAGAGATAAGGAAATAATGGTTCATGCCACTGAGCAAGTTATTCAGTTTTAAGAACATTTGTCAGTAAAAGTTTGACAAGACCTCACTTGCCCAGACCTTGATGATCCTCAGACCTTCTTCAGAAAGGCTTCCTTTCTCTAAATGAAGAAATATGTGAGCAGAATAGCCTGAATTATATCATTATTTTTGAAGCATCAATTTGAAACATGTTTTAAGGCCTGGTACTTAGAGAAGGATGTTTAGGTCTTTCAGACAAAACAAGAGCCTTGAAACCATCTCAAATCTGCCTGAGAACGTGTGTGTGAAATGGATCCAAATTTACCTCCCTGTGTAGCACCCTGTACAGCTCTATATTTATATCACCTTCTACAGATGAGTTCAGAGTGTTTCACACCTATAAAAGCTGCAAAGTTTTGTGTTGGCCTTTGCAATTCATTACATAACCAACACACAGCCCGAGAAGGAGGAGATGAAAACACTCAGGGCTCTGGAGCCCTGCCTTTGGGGGATCAGAGAAGACAGTTGTGTTACGGGAAGCAGCTGAACTGACAGACTCAAAAGCTTCTAAATTAATAAAAAAATCAGCAAGACAAAGTATTATATTTCAGGACTTTATCAAAAGTGCTTTAAAAACCTCTTGCTGAACTAGGAGGGGCTATTTTTATTATTTTCTGGCAATCCACAGCTCTCACTGCTAAGTTTGAAAGTTGAGAAAGTCCCAGAACTTGCACACATTCCATCCTGCTTGGACACAAGGTTTAATATGGCCTATTGTGATTGGAAAAGCAGGAAGATATGTTCTTGAGCTTCTTTTCACACTGAACTATGGTACCGAGAGGGAGAAATTACTACAGAGAGGGCAGACTGCAGATACCAAAAGTTCAAGAAAAGTTCAGCTTGTTGCATGGCCCTAAAATTGAGGCAACGTGAACGTTTGCCTGCTCCTTCTGAGGAACAAGCTGGTGTTGTGCAATGGTCTTGTCTTCCTGGCCACAGAGCAGGCACCGCCCCAACCCTTCCCAGAGATGTACAGCATTGTTCTGCCTTCTGCCAGCTCTCTAAAGGGCATAATTTAATGGTGTGGGAGACAGTTAGCACTCTGTATGTCAGGGAATTGCCTAGAAGTCATGTTTCAAGATATCCTTGGGACCCAGAACGGCACAACAAGTGCCCCATGCCCGAGGACCAAGGCAGGGCTGGCAGGCAGTGAAGGAAGGGCGGTGATGCTGAGCCACAGGGCACTGGGCCCCCCCCCACCACCAATGAATCTCCCTGTTCAACACCCCAAGAGCAGCAGCAGAGCTCTGCCATTGCTCATGGGACACGGCCCTGGCCTTGGCAATGCCCTTCAGCTGCCCCAGGAGAGCTAAGCATCACCTTACACAGAGACAGTGCCCTGACACAGGGAATGTGCAGCCAGAACTGCACAACGAAGTGCACAGCTTTTCACTGTCATGTGCAGAGCGTTTGGGAACCAAAACCCTTTCTCCTCCCTCAATAAGTTTATCTAAAATGTAGAGTGTTCTTTATTTCATATTGCTGCCAAGTCTCTGCACCTTTTTTTGCTTGTACCTTCATCATGCAGCTTTTTTCTCCTAGCAGAATCATGACCACCAAGTGTTAAAATCAACAAAGACCATTTGCAGTTCATTTCACCTGGTATTAAATACTCATTTTATAGACAGCAAATACATCAAGCAAATACATCCTTCTTAAAAAAAAAAAAAAAGTCAGAAAGAGCAGGACTTACACTGTTTTTAGAGACCATTATTTAAACCTGATCCTGGAAAGTAATATTAAAATGATAAATATGTTGCTGTTTGTGATGTGTTAATGTTTAATGATGATGTTATTGAACACAGAGACTAGACCCCTATCCAAGGTGGCTTTGAAGAAGATACCTGAATTATGGAAAGATTTTCAAAGGCATTTTTCTTGCGAGGAAATAGTCAGACCCTTGTACAGGCCTCCCTCTAAGTAACTTAAAAACACATTAAGGTTTTCACCCTCCATGTTGTGATTTCAGAACTGCAGTTTATCTATTTTAAAGATCCCTGCAATGAAAAAAGAACTATAATTAATGAGGGGATTAGGCTGTGCTGTACACACACACAAGTTTATCTATCCATAGACATAGACACATTTTAACTTTGAGATGTGGTTTAAACTTAAAGGACTGATTGCAAAATATTGGCAAGGACCATTTTATTTAACAAAATATCCAGTGGTTTGCCTAACTTCCAATTCCACAATGACCTCACTGACGTTATCATTTTACAAAAGGCCAACAGAGAGAGGTTTTTTAGGGTAAAAAGAAGAGCTAAGCCTCAGAATAGGGATGATCCAACGTTTGTGCAAAAGAAAGTCACTCCAGGCAATGCATAACCTTACCTGACCCAGTTACTGCTCCTCCTCCCCAAGTTTCAATCCCTATTTACCAAACCCAACGTTCCCCCAAACACACAAGATGCACTTTTCTATTCCATGGTACCCAAAACACCATGCCAAGGGCCCTGTCGGGGCTGGTGCCAGCCTGCAGCACCACACACTGATTACCTGCTCTGGTCCTCTCCTGCCCAGCAGAAAACACTGCTCCTGCTGAAGAAATACATAACCACATTTTGGGGGAGATGTAGGTGTTAACAGGGATTACAAAAGCACAGCAAACTTAGAAATAAAGCTTTTAAAATTTAGTCAAAACCCAAACAAACCATCCTAAATTTACCTTTGGAATTCACTGGGTAGCCAAAGAGAAGAAAATAATGTATAAATGGTGTTAGCACCCCATTTATCAGGCAGCAGTGTAGACACTGTACATTTTACAAGTCTTTCTATGTATGTGCCTAAAGGACTTGGAAAAAAAAAATCAGATGACAATTTCAGTATATATTTTCTTTTGCAGGGAAAGATCCAATTTCTGGTTTCAGTTTATATACTAGTCCCTAGCACAAGAGGTCTGCAAGCAGAATTGTACGTGTTTAAAACTAAAGACATCTTATATATAGGGCTAGTTGTGACCAGAATGGTCAATATCTTACAAGATTAAAGAATATATGGTGAAGACTCAGATGGACTTCATCCCATGGAGAGGTTAATTCATAATATCCTAATTCAAAATTCATAATATTCTAATTCAAGTTTCTACCTCTTTCAAACTATCAGATATTAAAGAAGCCTGCTAATGGTCTGGTGCAGAACAGAAAGACCTATATCATTCTCCCAAAATATGCCAGTGCCTATTCAAGCCAAGTAAGAACAAAAATATTCCAGCTTTAAGGATGGTAACTTTCTAATAAATCCAGTGCAGAATGCTACAGACAGCATTTTAAAGCACACTGACATAGTACTACAGAATTATGGACAACCCTAGGCCCCTGCCAGGTTGAAGTTTAATACCAGAAATAGAATAAATTGATTCAAGAAGTCATCTTGAACACCACTGTTCAGCCTGAGTGCAGTTCAGTCTCTGATGATTAAATGTTACTTCTTTATAAGCTTCATTCTGGCCAAAACTATCTTACATTAATATTTTCACAAACTACATCCCAAAATAAACATTTTATATATGATACAAATACCAAAGTCATTTCAGTTCACTTCTTGTGGTCATGACCACTTTGGCAAGATTATGGTGAGGGAGGAGAAATTCAGTAAATCAGATATTTTCATGATTTAGCATTTGCAAAGGTCAGAAACCAGCACACAATATCTCTCTACTCTGAATTACACATCAGTTAATAGAAAGTGCAAAATTTTCCAAGAATCCAGCCAAAACCTGGCATCTGAAAGAAGAACTTCATCAATGTATTCTATTCTTTGGGCTCCTCCCTGCAGCCATTAAGTCCTGGAGAAATAAAATACAATAATGGAAACAAGAACTGGTTCTTAAATTAAGGAACTGACAGCAAGGGAAGGATGAATGGCAAGAAACTTCTTCCTTTAATCATGTTGTGTTTTCATTAGCCAGCCTTGCAAGATTTGCACCAGAAGACAAACTAAGGAAATTTGGGAACAGGGGGGGAAGTTGAGCTTTGTGCTATTCAGATGAGCTCGGAGCATCTGCAAAATGCAAGTATCTCTGAGATTTTTGTCTTAGCGAGTATTTAAGAAAAGCTGTGGATTCTGCAAATTCACAGCCAAATTTCAAAGCCAGAAAGCACCATCTAAAAAGCTGTGGCAATGTGCACTCAATGTGGTTTTATTCCAAGACAGTAAGTCTACTAACTTTTTTATTTACCTGGACTGTTTGCTCCTCTTTGCATTGTGTTATTTTCCTCTGATCTATTCCAGCACAGCTGGCTTTTCACAGGCACACAAAATGTTCATCACACAGAATATTTGGGAATATGATGGGAAAAAGAAGGCCAAAAATTTTTATTCTGTTCTGTGATTTGCTGTCTCACTTCCTTTCTCTGGGAGTACACAACATATCCTCATCTAAACATCGAGCCACTGCCTATTCATTGATTTATCACCATCTCACTCGGTGGAACAGAGTACAGCTCATACAGCAAAACACCCCAGGCAGAGCTGGGTGTCTCCCCATAACAAGAAAACTCCCATTTCACAAAGTTTTCTCCAGTGATGCTCTGGGGATGTTGCTTAGGCTGATGCAGTTGGGTGAAGCCACTTTCTGTGCAGACCTCTGCAGCCCAAGGGCAACAGCAGCTTTGCAGCAATTAGCAAGGCAACCTGACATGGGTGATTGATAAGGAAGGAGCGAGTCAAGAGCCAGGAACTGGCAGGGCTGCCTCAACACATGCCCCTCCTGCATCTATCATAGCATTAAACCCATCAAATACTCCTGGTAGAAAAGCAAACAAGACCAGCATAAGACCAAGATACATAAAAAGGCCCAAAGCAACATTAAATCATCTGAAGATACTCCCATTAAACAGAATTATTGTCCCCATTAAGAATCAAAGCTATTTAGAACCACTGGCTCTTCAGCCAGTTCCCTGCTTTTCGATTAAGCCGATTTTTCCATGTGGGCTTCTTGTGATTAAACACCGTTTCTTGCAAATCCTGGCTCATATCTACCATCTCACCTCAAGTGAGCAGTCCTAATGGATAAAGAGTGTTTATTAATCTGATCTGCATTTACCTAATTCTGCTGATTTCAGCTTGATTTGCAAGGCAAGAGGAGATCAAGCCAAGGGACCTACTCTCAGAGACCTGAGTTTGCAAGGGAAGAATTACAGCTGTGCCGACACCCAGACACAAACAGGAGCACATTAAGAACTGTCCAGACTCCAAATCACCAGAGTTCCAGTCAGCTCCAGTCTGGAAGGCACAGAGCCATGTTAACATAAGACTGTGAAGATGCTGATAAATCCACCTTGAGAGACAAAACTTTTTACTTCAGACACATTCACACCCTAATGTGTCTAAATGGCTTCCTGAGCAAAGCTGGCTCGTGCCCCAGTGGCTTGGGGCTAACCTGTGACAGCACCAGGCTCTGCAGACATGTTCTACAACCTGAGTACGTCCTATATTGACAGCATTCAGTGGATCCTTCATAATAAAACATATTCTACTGGTCTCTAATTGGCTGGGGTGCTGACTGCCCTGAAACTGCCCAGAGACAAAGAAATGGAAAGGGACAAATTGCTTTAGGAGTAATTATATTAATAAAATGTAATGCAGTACTGTCTATCATCTAGAACTTCTGTTAGTGTGAGGCAGAGAAGCAAGTGAGAATCTCAGGTTCCACAACTCAAACCAGAAATTAAGGACTGACTTGCTCTTTTTTAAACCAGACTTGCATTTGCCATGATTTCCATAATTTATAACCCTGGAAATTACCCTTGACATTCATAGACTCTCATGTTCCAAGTTTCCTAATATATTCTTTCCATAGACTTCTGCCCTACCCTTTCTGTGGTCCGGACAGGATTTCTGAAGGCTCAGTGCTGATACCAGCAGTTTGATGAAGTACAGTGACTTATTTCTGCTTTCTCTGAGGAATACACGCATCACTGCTTGCCTGGGTGTGTTTGCATGCACGTGTGTGTGTTCAACATGGTTGCACTAAACCTTCCACTTGGTCCCAGTGAAAAAAACTTGATTATCCCAAAGCAGTCCTGAAAAATGGGTGAGAGGATGGATACCAAGCTCATACAATGGCTCACTCCCTGGTCCCTGTTTCAGGCACCCAAGTCCCACATGAGTGAGCACAAAATATTAACCTTTTATGGTCAGCTATGGGATGAAGTGGATCTTGTCTTGCTTCATTATTGTTTGACAGTGCTATAAACATATGAAATTAAAGCAGTGCCCCAGCCAAACCTTTTCTGATGAATTTCTGTTGGAATTATTGCTGGGAGCAGCAGAGGGAGGGAGACTGGGGCACAGCTGCAGGGCTGAAGCGCACAAGTCGAACCCTGATGGTTGAAGCCAAGAAGTGATTTGATCTGTCACAGGCACTTAGGCAGTGACACCCAGAAGAACATCAGGGTACCCAGTGACACAGGGGGCAGGAAGAACTTGATCAGGCATCTCCACCAGCTCACCTGCAAATATGGGTCAGGACCCTGAACTCACCTAAAAGTACAGTCTAACACACCCTCACTGCACTTCCACTCACAGAAGCCCATCTGAGACACAGCAGAGGGACATTAAAAGCTGGTGGGTGAGAGCATCTGCTCAGCCCATCCCCACGTGCCCAGCTCTGCACACTCGTTCCCCACCGTGGTCAGACACCTTGTTCTGAGACCCAAGCACGTGGCTGCTAAAAGCTTTTCTTTCCGTTCATTTCTTCCTCCTTCAGTGTTGCTCCTATCGATTTTTCATACTCTAACTCCTCAGATCTAAAAGCAGAACACTGAACTCACAGCACTGCTTTCTGACTCTTCTCATAAATAGGGCTAACACTACTACAGATCAATCACTGTGGAAGTTATTTTTCCTTGCTTCTTTTTTTTTTTTTTTGACTGAAAGCCAAAGAATTTGGACTTTTGGAGGTTTGGTTAGGAGGCATATTATGTGATTTAAATGTCATGTGTTGTCCAAATCAAAGATTTGACACATGAGAGAGGGAAAGGACAAAAAGAACACATCTCAGCACAGTTGAACTTAATAAGAGAATGAATTAATAAGGTCAGATGAAGCATGTGGAGTTACACTGCTGCAGTATTGGGGCAAACAAGAAAATCAGGCACTACAGAAAGGGAAACAAAATTACAGCTCTAATAACAACAGAAATGCATGTAATTTGCAGCATAGATAATATATGTATGCATGGTAGAGCTTATTAAAAACTACAAATATTTTCTTCTTTTGCCTTCTGCTATTGCTCAAAAAATAGAATAGCTCTATCTCCTTTTGTCAATAAATCACATTAAGGTCACTCTGAGGAGCAGCAGAATATAAACATCTTGTATGCAAAAATCAAACTATGTTTGGGGCATAAATGTGATACAAGTGCCATCCAAAATATGCTTGAAAGAGAGAAATGAAGTACTAGTGCTTTAGATTTCACAATTTATTTACAGAGTGGAAGTCATTGAAATCTGCTTCTCCCTAAACTATCTGTTCCCAGGCTTTAAACATTCAATAACTTCTCAGCCAGGGAATGTGTGCTTTTTTTATTTCTTTCCCTCTATTTTCTCTGTGCCTTATCATGTGCTAAATATATTATTGCAACACATTAGTTACTTTGGTCCACAGCTCTGAAACAAGGCTCTAAGAATCTCACAGATAAATCACTGATCAGAATAAACTGATTGTCTGTTCTGGATTCTCTTCTGTAGGATTAAAAAAAAGCCCAAAAGATAAGTTCTGAAAACAAACCCAGGTCTGTTACATCTCAAAAGGCCATGGTTTTCACCTTCAGTCTGTGCATTTTGGATTTTTTTCCAAGTCTTCTGTACAAATGGTAAAAGCTGCATTTTTCTCAAGTTATGGGACAACTGCCCCATGAACAGAATGTATTTTTAAGATTGCAAGCTCATGTTTCGATTGAAGTTTTGATGGACTGTGTATATCTTCCTTCAAACCAATATTTAATAACTTGCTTTTGTGACCTACTGAAGCAAGACATCTGCACTACTCTGCACTTTTGTTTCCAATAGAGTCATATTTAGCCTGGTACCGCTGATAGATAGGAGAGAACATCTTAGAACAGAAAAACCATGAATAATTCCAGATCTTCCACTACCACAAACACCTTCTTTTGACAACCTCATTCTCAACACCATCTTTTTCTTTTTTTTAATAGTCAATGGATACCAGATTGGGGTTATGGACTTAATTAATTTTATGTGTGACACGCTCACTGTATAATTATACCAAGCTGCGCACTATTAGATAATTATTTTTGGTCCTCAAAAGAGGAATTCAATTTGTTTAAAATTATTTTAGCTCCTTCAGAAAGAAAGATATTATTTCCCTTCAAAAAGCCATCAAACTAAGTGATAAAGCAACCCCATTCTGGTAATAAAAGACTATGGCACTGAAGTGGTTACAAACCATTTTGTTCAACCAGACTATTTACAAGTAGCAACAGGGTATCTGTTTCCTGTCATCTCCATCATACATCTTGAGGCAGAGAGATTGGAGCCCAATTACAGCCTGATATCTAATCAATACACACCTTATTCCTAGAGCAGGAAGTAAAGGAGGAGGCCCCTGGGAGCCAGAGTTCAAATTACTCCGCTGTCGATTCCAGATAGCAGCTAATGATAGGATATATTTCTGGAAAGGGGGGTGGGTGGGAAGGGCAGCACGGTTTAATGGGATTGTTAATACAAGGAACACATACGTACTTTAATTTAGACATCTGCTGCTGAATTCCAAAAACCCTGTGTGAATCAGAAAAAAAATGACCCGATTTGCTATTCCTTCTGATGGCTTTTGGGACTTAACTTTGCTAAAATAAAGCATGCAAGTGATAAGCTCAGTCCAAAAACCTTTAAATGAGATTTGTAAGCTACATTTGGTTAGATTCCCACCCCTGTCCCCCTTTTTAGTTGCTTGGTCATGAAGGAGGCCTTACTTGCATATGGATACAGACTTTATGGAGCTCCAGAGATTTTCAAGCAAGCCAGTGAGCATTTCCCTTTCCCAGCTGACCAGTTAAACTTAGTTGTGTGCATGGACCCACCAAGCCAAATCTTGCACTTAACTGAAGGCAGCTGTCTCTTGACTCTGGGTCAGTTACTCACTCTTTGGGAACATCTTAAAAAGATACATCTTGGGACTATCTGTCCCTGAGTGTCTACTTCTAATTTTGTCAGTTAGCCAGAAACAAAACTCCCCTGGTTACCTATTGCTTTGTATTCCTACCAATGGTTCAAAAAGCTGTCCTATGCGTAGCAGCTCTTATGAGAATGGTGAGGGTTTCCAAGAATTACCCTAACTCAGAAATGTGAAATATGAAGAGCAAATAGCCTGAATAATCAAACAAAGTCACATGCTACACTCAGTACTCCAGGAAAGAGAATGAAGCACGGGGGCATAATAAATCTTGTTAGTATTTAGCTTTCAAAACTGTCTGGATGGCTGCCTGGTGACATGGATTCCTTCTCGGTTTAATGCAGGTTGGATTAGCCAGGAATTCATTGTCTTTTTCTAGAGAGCCAGACTACAGACCTACAAAATTGACAGTAAACAAAAGCAGGCAACGAAAAACGCATCCATGGTTTTCTGGTTGGAAGCACTGCTGCAGGCTCTAAGGCTCCCAGCTTCAGCACCCCAAGCAAGGCGGGTAAATCCTCACAAGGACCGGCTCGACAAAGACCTTCAAGTTTCTAATTCAACCTTCTACATCCCTAAATCTGGTCTTGGATCGTGACACGCTTCAGTTCCTCCTCTGACACACTCGGGTGAGTAATCCTTCGTCTCTCCTGCCTTAACTGTTTGTCCATCTTAACTACTTAGAAATCCAATTCTTCCAGCCTGTGACCACTGCAATATATTTGTACAATACTTAGCACATTTTCAGCTTGGGATTTCTTAGTCTGACTCACTAGTGCTATTGCTAGTACAGAGTTTCACATAAATGGGGCCCCAAGATTGAATGATACCTCTAAGTGCTGCTGTACTACAAATAAATAATTATATAATATACATAAATCTTGCATTTTTAATGTCAAAGTCCCATGAGACAGAAAAAAGATTTTAAACGAGACAAGAACTTTCTAATTATACTGCATGTTGATGATCTTGGAATAGGTACAAAAACCATTAAAGACTTTTACTTTTTTTTTTTGCCTCTTAAATAGGAAAAATCTTTTCATCAAACATAGATTGAAGCTAGTGATAATGTAACTCTGGCTTACTAAATAATAACAGTGCAGGGCTTTCTAAATAGCCTACTTCAAATAATGACTTATATTATCCTAAATTCAAAAGCAAACAACTGGGGAGAAGGAAATCGCTAAACGAAGAGCAACATTAAATTCCAGAGGGTGAATGTGTGCCGCTAAAGGTGTGGTCTTAATGGAATTTGACCTATATCCATAATTTTTCTGTCACTCAGCGCCAAGTCTCACAGCACAAAGACCACAGAGGAGCAGGGTGTGAACAAAGCAGGGAGCTGCCCGGAGCAAAGGCTCCTGCAGGGAGCACAGGGATGACCACGAGCCTGGACATCTGGAACGGTGGCTGTGACTGCCCTTTGGGAAGAGGTGAAGGTGCTGGATGGTGGCTCCATCCCTCAGTGTGGCCTCTCCAAGCTGGGGCAATCAGATCCTCCAACATCCTGCAGCAACCCTGCAGGCTCAATCACTCATCCCAAGCCTCTTCGTGTCTCTGGGAGCCCAGGGCACAGAAACAAAGAGGTGGTGGCTACCTACACTAGGTCCAGAGCCCTTGGGGGAGAAAGCAAGATCATGTTAGTGAGCTGCTCTTATCCCAGCTGAACTGCTGGATGAACTTCCAAAAATATCCTTGAATTGGCATTCTGCGTACAGCTGTGTTTATGAAAGGCAATATCATGTATGTAAATAAATTCAGATGCTGCTTGAGTTATTTTAAAACAATCAGTAGAACACTAATCATTTTATAGGCACAATCTTATCCCAAGAAAGTGACAACTTGGTGTATATACATGTTCTAGAAGTTAAAGTTACTGTTATATCTCCACGCAGACATTAAACAAGATGTAGAGCTTGTCTTAGAGCTGCATGAAAATCTACTTTTGTTTTCCGTGCACTTTGCCTGCCGATACAAGCTTTAAATACAGGAACCTAAAAATCCCTTATCCAGTGCTCGTTATGGGCAGCATCAGATGTACCTTGGCAGATGTGGAATCCTTTGCTTGAGGACCAAAGACTCCTCCAGTGCCATCAGCTAAGGGGGAAGAAGGTGAGCACCAGCAGTACCCCAGTCCCCCCCAGGACCCCGGGGAGCTCAGGGCGTGTCCACAGGGTGCCCGAGCCCTGCTCTCCTGGGCAGGGTGGGTATGTGGACCCCAGACATGAACCAGCCCTGCTGCTGGGCCCTGGCCAGCAGGCACGTGTATCACAGAGCTCCCTGTGTTTAAATCCATTAATTATCTCCCAGTGTAAACAGTGGGAGAGCACTGCGGTTGCCTGCTCACAGGGAGATAATGCAGTTTAACCACTGTCTGCTCCAGCTCCATCGCTGAACAGGCACGAGGAAGTTTGCAGAAATACCTCAGTGAGACGAGGAGACAACAAACGCATTTCCCGGATTTGGCTCCTATCGGCCCACAGCAGCTGCAGATGATCCCTCACCTCTGCTGGACTGAGTTAAACCATGGATATCCCCTGGGCTGAGTCAATGGCGATGATCCCTCTGCCTTCAAGGGAGCAAGGACATCACCTCAAGAGAGCCTGACCTTTGCACTTGTTTTCCTAACATAGGCCACAAAACCAAAACTGTTATCTTGCTGCTAGCAGCCCCACAGTAATCCCATGGCATCCTCTGCTTAACATTTCAGAAAGCAAAAGCTCTGGACAGACAGCGTACCAGTGTAGCCAAAATATATAAAAGAATACCGAGCTACATCTTTATGTCGCAATATACAACACCAGAGTTCTGTAACTCAGTGCCTGTTTTATTTAAACATTGCATACTATTCCCATTTATTCCTTTATGATTGGAGAACAATCTGGGACTGAGAGGGCATAATCTGCCATAGTTTGTTTTGTACTATGATATCATTTTTTTGCCAGTGTTAGCCTCCAGAGATCACATGTCCAGAAATATGAATACCACCATTAACGTTAGCGCTGGTTTCATTTACATTTTCCTCCTTGAGTCCTGCACAGCAAGGTACACTGGTTGCACCACGAGAGCTAGAGAAAACATGGCCCATGTAACAAGGG
This sequence comes from Oriolus oriolus, assembly GCA_013400235.1. Taxonomy (NCBI): domain Eukaryota; kingdom Metazoa; phylum Chordata; class Aves; order Passeriformes; family Corvidae; genus Oriolus; species Oriolus oriolus. The sequence goes on from VXBT01000503.1 coordinate 1,087,540, forward strand.
TACATCAGTGGGAGATGGAAAAAGAGCTGAAACTTGCACGGTGAAAAAACTCAAGCCAATCTTGAATTTCACGTGTCAGCAGCGCAGCATCTCTTCAGACACAAAACAAAAGCTGGTGGCTAACCAGTGTCACTACCATTAACCTCATCCTCATCTCCAGGGTCCAAAGTAAGAACTTAAAATAAGGCTTTTTATAGCACAAAGTTCCCCTGTAGAAGGCTACAAAACCACAGGATTACAAAACGTCGATGGTTATTGCAAACTTCCCTCACAAATGCTAATGAATTGTTTTCTTTTTTCACTCCAATCCTGTTGTTTCAAATGAAAACACATCACTGCTTTGTTGCTGAGCGCTTTCTCCCACAGTGCTCTGCATAAAGACTTGCTTGTGCACACTCTGGAATGTGCTTATTCCAAGATGTTTAATTGTCATTTCTTCCACCTTACATCAGAAGCCTGTCACACGCATTAATTAGGTCCATAAAAATATGCTTGAAAACCCTACCATTTAAATACGAAAGAGAGAGAGAGAGAGAGAAATGAGCACTGTAATTTCCAAGTATGACTAATGTCTTGCTGGAGTTAATTGTCTGGATTGATGGCCTAATTGCCAACGTGGCCAAGGTAAGGCATACAAGTGAGATCTGTGGCTGCTCACCAGTCACCACCTTACTAACACTGAAATGATAACTTTTAATTGATATTTCCAAATATGAGCTTGATTTAAATGAAAAGTTCACTGGAGGAACAAACAACAAGCTGACATTTATTGAATACACACAAAAAGAGAGGAAGGGGAAACCAGGTCCAAGCAGGAAATCAGAGACCAAGAGCAATTCTGCGAGACCGCAGGGGCAAAGCAGTCACTGGCAGATCAGCAGCTCAAGTGCTGAAGCCTCCTGTCTCCAGCAGCATCAGCTCCAGATGCCTGAGTAACACGTAAGCAACCTGTACAGTGGATTAATTTTAACTCCCTAAAGCAGCCATAAATTTAAATAAGACCCTTTCCTAGCCAGAAACCACAGGCTGGGTTGCCCTTTCACAGTAATATGAATGAGGAGTAACTTCATTTATAGCAGTGGTATTGCAGCAAGGATTTATTCTCTGAGCAGGGAGGCACAGCAGGGAAGATGCACTGGGCTTAGAACAGTCCAACTCAGGAAACAAATGTTTAAAAACAGCTTTGCTCCTGCAGTAGCACTGACATTTCTGTGAAAATGAACAGTACTTTGTCTTGCCCCAGAGAGGAGAGTTGGTGGCCAGGGCTTCCTAAGGGCATTTATCCCCTTCACACTCCCAGCCTACTGACATTCAGCATTATTTTCTGTTTCCACTCCCAAGGAAACGAAGAAAATTACATCGCAACCTCTAATATTTGGGGAATTAACATACATGTAACTGTATTAGAATATTAAGACACATTTACAGCACAAGAAACACTCATTTGGAGACTGAAAAATAAACTGTGAGCGCCATCCCTTTGATATCACTGAGGCAATAGCACAACTTACGGAACTGAAGATAAAAATCAAATAAAATTTGAATTTAAAACTTTTCCATTTTCATGTGTTGACATAGTCTTTCAGACTTGAGGGAATCCAACTGCTTGACTTATAAAGCCATGAAAAATGAGACTTATTATTCAAATACTAACTTAACTTTCCTAGTATTAATAGCTTTTACTTTCACAGGGAGAAAACACTGCTGTTTGATCAGAGTGACCAGAGATCTATGACAAATGCACCTGGGGAAAATATACAAACAATGAACAGCTTTCTGAAAAATGAAATGAGGTTTGTATATCAACTACTATCATACAATTTTTATTATTTTAATATAGTACTATCAGTAGTACAATCAACAGCATTTGTTTTCACATAATTCTGATATCTAGAGTTGAAACAAATGCAAGTCTTTCTAAAATACATGCAGAAGTACATTCAAACCATTTCAAATAAGACATCTTCCAGCAGGTTATTTTGATGATCTGCATCCTTTAAATTTATTGCAACATTTATGGAATTAGGTCAGAGTAGTCTAACACAAAAAACCTGAAACCAGTAACACCCCAGATAAATACTAAGCACTATAATAATCTATAAAATATAGTTTTACAATAGCCAGAGAGGCTATAACAGAGAGGTTAAATATATAGTTCAAAATGAATGCACACAATCTAGCTCTGTCTTCTCCCTCTGTTCACTGCCATGGTACAGGTTTTTTAATTCTCACTAAGTTATCATCTTGCAGCCAAATGCACAGGCAGCTGAACCTGACATCAGCACATACTTTGGGGTTTTATTTCAGTAACCAAAAATTTTAATACTCAGATCAGTCAAAGTGAGTTCAGTCAGGCAATTAATGTATAATTAGACTTAGGTAATAATGTATTTAGTAGAAGTCAAAGGTAATTGCTACACCCACTCTAACCTATCTGGAACCAGAGGTGGCCCAAACCCAGAAACAAGAATCCAGAACACTCTTGCTGTGAAAAATTCATTTTGGAATCCTTTTGGATCTGAATCTCGCTGGTGACCTCTCCCCCTCTGCAGTCTTGCTCTGCCCGAGCAGGGGAGGTTCCAGCAGCCATCCAATAGAACGTGGCCATTTGCACAAGGTTTGGTAGGTCCAGAATTGAAGTTCCCCTTTTGAAACTTCTCTCTTCCTCCCAAATAATTTCTAAAATTATGATCAGATGTCGTGGGCCCTGTTTAGATGATGCCCTGCTCTCTCCACTTTGCTTTCCCTTTGATTTGCTGCTCTGTGTAAAACCTCCACAGCCACATTTGACAGCAGCACATTTTATGAAGCCAATTCTACTGATGAGAAATCTGAGGTACAGTGAGACTGAGATGTCCAAGGCTGGATGTGATGTTTATAACAGAGCTGGGAGTAGACTGAGTCAGAGGCTCCTCTTTTCTCTCCCTATCAGCAGGACAGTATTTTTAACTTATTTTGGTTTTCTTTTGCCTAAAGTAGTTGTGGTTCATTGAGAGATTTAACAAGGAGCACAAGGCAATTTACCTGTTTACCAAGAGACTGCAGGGTTTCTAGAAGGTGCACACGTACCTTAAAGCTATATGCCACGTGACACCTAAAGATACTGGAGGGGTTGCCTATGCTTAATTATAGTTGTAGGTGTCTGCCAAATAACTACCCTTTTTTGAAAACAAAAAGGAAAGAAGCTTGAAGAGGGCAATATAAATAGGATGGAAGAAGCAAAGACAATCTTACAAAGATTTTAGATATTCATACATCCCTTCAAAATAATCAGAACTTTTAGCAATGTCAAAAGAGGCTTCTTAGATAAAGGAGGACCTCTCTGATCATCCCCATGTAGATGATGCTGATGTTTAGGGTCCATTCCTGAAACAATCCATCAGTATCAAATCAGATGTCACTCCTCCTAAGACATGAGTCTCACAAGAAGTGTCTGCCTCCAGTCTCTGGGCACATGCTCAGAGCTTGTTTGGCCCAGTGGTGACTGATCACCACGAACCAGCCCCTTGCACCACATGAAGATTGGACAGTCAGAACTAAAGCCAGAATCCAGGGAACTTGCTCAAACATCCACTGCCACTGCAGTGACCAGCACACAGTCTGAAGCTGGTATTGAAGAGGAGCAAGACATATATGTTTTACTATAAAGCAGTTGCAAAATAAGTGCTCTTTCCACAGTGGTCCATAACAGCCTGAGTTTATTGTACTTTGGCCAATAAGGCCCTCTCAATTTAACTAAGAATTACACATTAGAGAGGAGCAATAATAGCTGGTAAGGAAATATTATCAACCTAATTTCATTTTCAGATGGTTATTTCCTATTCTGCTATCAGGTTTTATTCTGCTTGTGGAGTACATATTATACATATTTTTATTGAAACCATTGCAAAATTACCCACAGGCGGAGAGAATAAATTAACAGGCTACTTAATTGAGTTCTTTTCAAGATTCTTAGCATCCGCTGCAGCTGAGTGAAATAGGGAGGAATGTAAAGTTTGCCACTTTATAAGCTGTGAGACCATTTAGTCTCTCAGCTGGCTCAGTGCAGTAGTTAATTCTTAACCATTTTAGATGAATAAACAAACATCAATGCATTAGCTGGGTTACAGAACCACTGTACCCCAAACCAGTGGCAGTTGCAAGAAAAGGAAGAATTATTCCTCCTTTACTGCTTCAGAAGTCACAAACCTGAAATCTGAAGGGTGGCCAAATCCTTCTTGATCTCCGTGGGCATTAGAAACCTAAAATCTTCTGAGGATCCAGGCTTTTGTTCTTACCCTTTCATTTATATGCACAGTGGGGGGGGGAAAAGCGTCATTAATTTACCTGACCCTTCCAAACTCCCAAAGTAACACAAACACCTTTATTTCAATTGTACTTTTCCAGAATCGTTTTGAAAGATCTGTTTCCCAGCCGTAGTCAGACTGCCAGGCATTTTAGAACACAAAATCTTTCCCACTTTGATTTTTACTTTAACATCAGTTAATTTCTATTTGTTCTTCCTCCCCAATTTCACTAATGCCCTTTTTGTATACGTATATTTGTCCATTACAATCTACAGAACAATCACCCTAATTGATCTGGTGTTAACCTCTAAGATCCAGACTGTTTTTATCTATTGCTCTGTCCCAGCTGCGGCATTAATTCCCTATAGTGCTCACATCTGTCACCATCACCACCCAGCCCTTTTACAAGAGGCACCTCTCAAAATAAATGCCACTGTAAACCATCTTTACCAGAGGAGAGGAGGCTGCTGAAAAGCCCCCACTGTAACAGTTTGTTTGTGCCTTGTGTTGTATATAATGATAAATTTCATACAGGTGTCACATTTTTTAGCGGGAGGTGAGGATTGATGGGGAGCAGCAGAATGATCCATCATCAGAGGCAGGTGGCACAGTATTGGAATTTCAGAAATCTGTTCCCAATCACATCCACTGCTGGATGACTCAGTAACGACCCTATTTGCGATGCGTTACTGAAAATCAATGTGCCGCATTCAAGGTCAATGTACTGTTAGAAAACTCCTTAAGCACTGATGGATGGATTGTGTTCATTCAGAATAAATGTGAGAAGAAAGTGACAGCTGAGCATCCCAAGAGTTGTGCCAACTTTAAGAGAACAGCTTCCTCCCGGAGAGAGAAACATGATTCCCTCGGGGATTACATCATTCCTTATTTCCTTTGTTCTTTCCCGTTTGAGCATTTAGGTAATTGTTTAATGTATCTATCTTCGTGCAATTAGACTTCAAAGTTTGCAGACAAATACTGATGAACAGCAATCTTTATGGCCTTTCCTCTATGAATAATACTCATCCTTATGAAAGACTATCAAAGTTTGTAAGGATTAAGTAGACAAGAAGGGAAAACATCAGAAGAAGAAACTAAACCCACACACAGGTATAGAAAAAAGCCTCTCTGCAAGGAGCTCTAAAGATAAAATCCCAAGTCAAAACATGGTCTTGATTTTTCTGTTATTATAGTGGTGAACAAGATACTTAGTGTCTTTACATATCTTTACATATTTTTCAACTCTCTAAGTGGTTTTGCATAACTTTAAATGTTTTAAATTAGCTGGGAACTTGCCATGCATGGTAGAACAGATTTTCACTTATAAAAGATCCTTGCTTATAAATAAAGCTATCTCACTTTTTCTTTTAGCAGTGGGGTGGGATATCTTATTCAACTAGTTTGCTAAACATGAATTAATGGCACTTCAGAGACTCCTTCCAGAGGGATTCAGAAATTATACTACTTTTCTTGCCTGAGAAATAATGACATTGTCTTTTAGATGATGGGGGGAAAAAAGTAATCATCAGCTTCCAAAAGGAAAACAGGATTGATAGCCCAAACAGGAAGGGGGAAAAGTGCAATTTACCATGTGGTTCACCAGCAGCTAAATCTGTTCACTTGACACAATAAATGATGTCAGGCTTCCTCACCCACTGTGTCAACAAAATGGGTGTTGTCAAAAACATTAAGACATCTTATTGACAAACTCTCAAGTCATTATACTCTTTGAAGTGGTTTTGTCTTCTGCCTAAAATTATTGCACCGACAGCATCGATTCAACTGATACATTGATAGTGCAGCAACAAGCTCCGGGGAGGATTCTGAGTACAGCCAAGGCTATCATCCAGACAAAGTTATTTTTACTATTTTGGTAAGATTCTGAGAGATGATGGGTTATCAGGGACCAGCAGTTCGTTTCCAATATTCAAACAGCCCTGCTTCCACAAGAAAACAGTTTTTTGTTAACATAAAGTAACTATACAGAGCCCTCTTAAAAAAAGGTTGCTTTCCATCAAGAGCTATCAGCTAGGGGTTAATTGCAAATACATCATCCTAAACAGGTTGCAGCACACTATTTCAGCCAGAATATATTGCTTATTCAAATACTTTAGGGAGTACAAAGCTTCCAAGTCTCCTTCTCCTTACTCAAATAGCTGAACTGACTCCCTCAGACCAATGGTACAAGGAAAATCTGAGTGGTTTTGCAGAAGTAGTCGCGCCTGTCGAAGAGTATTTGATCAAAAATATATGAGATAACTTAATCACTGCAAATTAAGAAGCCTGAAGGAATAAAGGCTTGTCCAAGAGGTCAAAGGGTGAGCATGTACAGCAGAGTTCCTTGCCCAGTCCAACCTGCTGAGACAAAAAGGGGCGGTCAGGCAGGGCTGTCTGTGCTGCTGCTGCCCTTCAGTAACTCCCACAAGTCCTTTGGACCCTTAAGTTTAACCCATCACAGACCTAATCCTTCCTTTACAACAGCATCAATCAGAAGTAACTCCATGAAAGTCAACGGCATAACAGCAACTTAAAATCAAAATGGGAGAAAAATCAAATTTGTGTGGGATTGAGTGTGTGCTCACCCCAAGGGTGGGGGAGGAAGACTAATTTTTATTTTTCCCTCTTCTCTTTGCTGTTCTGTGCACAAAGTCTCTACAAGTACAGGGCCCATACAGCAAATTCCAGCACTCTTTCCCCCTCCTGTCTTTCTGAGGTAGGTGTGGTAGGTTCAAGCCAGAGGATGTCCCATCCCTGCATCCTCTGTGACAATTTCTCCTGCTGTTCTCCTCCTTGATGAGTTTGGCAGCTGCCAAATCCACAGGCCAGCAACAGGGACTAATAACCAGGTCTCTTGATCCCACCACAGCCTCTCACACAGGCTACAATCCTGTGCCATTGAGCTTTTGGCTGCTGCGCCTAATGCAAAGTACAGAGCTGAAGATAGAAGCAAGCTGAGAGTGCCAGTTCTGTCCACTGTGGATTTGTGATTAAGTTTTGCCATTAAAATACAGTATATAAAACACTAATTCAAGCCAAAATTATAGAGTCAGGTAATATATGGAATTACCGTGCCAACAACCCACAATAAAAATACACAGTACAAATAAGTGAAAGACTCTGATGTCAAAAATATGGATAATGAAAGTAAATTGTATAAACTTAATTAATAAAGGCTTGGAATGGAAATTTCCAGTATGTACTTGCTGAGCTTAGATCCACTGAATATCCACAGACTCTTCTAAATTTAAGCTGCAATAGTAATGACCAGCTTCTTATGTTTTGTTTAAATTGTATCTTTTATATCAGAAGGCATCTTGGAGTCTCCACTAAATTGTTTTAATTAAACTAGCCATTATGTTTTATTAGTTCCAACTTTACCACATTCAGATGAGAAATAAAGATGCACATAAACCCCAGACTCTGACATGAAGAAATCCATTCCTGCACGAGTATTCACAGCTGCTATCTCCTGCTGCCCCAGCTCTGCAGATAACAGCTACTGTTTTGCTGGACTTGTCATGTAGCCTGGAAGTCTGACAGGGTTTTTCTGTGATCCATTTGCAGCCTGTGCACAGCCTTTGCTAAGTATTCATTTTGCTTTGCTCCAAACCCTGAGCTTGGGTGGCCTCGGTAAAGGATTTTCAGATTCTGCTCCTAATAAAAGATTTCTTTTGGGTGAAGGACTTTTGTTTTAAAAGTACCACTGAAAATGCAGAGAGAAGGTGGTCAGACAATACCAACCTTTTCACAGCTTCTGACCTCCTGGCTTAGTGCTGCACCTCCATAAAAAAACCAAAATGTATAAATTGACTTCCATCTAACTCTCCACATAGGCATGGATGAAGTGGAATATTTCCACATGGTACTGCTATATCTGCATTTTGCACCGCAGAAGCAAATGCATGTGTGTATTACTTACACAAACCAAGGAGTGGAAACCCTTCCTAGAGCTCAATATTTTTCTCCCTCTAGTCTTTTTTTTTATCCATTTAATGAAAGGAATGCCTTCCTACTGTTTCTCATAGGATGGAAGACCATGAGCCACTGAGATTGAAGAAAGGGTATTTGTTCCATAGTGAGAATCCCAGCCTAATTTGGGACTGCAAAGTGGTTTTTTGATCACAGAATGAAAGGTTGCTTCCAGTTAAATTCTCACAGCCTACTCCTGTTGGGTAGTTTGTGCAGGTTTAATGCCAAGCACACTGTCCTGCAGGCTTATATCTTGGTTTCTGATGAACTTTTTACGAGATTGCAATCACACAAAATTCTATTGAAACTTAATTTCCATCTCTAATCACAATGCAAGTAATTAGCAAAGTCTCCTCAAGAATCTGATGAAACCACATGGCTAATTAGTCACATATACCACTCACACTGGCCACAGCCCAGTTGAAACCAGCTTCTGGAACATCTTTCCCAGCCCTTTCTCAGACTGAGCTGGGAAGTCCTGCCAGTACCTTGGTGCACAGCTCTGCTGTGCTTTGGGGCTCCCTACAACCCGACCCACCAGATGAAGGAGCCACGAATGAGAAACAAGAGCTACTGAGAGCGATGTAAACCTCCAAACCCTTCCTTCAGTAAGACTGTGCCTGCAGCAGATGCCTTTCAAACAGGCACACAGGGAGAAACAAATAAATTCCTTGCAATTTTCATAATAAACAAAACCAGAGTGAATCACTCCAGAATAACAACTTCAGTAATGTGACCTCTCTTCCTCTTTCAAAGAAAGCATAATTATTTTGTACAAATTATAGACTGCTTCTGCTGGGAAATGAGAACCAGTATTCCAAACGATGCAAAATATTCAGCACGAGATTTAAAAAGCTGCCACCCCATCTCTGCACAGGAAAGACACACACAACTTTTAGTTCTAAATTAGGAGTACTTCCACGCACCTCTGTAAAGTTGTTTAAATGGATTCCTGCGTTAGCCTCACTACGTTTTTAAGTCGGTTATGAGGCATTTAGCAGGAAAACCAGCAGTTTGAGGCCAGGGTTGCAGTTTGGCTCCACTCTCCCAGTCTGAAGCAGCACAGGTCTAACTCCGGGTGCACAGCAGTGATCCTTGGCAGCTGCAGAAGCTGGAAGATTGCTCATCAGGCAGAGGGGAAACACATAAATCCTCACTGGCTGCTTCAACGCACAGTCGGATGTTTGACTGTCTTTGCAAAGTCAGACAAAATTTGCCTGACTTTGCATCGATATGGACAGGGCCACACAGACCTTTCCATCTCCTCCAGCAGACGCCACAGTCTGGCCTAAATTCATCCCCCGTGTTTCCAGAAGGAAAACATTCTCTCCATTTTCTTCCTCATCCACACAGATCACCGTGTCAGTGCAGCTGTGTGGATCATCATATTATCACACACACCTTGTGTTCACCCCGCTCATCTCCTTCCTATTTACTTAAAGACTATTAAGGCAATTAGAAATATTATGTTCCTTCCAAGCGACACCTACAGAAAATTCTCTGCACTCTTTGTACAAATGATGCCAATGGAAAATGTTCCAGTGATGTCAGTGAGTGTATTATCAGCTGCTCTACAGCACGGCTTTTTGGGTAGTTTATGTCAGTATGCTAAATTAAATAATGATTAAAGTAAGTAACTCAAAAGTGGTTTGGATGTGCTTCCAAATGAAAATCTTAACAGAAGGGATTCAAAAGGAATAAGAGATACATATGTTTTGATAATCTGAAGTGAGCCAGCTTATCCAAAAAGCCACTTAATTACACCAAAACTGAAACATCTGGTTTAGATTATCTGTTAAAAAATAGTATGGTGAAAAGTAAACCACTTCAAGAGGAAGTATTAACATTACTTCTTACTTAGACACCGTCACGACAGAAAAGTAATACTTTTTTTTTTATTATTGTTGTTGTATCTTCAGATGGTGTACAAAGAGGAAACTCAGCACAGCAAGGAGTGCTCTTGCCCTCACTCAGAATCAGGCAGAGGGAGGAGCTGGCCCTGCCCGCTCCCAGCACGCTGAGGATGACACTCACCAAGGGACTGCGATGCTGGGGGATGCCACAGGTGCCAGGCTAATCTTTGTCCCTTGTGGATCCTTTGGAATCCATGTGGCTTTCTGCTGTCCTGCCACATTCAGGGTATTTTCAGATGGGAAAAGTGCCCAAAAACCCCAACCTGGCAACATTCTCCATTTTGAATTAAGAACATTCCTAGCATTTTTGTTGTCTGCTATTATTTATTTTCAATACTTTTTTTCCCCCCAAGCTGCAGCCAAGGAAAGGCAAACCTTGCAAAAGTAGTGCCAGCAATTTCCCTGCACATGCAGTAGGTGCTCTCCAACCTGGAGATATCCAAATCTCTCCCTGGTACAGTAGCCTGGTATTTCTTAACAGTATCTGTAGCTGAAAAGTCACATTATAGCACTTTAGAACATTTAGAGCCTAAGGAAAACCTTTTATGTGAGCATTTTAAAGCTCAAAGCTCTAATCTAGGACTTGGTATATTTATCCAAGTCCTTAATTATTAATGTTACTCTATTGATTCGATACCTGAAACTCTAACAACAAAACCTGTGCAAACTAATTATGCCTGGCTTCCGAGTTTACAGGGCTTCTTTGCTCCTCTTCTAAGTCTTCTTTTACTTAATCAATAAGGTCTGATTCATAAAACAGTACAGAGATGCCAGAATTGAGAAATAAAAGCCATATTAATTATCGTATCCACTCTGCAACATCTATGTTGCTGAAGCACTTATTCACCTGAGGGATCCCAACGATATCCAGGTTCATCTTAGCTTATTATCCTAATGCAGGCAGCGCAATCAATCCTAACAGAATTTTAATTAATTCAGAAATAGAATTATTTCTTTAAAAATCTTTGGTTTCTCCACGCAAGGCTTTGTAACACCAGTTTCTCGAGGCAGTGCAGCTTTGCTGGCTTTCTGCAGGAAGAGTAAATTCACAAACCTCTCATCCCCCCAGGCTCTTTCGTTCCTCCTGGCTGTCCTTCTGCAGCACCAGCACCAGCACCGGGCTCTGCTGGTTTGCAAAGTTAAGAGAGGCCCAGATTCCCCCCATCTGCATTCAAAAATACTGAATCAATTCCCTAATACAGCAAATTTAGGGCCAGATTCTGGTGCCTTGCTTCCCTTTTGAGTAGCATCCTTAAGACAGGCAAGATTATTTCTGGAGCAGTGTTCATGCACAGGCCTGGCAAGATCACCATAAGTAATTTAAAGTTAGTTTTTTAAATAGATCACCAAATCAGCAGCACATGGTTTTGAAAGCACATAATATACAACATTTGCTGTACTTATTCCTGCTCAGTTAGTTATTTTTTCTTCATTTCATGCAGGTATGCAAAAATACAGAGGTGGAAAGATATTTAATTATCAACTATATATTTGGTGTTCTACGATAGTTGAGATTATTAGTCCTTGACTACAGATCCCCAAACCTCCTCAGAACTGTACTTCAGAACCTTGCATCTCTAATACAAAACTGGTAAGTGAAATGAAAAACTTGGTCCTGACATATTTTTAATCTCCATATTTGAACATTTATTTCACTTTTATTAGTATCATAGTCACTGGGTATGTAGACTTAAGAATTATTTTCTTCAAATCCTCTGATCTATCCAGTTCTTAAACAAATATGCTGCAGTCATCTCAAATCCTCTTGCTTTCTAAATGTCATTTCTGGTAGAACAAAATATTTTTAAAATGTGAATCACAAAAGGAACACACAACTAAGATCTCGTCTTTTTTTTTTTTTTTTGGAGCTAACCAGAAGTAGACCAGCTTAAATTCTTGAGTTCAGTGAGACCACTCCAGGATTACACCAAAACCAATGGTGATCAGAGTTTGGTCTAAATGTCTCCATTACAACCAATCTCCATTAGTTCCATCAAAGAGAAACATACATTATAGAGGGAGGTAATTTACAGTTTTTATAACCATTATAATTTGTAGTACACAACTAACCACATGGCCATTCTTTCAAAACATCAAGATAAATCACGAGAAACTCAAAGACGTGTTTAATGTTTGATGACAAATGGATACTAACAAACACTTACTGCAATAAATTCCTGTTAAAAACAGAGATTATGGGAAAATGTTTAACAAAGGTGATTAGGAGCACTTATTTTAAAATTCTTTTCCATTGTTCTCTTAAGTGCATGGACCACCAAGTTTCATTTAATCCTTTCTAATTCTGGGCAAGATAATTATGGCAAATAATGGTGAATGAATCACATGCCTGTACAGGAGTATCACAGCCATTGTGGTACTTGGATGAATGCTGTGTCAGAGGATTAATGTGGTATAATACCGCATTTGCTTTTGCAGCCTGTTATTTTAATCTTGTGAGCTGCCTTTCATCAAGGTGGGGAAATACAGTAAGGTTACTGTTGATCTCGGGCAGCCAGAGAGGAGGCCGTGTGACATCCAAGTCCTTCAGTCCTATAGGGGACTCTTGGCAGCTTCTAAAAGTCTTGTTTTGTGCATTAATGGAAGGAGAGAGAGAATTTGCCTGTGCTAGGGGAAAGTTGGCAGGTGAAAGAACAGCACAAGAGATGCCATTGTGCCAACAAGTTACTTAGTTCTGAGTATTAGGCAATGTGCACCCAAGAATTCATGGGATCCTAAAACTGCAGAAACAGCAAATCACTGACCTGTCACTCTCTGCAGATGGGGGAGCAGAGACCTGGCAATGGCACAGAGCGAGGTGGACTGCAGCAGCCAAGCAGCCCACAGAAGAAAGTGGGGTATGATCTTGTCTAAAGACGAGTAAAATATCCTTTTAACTCTTTCTTTTTGCCTCGATAGCTTTCTCCACTATCCGGGCTGAGGGCTTTGCCATTGCACTGACTAATGTATTCCTGAGAGAGGCCACTCCTCAGCTTTGTCATGGACCATCTGATCTAATCAGTAGAGACTTCTCTCTTGCTGAATAACAGGAGCATTTGGAAGTGCTGGAATTGTCCATTTAGTCACTGTGCCTGTCAGATTCCCACCTAGGAACATGTGCTCCGCACTCAAAACCTCTGCGGAAAGAAAAGCAGCATGGGGGTGTGAAAACTGTTCAGAAGCAAATACTGCTTCCCCAGGCCACTGCCCAAGACATAAAAGGAATTCAGAATGCACTGCAGATCAGAAAAATTCCGTTAAATTCTACCCATTATATATTCTAAAATAAGATGGCAGAGTGCCAAAATACCTAAACAAAGCAGGTTGTTGGGGATTTTTTTCACACAATTTCTATCCCACTGAGAAGTAATAAAGCCTGGAGATCTTATAAAGAAACCTGTTCTTGAACAATTTATGACCCACATTTATACGTCCAAGAAAACCATCTGAGGATGGTTCAGATTAATTTCCTATAAGCATCTACTTTCAAGAGTTCTTCTCCAAAGCAAGCCTGAGCCAGATTATTTTTTTTTTCCCCAGTTAGCTGCCCTTTTACACTGGCTGAGTCATGTGAAGGGGATGGAAGATGGCCACAACTGCATGTCTGAGAATTCCACCAGCTGTGGAGAAGTCTCCAACTACTTTGAATCACTGGAATATTTTCATGGGCTTTGATTGCAAAGGAAAAACTTCAAGCACACCTGAAACCTCTGTTAAACCACTCCGTGGCTGGCACCCAGCACCTCACCTACTCCAACTTCTGTTGTGGTCACCACTGTGGAGAGTCCAAATCCAAGAGCTTTGTCCAGCTGTGGATTTGCAAAAGTAGCTGAGGGGTTTGGTTTTGGGTTTTTTGATTGGTGCTTACTCAATCTGAACAAAAGATTTTGGATTACATTTCATGTAAAAGCTGCAGAAAAAAGTCCTTTCAGCTGAGACTGCTGAAATTAAATATTGACGTTTTAGCTTTTAAATTTTGATTGGACACAAGTAATTCAGGGAAGTCAACATGAGTTAATTGGTACAATGCTGGGCTGCCAAACTGGCATTATTTTTATTATTACTAGTTCTAAAAATGGATTTGGCCACTCAGCAGGGGCCAGCTTTTCCCATAGAAGATAAAACCATCCTCAATCTTCTAATAATCATCAATTGTCCACCTTCTGTCCTGTCCATTGCCCCAGATAAAGCAGGATTAGCAATGAGAATACAAAGCTTGTATAGCTCACCTCAGCAGGTCATGTGAAGCTTTCAACATCTCGTTGAAGATCTTCTGAAGACCTCTGCATTACTTTGCATGTGGGAACCAACAAATTCAACCCAAACAGAGAATTTGAAATGCAGAGTCCTCTCAAAATCTGGCACCAGAAAGGCAAAGAAAGACTGGCAGGAGCACACCTTGACTTTATCTTAGCTACCTTGGTTTGAGGTGAGCTAACCAGACATTCTGTATGACCCTAGACTTTACCACAATCCATAAAATGAATGAAAATACAGCAGTTCGGAAGAGATAGTAAAGCATATGTTCACTCTAGTGGAGTGGAAAAGTTAAATAATGTAGCATTTAAAAAAGAGGTGATTTAGGTGTTGAAGACAAATGCAGACAGAGAAAGATTAAAAACAAAGTACAACTTTGTACATGCAGGTGGATGGCATGAGAAAAGTCAAGGTGACAGAAATTGCTTGAAAATATTTCAAACCCCTGGACCCTGTGAACCATTTGGGGCTGTTTCCAGGCCATTTTTCCCAGAGGGTAAAACACAGAGATCTGAGCAACAGTTGAAGCAAATAGAAGCCACATCAGTCAAGCTGAAGTCATGCAATTTAATCCTGCATGTCCCCTACCTTGTTATATTCATTTCTGATTACACCATACTTAGACAAAAACATGTGTTCACTGGCAGGCTACAGAGAAAGAAAAAGCTGGGGAAATCTTAAGGCATTGTATAAATAGAAATTTGAATAACAATTTCCACAGGAAGGGACAAGAGTGGTAAGATTTCATTTTCCATTATTGCTACATGTTGATAACGTGCTTCACATTGTAAATATCTTTAATTGACATGGATGGATTTTTTTTTTTTTAATCTATGGGTCTTCTCTCTCATCCTGCAGTAAATCAGAAGACACTTTGCTGATATCTGTATTGTTGCATCACAGCATAACTGGGATGAAAGAAGAACTACAGCTGATATTTTAACCCATAGTGGTTCTGGTTCAGTATATTCTCATTTGAAGGACAGATGAAAAATGGTATGTGAGGCTGGACTGAGAGTTCAAGACAGAAACTCTACTCCCCGTTATGCCACCAAACTTTGGCACTATAATTTGGGCAAATTATTCAGCATTACTGTATCTCAGCATCCCATGAAGTTGGCTTAATGTTTTTCCTAACACTAAGGAGTTTTGCAATGGGGAAAAAAAATAAAGTTAGAGACTTTAAAAGCAACCAGGGAAATTGTTTTTCTAGTAAATGATAATGGAGTTTTAAAAACAAATTCAGAAGAGTGAGAATTTAATGCTACTTTCAGGGGGGTTTTATTGTATTAAAAAGTGTTGGGGATAAATGCAGAACAAGGATACCCACTGGTTCAAATAAATAATCAATAGAAGGAAGATTTTAGATTTGTTTTCAATTGAATTAGTTGCCTTGGATCCATGTTCTGGCAATAACATACCTACTCTGTTTTATTGTACATTTTAGAGCTATATAAGCATATCAAGGTAAAAAATTACTTCAGATTTCAAATTAAAACCTTGGTAAAATAACAAGAGATTGAATTCACTCAGGGGAAAAAAAAAAAAAAATGAGGGGAGGCAAGTTTAATTCAGTCTCTGAAAAAGATAATAGTGAAAGGTCTGACTTTGCTTATGCCAAAGGCATTTTGCCATCTACCTCCACAGAGCCAGGACAACCGTGCTGGGTTTTGTTGAGCCTCAATCCTGCAAACTGTGTGATGGAGAAGGGAATTTCTAAAGTCAGTGGGATTCCCCACAGCTCTCAGGACCAGAAATTTTGTGGGAAACTATGTATAGAACTTGTTTGAATTTTGGCCCAAGAGTTTTCTCATTTCCTTTGACAGTCTCCATAAAACCCTCTTGTGCAACTGCGCTATCTTTTCATCTTGGGATGCCAAAATATAAGAGTCTGCACATCTGTTTGAAAAACAGAATATGCCAATATTTAAATTAGCAATGGTTTCTTTTCCCTCCAAGACTATCAACTAATTATTTGAAATAGATTTACCCAAATATTGCACTTAGTTCCATATTACACACACATAAATGAGAACAGAATTTGGCCCAATATGTTTAAGCTAAGCACATTTTTGCAGCTATGAAAAGTAATCTGATTTCCATGGAATAGTTCATACATGGCAATTTGCCTTCCTGGGCCTCAGTTCATGTCAAGCCTTTTCACTCTGTTCATTTTATGAAGATTTAATTGAATCCTACTTAAATAGCATCAACTAGCACTTATTCATAAAGCCATCAAGGCTTTCATCACAAATTCATAGTTTTGTAATTCTTAAAAAAAAAAAAAAAAAAGAAAGAAATCATATATATTCAGTCATACTATCACTGGAAACACTTGAAACAAACTCTTCTGTCCACAGTCCTCTACCACAATTTTGAAACCTCATTTTGAATTCCCATTAGGAAGAATCATATTTTGACCAAAGGTGACTTTATTTTTCACCGTTTTCTTGCACAAAATATGACTGTGATGGTGAAGTTACTGCTGCATGGACAAGTAAGGTTTGTCTTAGGATGAGCAGATAGAAGAAATATAAAATAATGGGAGGTAGGAAAGGCAAAGCTGTTTGGGCAGACCCAGAGGAGTGTTCTTCCAGTAGCAGAAAAGGATGCCACAGCCAAACTCTCCCTAACCTTGACCTTTGTCAAGAACTCTACCACAGCAAGTGTGGAGGCTGCAAACCCCACACAGTCCCTAAAATGGATTAAACCCATTTCCAGAGAGGTTTTGTAGGACTGTCAGAAACTCCTGAAGGTAAAATCTGACTCGCAACAGGTGTAATTTATCAATACACAGAGATATTTGGGTAGCAAACAAAAACCCCAAAGAAACAACAAAAAAATCAACTAAGAAAAAAGAAACCCAAAAGCAGAGGGATGAAATCTTTTGTTAGTAGCCCTTAGTAGCCTTAGTAGCCCTTCTGCAGCAGCCCAGCCATCCTGCTGGGAGGGAGCCCTCCAGCCGCACCAGCACCATCTGCACCACCACTCCTTTTACCCCCATTATTTTATCCCCCAGTTTATTACCTTTAGCACCTCAGCAACAACACTGATGAAACTGTATTTTCTGAAAGAAAATCTGAGTACTTTGCCATTGGGTAAATTCTTCAATTTACTGTCCCCCCCCCCCAACCCTTTTGACCCAGGCTGTTATTTGCCAGAACAAATTGGATCTTACGTTATTGGTTCTTGTTCTTTACAGTCGCAGAGCTGATACCATGCTGTTCATAACAACCTTTCCAAAATAACTCAGACATGCCTCAGGTAATTAAGGAATTATATCCTCCCAGCCAAACAATACCATATTTCTTATTTCCATCGTATAAATGGTCCCACAAGGGACCAGGAAGCCTTTTTGTCTCATAAAAATAGCTTACACAGGTGCGTACTTTAAGCATGATTTCTTGTTATTATTTGGCATGGTAAAGACATGGTGGATTAAACTTCTTTGCAGTGATGAAAACCATGTGGATTGTGGCAATGCCCACCAATACAGATCTCTGATAGTGTAGGGAGAGCAGGAAAATTTACTTTATTCATCCAGAACTGGATGGAGATGGTTTTCATTGCCTATGATCTTCAGTTTAATTGATCCCGCACTATACGTCCTCAAAAGGAAAATCATGATAGAGGTGAGGAGGTACCCATTCCATATCTACCTCATTCCCCTGTCAAAATGCAACAGGAAATGAAAGTCATTTCCCTTTTTGTTTCCATATTCATTTTCACATAAAAACAGAGAAAATATAAACCACCAGAAAGTCTCAAATCAATACAGAGGAAGGGGGAGGTAAAAATGGGAAAGTGAAAACTTCAGTCCATGACAAAAAAGATGAAGGAGGGCTCACAGACAATTCCTGTATTGGATGTCCCCAACCTTAAGGCTGACTCCAGTCACTTTGGACTTGCAGACATTTGGACAGCCCAGCCTGCCCTGCACTTTCCCTGCCTGTGTCACTCAAAGGTTGCACTAACCCTCTTTCTGGTCCCCTCACCTTCAGCTCTCTGCAGACCCTTTGGTTCTGTGTGTACTTGCAAGACTTTGCTATTATTTTAACCTCTAGGGAAATCCTCCCTTTTGTTCTCCACTTTTACTTTGCTCATTGTATTTTTGCACCCTCTTATCTGCATTCTTTCACATCTTTTTATTTAAAGAGGTTTTCTTCACTACTATTACTATCCTCTAGAAGTTTAATGCAGAGCTTCTGAGCCTGTGTTAAGCAGGTAACTCCTTTGTTATTACCTGTTTGCTCATAAGTGCAGTAACATTTCCAGGAAAGATGAACATTCAGGTTTTGTTCTCTCCTTTTAGTCAAACCTCACTTCCAAAAGTATTGAGCAGATTCCTTCTAGCATTCAAATGTACAGGCTTTGGGTTCCTCTCTATGACCTTGTTCCCCCACATATTCAGTCTTAACACATGGAAAGTTACTTGACTGATCCAACCCCAGGAACACATATATGAGACTGTTTGAAATTAAACCACAGTACAGGGGAAGGACTTCCCATCTCCTCACAAAAGGCTGGACTCTCTTTGCCCCATGCTTTATTCACTGTCAATAAACACATTTTACAACAAGGGTTTTCATTCACTGGAAGGTCCCCTCAGTTTCCTCCTGAAGCCAGGTGTTTCCTGGCAATACCTATTGTCCCACTCCCCATTCCCTCACACCGACTGGAGGGCTCTCGCTTGCTTCTTTTGTTCAGAACATAATCTGCCTCCATGCATGCTTTTCTCACACTGGGAAAGTATCTCCCATCTGGCCAGAATCAACCTTCCTTTCCTTTCTCACCAGCCCTGCCAGATAACAACGGGCTCATCCTCCCACAACCAGAGCCTACGGCTGCGTTCTCCAAGCAGAGCAGGACTGGTGCCAACTCAACATCATGAGCAGCAGCACGCTGTGAGACAAACAGGGACATTATTCCAAGTTTCAGCTTCCTCTTCCCTTTCATGGTACAGTATCTGCTTAGTTCATCAAGGCAGAGAGCAAAGTGCAGTCCAAAAACGTGTGCCAATATCCTTCCAGTGCGCATTAAAACTCAGTCCCTCAGCTATCTGCACTAAATAAATCCCATGCACTGTACAGAGCATTAACCACTTCACTGAACCAGGATGGACAGGGCAGTGCACACTCTGCTTTGTGGAGCTGCTCCACAGCTGGAGAAGTCTTCCACAGGCTACAAAATGCCTGTGTTTGCCTCTACAGCAGTGTGGTCCTTGCCTGGTGCTTTGGGGGACAGCACTGTGCAGGTCAGGGTTAGCTACAGCTGGGTGAGGGGGCTGCCAGGGCCAGCAGAGAAGGCACTGCATGTCCCAGAGGAATGCTGGTGGCATTTTCTGCAGTGGCTGGAGGTGGGACACTGCCATGGGCACCAGCAGTCCGTTATCCCTCTCCTCTCCCAGCACGGGGAGAGGCAGAGGTTGTTGGCTGCACTGAGGCCAAACACCTCTGTGTCTACATAAAAAAAGCCTCTCCAAGGCTGCTGTGATTCACACCATGGATCAGGAATTCCCTGTAATGAATGTCGTTGCTGAACAGCCCATGAACACCAAGCACTTGATCCAGCACACAGGAGAATGTCAGCCCTGCGCTTTTTCACACAAAACAAAATGGGGTCTAAAGTCACCCATAACTGCACCTGATGATGTAAAATGTTCAGAAAGGGAATTAAAATTAAAACCTAGACCTTGGTTATGTTTTTATCATTCTGGCGCCTTCCTCAACTCCCTTTTTTTCCCTTTTTTTAGTTTTCCTTTGGGGTAGATGAGGCTGCTTTGTTCTGTTCTGATTTGTTTTTTAGTTCCTGCCAATCGTGTGAAATGGAACATATTTGGGAGAAATGAATTAAATTTTACAAAAGCTCTTCTAATAATATATATTTAAAAAAATAAGCAAAGAATAACAAGTATTTGCCCAGTAGATGAACTGTAAATGTTATCAGGCAAAGTAAACATTCCAGCTGTAATTGTTATTGTAGATGGATGAATTCATAAATATGGAAACACTAAAATATGGTGTAATACAGAAACAAAATGCAATGGACTGAGGAAAGAATGCAGCATGCAGCAGGCTGGGCAAAGGCAGTTCAGAAAGGTTACAGAGCTAACAAGAGCACTGAAAACCAGAGTTCTCTAAAGTGCCACCAGCGCTGTGGGAGCTGATGCAAACATTCATCACCTATTCACCCCTCAGGATGTTGTTGACACCAGATACGAACCCAGAGGAAGGGATTCCAACCCGCTCTGTCCAACTCCAAACAACATGCCCTCATTAGCAGTTTAGGTTGCATTAGGGGAGCACTTTTGAAGTCCTTCTCTCAGCAGTCCTCACCCACCAGGCTTTGGCACATGGCACAGGTGGTTGTGGAGCACATAAATCCCTTTGGAAACCAGAGGATGTACTCCAGGGACGGACATGGAGTGCCACAATTCCTGACAAGTCCCTGGGCCCACTCTTGTGGCAGTTCAGATTAAACCCCTCCCTAAGGAGCCCTGCAGACATTGGGCTCTCAGCACCGAGTGCTTTGTTCCCACTGCACCAAGGGGCCTTGGTGACACAGACACACCCCAGGCCAGAGCTGCTCTACCAAGGCTTTTTTACAGGCTCCTCCAGAGGACAATTCACCTAAACAGGGATGCTGTTTACTCTGCATTGCCCTCAGTAGGATTTTTTCGCTCCCATTCTCTTTCACTTCTGGCTGTCAGGCTGCGTAAATGCGCGTGATAAAATCACGCTGACTGACTTAGGGGGTTTCGTGTTACTGGTGTTTTTCTTAGAGCTCTGCCTTATGGGAGACCCCGCACTCCTGGCATGCTGTACCAGACTCAAAGGTATTCTGGACTGTTTGGCAGATATGACTGCATGTAAGGAGTGAAAGCACCAGCTGTCACCGTCCAAAGGCACTCTGGGCAGATTCAGGGGAAACAATGCAACCAAATTCCTGTCCGGCCCACGGAGCTAACATAAAAAAGGAATTCTTCTGTGTGCACTGCACTCAGAGCACACAGCCCCACACTGCTGTCCCTCGGGCCAAGCTCAGGCAGCAGTAAAGTGGAGGCCAGGCAGCCTGGCTGTGCCCTAGCACCTCTCCCGTCTCCGCTTTGGCAGTGGGTGGCATCATGCCAGTACACCTGGCAAGGATATCAACACCCCAAAATGACTTATTTTCCCCTACCCTGGCCCCATTCACTCCCAGTCATGGGCCTGCTTCTTCTGTTTTCCCTCTGCTGCTGTTTTGGCCTGCACATAGACAAATGGCCTGCTCATCCTGCAAAGTCAGACAGGTTCCTTCTTTCCAAGTGCTCCAGATCCCCAGTGGCATGGTCAATGACAGCAACGCACTTCTCATAATTTTCAGCTCATTGAGTTGCTCCATTGCAATCAAGTTGTACTTTAAGGACAGGAGCATTATCTCCAGCCTGACTCTTTTAGAAAGCTGCCCTTCATTTTGCCAAACTTCCATCAGTACTTACACCCTGGGTTTCCTCCACACGATGCATCGCAAGCACAAATATTAGCCCTCAGCTGATCTGATCTTCAATCATGAAAAGCTGTCTCAGAGCTAATGCCTGCACCCATGGTTCATTAGCAGGCAGGAAAAAAAAAAGCTTCTGAGAAATAGGAAGGCTGGTCCCTTGCTCATCCGAAAATTTATCTCTGAATATTCAGTACAACCTCAGTCATTAGTTTCCAAAGTCACATACGGAGCAGATAGATGTCAAATCAATATCAAGACAGATAACTTCTTATCAGAGGGAACGGATACTGAGAAACAGCCTCTGTGTGATGGTATCATTTCATTAGGTTAGTTATCAACAACCAGTGCCATATGTGACAATCTCATATAGCCCTGGAAAAAGCCTGAGAGATAATAGTACGCTTTATAGCTTAATTCTCTGCACCAGTTAATTATATGGCACATTAAATCTACCTCAAAATAAACAAATATTGTAATTATAGCTAGAAAAAAATGTATGTCATTCTCATCAACCAAAGTTTGACTGGGGGAGCTGGGTACATGTAGAAATCTAAATCAATATCTAGGTCTGAATATGGATATTTAGATGACCAGGAATTACATTTAAAGACTATTGTGCTGATCAGACTGCATTAAATCAAAATGTTACTTCTTTTCAGGAAAGACATCTTTCCATTTCTGTACCATTTAAACAATCACTTCTATATTGAACTGGTTTGTATGCTTACTACATATAAATGCTTGAAATATTGACAAATCCATACTTCAGATTCATTTTTACCACTTTTGCCTCATACAGCAGCACATGCAACAAGACACAAGCGAATTAATTTCATCACTGTGATGGATTATAAGTATGCAAATCTAATGGATCCCCCAGTGTTCCTTTGCTATCCTATTACTCCTGCTTACAAAAGATTGCAAAACTTTCATTACATTGGCCCATCAGTCAAACACTGAGTCAGCTGCTTCATCTTTCTCTGTCTCTCTCCCCATGGCTCTATTTATAGCAACGAGATGTTGGACAACACTCCACAGAGCAGCAACCAAACCACAGTGCCCCTCCAGCAGCAAAGACCTCTAAAATCAGATTCATGAAGACTCCTCAGGCACACCTCTGCTGTGGAGTTTGCAGGATGGGCTGGATCACGACGCACTCTCCATCCTGCGCTTCCCTTCGCCCAGAGTAAATAAACCCAGCTAATTAGGTTAAGGGATGAGTAATGTCACAGCTGCAGCAAATGACTCTCAGAGAGGAACTATGGAATAACTCAAGCATTTGAAGGAGTACAGAAGCAAGTGCTCTACAATAACCCACCATATATCAAAATAATAAAAAGAGACAGAATTTGGCAGCGGCGAGGACACGGCAGTATTGACATCCATAGATATGTCCAACATAAATAATGCGAGATCTTTTATCAACAGTTTCTAAACACAACAGGAATGTGCATGGAGTGCAGCAGCCCAGCTCCAAACAGCACCATGCTAGAGATGACCAGATTTTAGACTTAGATTGTGAGTGGGGTGGAGAAGAAAGGAGGAAGGGGGGGAGAATGGTTTGCAGCTTAGGAGGTCACATTCAAACCAGCAGCATTGGTGCCAAATGGAGCTTTCTAATTACTCTTATTTTCCTGCTGAAATTGCAAGAGGAGCACAAAAAGCTGCACAGTGCTGGGGTGATTCACATGTTTCTGGAAGCTGCAGCCCAGGCAATCCCTCCCTGGCACTGTGGCTGTTGTCTGTTGAGGGTATTAGGGTTTAGTAGCTCCAGGCTGATCTGATGAAAAGCAGTGACAGATATTCAGTCTATAGAATTGTAGTGGGGAAATCAAGCTTTTTGCTTTCCAAACAGTATACTTTAGAAGTAACAAAAAATATATTGTTTTTCATATTTAAGCTCCTTAAAGTTGTTGATTCATAAATATTGTGATATCCATACCATTTCTCTATGCAACAGCATTTGAAAATACTTCCAAAATTTAAAAAAAAACTGTTTTAAGTTAATTTTTTTCCTCCTTCTGAAAAAACAAGCTTGAATGTGTGAGAACAGTCTGAGCCAGCACAAAGTTAGTTACTCTCCAGACCACCTATCTAGTGCCACACTGAAAAATCTGATTTAGCAATTCTACACATCCCTCTCCTACTGGGCATCTCCAAACATTTGTCCTGTTTTCTCCAAGACACACTGACAGAGTCCTGGCTGAGTAAAATATATTTCTGTTTTCTATTGCTTTTGTGGTTACCATCAAATTTCTGGGAGTGGTTCCTTGCATCCTAGTGAGCAGAAATGAGGGAGCCATCCCCTTCAGTTCAGCCTGCTCTGGGTGTACTTCAGCCCCCAAAAAGTAGCAGCCAGCTACTCTACACACACCACCAAGATGATTCAAAGGACTCTTGCCATGGATATCAAATTTCTACCAAACACAACCTTCAAAATTAATTAGCACTGCCTGCCATAATCCACTGCAGATATTGCACTTGGTACCTCAAAGTGAGCTGGAATTAAAATAGTCCAAAGGGCTCTGAAATGCTCACAAAGACCCAGAACTCCATTGCTCATATTTTCATGAGCATAAATAGTGGATAGGATTAGGGCATAACAAGCAAATACAAATTAAATATCTAGCTTTGTGTACTTAACTTTAAGCTGATGTTACCTCCTAATTAAAAAAAAAAAAAAAAAAGAAGAAAAGGGAANAAGAAGAAAAGGGAACAACAAGAAAGGAAGTACGAGAAATATTATGAATCCTCATATGAGTCAGCTTTAATAAGAAAGGGCATGAACATCCATACTCAGAGCCCTGGGGACACTGAGCTGGTGCTTCTCATGCTCTTCTACACTGGCAACAAAGGAGCAGTCAACCACTAGCCCAGGGGCTGGACCAACATAACATGAGGTGATCCCTAAGCATGCGGTCAGCGAAAGAATTTTGGGAGATGTTGCCCTTGCTCTTCAATTCTGGGAAATTCCAGGAACATCTTTCCTCCTCCACATTACCAACACACCACTTAGGCTGAGAATCCTCCACTGGAAAAAAAATCAGCAGTGTGATGATAAGCAAAAGGGTGACTGTTCAATACACCACCCAACATTAGGTGGGGGGAACTCTGAAGAAGAAACAGATTTTACTTGCAATTCCAATTCTAAATATTATTTACAATGTACTATTAGCAATACTTTTGGGTGCATGAAATATTTGTTTCCTACAAGTTGGGTTGTTCACCCTTCTTGGAGTCAAAGGGGATATTTTCATATTTTTCAAAACTTAACACATTCTGCCAAGGGGGTTTGTTCTACCAAAGAGGTTAGAGCCTCTGGCAAATATTATTCTGGCTTGTACTTCCAAAGAGGCTTAAGGATCTGTAAAAAAGGCTATTACCTCAGCATCTTTTTATCCATACATTCAGCCCTACCAGAGTGCAAGGTATTATAGTTTAATTCCATTAGGAGACCCACCAGCAAGATACTGGAAACATCCCAGGGGCTGCTTGCTTAAAGGTGAATCAAAGCTCGCTGGCACTGAGCTGGAGATGAAGGTCATTCAGGCAGCCTGAGATTCAGTGACTGCCCTCGCTGGGCTTCTCCATGGCTGTTTTTAAGGACTTCTTTGTCACTGGGGTGATTATGAAAATCCTACCCCTCACTCCAACTACTTTGTTCCACGTGTTTTGCACATCCACTCATTGATTTCACTGGTTTTGGCATTATTGTTCTTCCAAGCTGCTAAGCAGGACTTTGACCTTTTACTCACTTATCCAGGCTCATTACACGGCTCCATCTGAGGTGTGCTCATCAGGCCTCTACATCCCAACACATTTTCAAGAAATGTCATGAGGAAAAATATCCACAGCTTTAATTTTAAAAATAAATATAATATCACACAGATGAAACCCAGCAAGATAGTTCTCACTGTAAAACTGATACTGTGCTACTTTAACTGGGCTGTAGAAAATGTATAACACTTTTAGACAGGAATTCTGTTAATTGTGCAAGTTGAGATGCTTCATTTGCATCAAAAACAATAAGCTGGCAAGAAAGCTTGCTAGCTGTGCCAGATCTAAAGGTGTTACCATGACGGTAAGAAGAATTGGTTTAAGAAACCATTTATTTGATGAAATTGGAGGATCCCCAACTTCATAAATCAATTCCCAAATTGCAGGAAAAAATATTACCTTTTAAATGCCCCTAATTGTTATTCATTATTCTAGGCCCTCTAAACCTCACCAGAGTGGTTTATTGATGATGTAGTCTTCAAAGAACATTATTCAGGCAATGGAAAGGGGGAAAAAAAAGAAGAAAAAGAAAAAAAAAAAAGAGTACTGCACCAGCATAATGAATTGCATTGGACAACATCAAGAAGTTTTCGTTTGTTTGCTTTAAGCTAATTTAACAAAAGGTGGATTTTTTCTCCCCTCTTATTCTTTCTTGAAGTCAGTTTAAAAGAAAACAAATTTATTTAACAGGAAAAAGGCAGCAGTGAAATTCACACAGAATTACCATGTTCAGATTTGTAGGTTAACTCTTGAAATACCAAATCCTTCATTACAAGACAGGGCTCATTTGCTGGACGGCTCCTGACTGCAGGTTTTGTGTTCTTGGGGTATTTGCCTAAGGACTCAACAGCAGAGGTATCACCCTGGTTCCACAGACACCACAGTCAGCTTTGGCACTGGCCACAGCACACACGGTTTTCACATGGCCCTTTGAATCACAGGTTTTTGGACTGCAGAATCTCTCCTAAGTCAGGGGAAGTTCAATGTGCACATTAGACCTGATTTACTGAAGGATGTCAGTGTGCCTAATGTTAAGCATGCAAATCGTCCTATGCATTCCGCTGGGACTAATTCACTGGGTAAAATATTGGCTCCAATAAAAGCATAATTCCGACTTAGGGTGTTTCTTTAGAGGCAATTCCTTCACAGGACAAAAGCAGATGGAGATGCTACACAGATATTGTTGGGAAAATACAGTCAGGAAAAAATTGTCTTATGAAAGAAGGAATAACACTGGGGGCAAGTTAAAAAGAACAGTATGAAGAGAATGAGAGGCATCCAGTGATAGAGAAAAGGTGCTAGGAAAGAGTGAGGAAAAACAGGGTTCTGCACGGGGCTTGAGCAAATCTGCTGGAAGAAGTGCATTTATCTGTCCTGGGCAGCAGTTACACACCCATTGCAACAGCAACTGTACTTACAAAGGCCCTGAAAAATTTAAATCCAAGCAGATGAGACAACAAATCTGAGTAAAAAGAATGACAACCTTCCCCATAATGCAAACTGAGGGGCTGACACAGTCACCTCCAGCTCTGGGCCGAGCACTGGATCTTGCTGATCCCCACTGTGCTTGCCTTGTCTTGAGGCTTGAACGGCGTCAGCTCACCCTGATTCCTGCCATGGCTGTGAATGGCTGGGGAGGTGAGGAGGAAAAGGAAGGCTGGACACTGCTGCCGTGCCAGGCTGGAGGGGAGGTGGCCAGGCAGGGATCAGGGCCACACCACGGGGCTGTGGGTCCGTGTCTGACCCTTTACACTGAGCGGTGTCACGGACAGGAATTGCCTGCCCAGGGGACAGAGCAAGCACAGGCACTGTGCTTCAGCCTCTGAAATCCCACCCTCATGCTTCATACAAAAATGTCTATTCTCTTGAAAAAATATAGTAACAAACACAAAGGTGGTTTTCTTTTGCACACAGGCCACAGAAGGAAACATTCCTGAACAGACACTACAAGCTGCTGAACTCTCGACATTTGGTTCACCAAATGCTCTGAAGCACAAATGAGTAACCCATTGAAAATCCAAGTTATTGGTGTATTTGTAAGTGTCACTTGCTCACTTCTACAACAGTCAGCTTCTTGCAGTGAGCTCCCTTTTGGGGGCAAAATCCAAAACAAGAGTACTGCCAGAGTAAAGGCGCACCTGTATCATCTGTTTGAAATGCATGAAGAGATACTGATTATTTATAGATCATCAGTAAGGAGAACAACCCTTACCCTATGGCTGAAATTAAATAAAGCTCAAACTTTTGAAGGCAGCTTTCAGTGCAGGGGGTTCTGCACATAGGACGCTGTTTTCAAAAACAGGTACAACCAGTCTCAGCCTGGCTTTATTTATAGCTGTAGACTAAGACTTAATCTCAGTGCAGCTAATATTGCATTTCTAATGAAGCCATGAAGATGCCACTGCCATGCATTTATCCATAAGAAGTATTCAGAGATAAGACATTTACTGGACAAGGGGAAAATATTTAAACAAAACATATGTCTCCAACCAGGACAGCATGCAATCAAACACACAAAATTTCATCAGCCACTGGCGTGGGGGAAAAGTACATATAGCACACAAAGAAGAGGGGAAATGTACATCCCAGGGGCAGACTGAGGTGAGTATCCTCAGAAGTGGGAATTTTACATGTAATTTAAAAGTATTTCTGAATGATTCAGAGGGGATACCTAGGAAAACAAACAAACAATTTAGGATGTTAACTGTAATTAACACAATGAAAAAAAAAAAGGAAAATTGGTCCTTCCTCTCTTTCTGTTTACAAATCCATCCTTGGCTTTCTTGAAAATCCTAGTAAAGCAAGAGATTGGGATTCTTCCGGGCAGAGTTTATGTTAATTAGTCTATCAAGTAGGCTCTAACTACAGGCTTGGTCACCTTTAAATTATAGGGACACTCTTGATTCTAATATTGGAACGAAGAGTGAAATACAATTTCAAGAATCATCTGTATCTCAGACAGGTCTCAGTAAAATACTGGCTTTGTGCCCACAGACACACAGGTTATAACCTAAATAATTATATCTATCCAAAGGGGAAAGTATCGCTCTAGAGAGGGAAGTGATTTTTGGTGCAACTCATTCAGTGACCAATACAATATTGGGGCACCCAAGATAAAACCAAGGGGTGAGACCCAAGGCTGGGATTGCTCAGCATGAAATCTCTCCCAGCTTCTGGGCAGTTCTGCCCTCAGTTAAAATGCATTTTAAACCCTGACTGCTTACATTTTCATGTCCTAACTGAAAACTCTGCTGATAGTTTCAGAAGATCTGTTATATCATCAGATCTGAACTGATTCAGAACATGCAAGGGGAAAAAAAAGAGACTAAAAAAGAGAAATGGCAAAAGAAACTTCAATATTTCTCAGTCTTTTAGGAAAAAAAAAAAATATAACAGTGTTTTCTTTCACTTTTCTTGCAGAATTTACCCCGGGTCTGGGCAGATTTCAGACACGTTGGCACACAACAAGAGAAGGTGAGGGGGGCACTGCTCCATTAATTTTCTCGCTTGTTCCCTCTGCCGCAATCTAAACAGAACTAATTCTGATGTTCCAGTGTGTGTTGTCTGCCTCAAAGTGAGAACAAAACAAAAGCAGCATTAAACTGAACTATGTGGTCATCCACACACCATACTGGTTTGGATGACTCTCTGTCTGTGTGGCTTTTTGTATTAGAGCTGGTATCAATGGCCTCCTTGTTGTCTGTTGAGCCCCCGTGGGGTTACATGAGTACTATCTCAATTCAATAGCTTTTCTCTCAACCATTGTCTTTTAATATAGGTTTATAGTCCTCAAGGATATATGCTGCATTACAATTAGTCATAATGTCCAGCGGCTACTGAGGCTTATTTGCAACACAGAGTTTATTGCCCTTTGTGAGGCTGACAAAGAGATACTTGTTGAGAGCTGTTCACAAAAGGCAAATACAATGTATGAATTTCTCAGCAGTATAAAAGAGGAAAATAAAAGCTGGTCAGTAAATAGCTCTAGCAGAGCAAGTAGCACCTTTTATTTCACCTCTTCTGGGCCCTGCTCCTGGCCTTCTCAAATCAATGCATCTCACCTAATTTTAAAGCAACATCTTGCAGAGACAGGAAAAAGTGACTCTGCATTGTGTGCTCAGCTCTGCTTTCCACTATACTGTCACTGAAAAGAGATGAAGTGGCAGGAATTATGTTTTACACCCTGTGCTGGAGGTCTCTGTCATTTCTCAAGTTCAAAAACACACTGCAAGTCCTCTTGCCAGCACTCAGTGCAGTCTGACTGGCAAAGCAAAGGAACAGAGACTTCAGTGTGACAAAATAAAGTTAATTGTGTGACGAAGACTTTCCCCACATCTTCTGTTTCAGATGCAAAAGGCACGGTTCAGACCAGACCTCCAATTTGCCAAAAAGAATCTGCACCGAGGGGCTGTCAGCAAAGCAAACCTAAACTGTGCTCCATTGCTCTGCCCTCTGTCTAAGAGCTCCTCAATAGTGATAGAACACCTGACACTGGCAAAAAGTGGCCACCTCTACACTAAGAGTGAAAAAAAGCAAAAGAAACTCACTGCTGGGAGAGAGTACAGTGTCATCTGTGGGTAGTTATTCATCAGGGGATCCTCCTCAGCCAGAGGATTTTAGTATTAGCAGTTGCAAACTCTAAACACGAGGATCCTTTACACATCCTCATGTGTGTCCAAGTACAAAATATCCCTGTCACTTATCATGAAGTCAGAAGATACATAAACAAAAACCCCAATGCTTATATTTCTTTCTTTCTCTCTGGTTCCTCAGCACTTTGGAGAATTCCTTGGACAGGAATCTGAGCTCATTAGCTGATGAGGATTTTTTTCTGCTGTCTCATGGCTTCTTTTGATAGAAAGATTTTCAGCTCTACTTGCCAACTTTCTCTGGCCTGCTCTGGGTCCTGCTATTAGATTGGGCTTTTCTGTTAGGAAATTATTTATTCCTTCCTCAGAGCTCTGTCTGTGTTTCTTGTTCTTCCATGATTTCTTTTTCAACAAATGTTTCATCCTCTTGCTTCTGTCCAAGAAATTACCAAAGGTCTTATTTCCCTCTCCTGGCATTATGAGGGAAAATCTGTTCTCCTGACTCGCTGTTCAGAACAAAGGCATTAAGATGAGTGACTCTCCATGGTCATTATACTGCAGAACGTGACAGACCTTGTGAGAAAATGATGGATTCACTATCTGCAGCAATCCAGGATGCTCCCATTTTTCACACCAGCAACTTCATAACTTCAACCAGAATTCATAAATTGTACTTAAGATCTCCATATCAAGACAGGCCACAAGAGTCCTCAAGGAATTGTCACATCTCTAAGGCGTTAAATCCATCTCTCATTCACCAGGCAGCTGTGTGGGTACTAATATGGAAAACCTACAGCAGCTTTGCAGAATCAAAAAGAGTAAGGAGTGGCTTTGGACTCCAGGTGAATGTTTGCCACTATAGCT
This sequence comes from Oriolus oriolus, assembly GCA_013400235.1. NCBI lineage: Eukaryota > Metazoa > Chordata > Aves > Passeriformes > Corvidae > Oriolus > Oriolus oriolus. The sequence goes on from VXBT01000503.1 coordinate 1,118,674, forward strand.
TTAAACACGAGTTTAATAACACAGCTAATTTTGTACCAACGCAGATGTATGTGTTCAATGGCTCTTCATACTAAAATAAAATATTTCCCTGGTGAAAACATTTATTTTCCAATGAATTCAAACAGATAAATAACAGAGACACATCAGTTCAGGATAAAACCTCTCCCTTGTGTGTTTCAGGAAACACAACTTTTATTTGATCCTAACCTTTGAGGGCTGAAAACATTCTCTTAGCACTTATATAGCAACATCATCTATTAGCTTTTCAGCCCAGAAAAGCTTTCACAGGGAATTGTAAATCACTGCTCCCTACAAGCCATGTGCTATAGGAACTTTAGTCTGAAAACTCCTGACAAATTGCTTGCTTCTTAGATATTCATTGCGTAGATCTAGATCAGATGCAGAAATTCACTTTTTTTTTCACATTCCAACCTCTTATATTTTAAATCCATCGTGAAGAAAAAAAGATAATAACAACAAGACATTAGGAATGTCTCTTCCTGAGCATGTGAGTTTAGGTATGAGTTTCTGTTCTATATTTTCTCTGGCAGATATTAACAGTGTAAACACTTGCATTTAAGCCTCCTTCTAGTCAAAGGCTTTGTCTTTAAAAGTTGTATGTATGCATTCATAATAAAGCCAAAGATGTAAATAAAGATATGCAAATAACAAAAGAATATGTAAATAATAATAAAGATTTTATTTCTGACAAGCAAATACGCTACTAAAATTTAATTGGATAGAATAAATATTCATCAGGACATTTAAATAAGGAGGAAAAGAGGTGTAAAATATACATAAGGATTTCTTAATAAATGTGTACACACTTCAGTCTGCCTTTGGGTGAGTTGCAGCTGGGCTGTTAAAAGGTGTAGGTATGTATAGATATATAGGTGATACTGCCTGAGCTCAGCCTCCAGCCGTGCCCCCCATCCCAGGGGCTGCCAGGCCCAGCATCCACAGCCACACAGCCAAGATTAAACACTCGACAGCCACACTGAGGGCCAGAAAATTCTTTTTTTGCTGGGCTTTTTTCAGTCTGCCAGACTCCATCCCTGCACACACCCTTCGGGGAAGGGCGAAACACAATTCGCCTCCCCCGTGGCTCCTCACGCCCACGATAAGGGGAGGTGAGGGGGGTCAGGCTGTCCCCTGGGAGATGAAATAATCCCTTGTAAGTACGTTACTCATTACAGAGAATCAAAGATACACATGCAAAGAGCCTCAAAGAACATTACAGGGTCAGTTCTCACAACTGACCATAGCTCAAAACTTCTTGCTCCACTTCTCCTTTCCTCCATTTATAAATGCACATCTCCGTGTGTTGGTGCACACAGCCATCAATTTGCACAGGATTTTCATGCTCTGTCTATCACTTTCTCTGTTCTTTTGGACATGGTCCTTTGCAGACAGACTAGTTACAAAGGCACTTCTCACAATACATCACTACACTCAACACAGCAACCAGCAGAAGTGGAGGAGGAAAAGACAGATATTTGGAGGGGGAGTAGACTGAAATTAAAATTCAGTCACGGGAAAACCAAGCTAAGCCTAGTGAACACACATGGTCAGGATATTACAGAATGCATTTTTTCTTTCTGCTGTTCGCATAAACACTCCTATATGGCACCATAAATTTCCAACAAACAAAATCTTCCTTTTACAGCAGTTTAAGGCAGAATGATAATACTCCCATCATTTCATCCCTACACAAGCCCATTCCTCAGATAGTGTAAAGCCCTGTAGCATGACTTGCTTCACTGAAGTGAGACTAATTCATCCCCCCTCCCCCTGAATCCTTTCTTCTTTGCACTGAAGTTCAGTTTCACTCTGCTATTTCTATCTTCCAAAGCAATGCAAAAGTTTCCACCACCCGACCCACAGGATTATCTGCTGTCCATGAACAATCATTTAGGTGACAATCACAGCACAGGTTTTGGGAGCAGGAAGTACAACCCACAAGCTGAACAGGAGTTCAGTATTGCCTGACTTATTCCTGGTGCCACTCACTGCCATGCACAATAAAAGTGAGGCTGGCCCTGTTCTCCAGCTGTTTCTTCATTTTCTCCAGCAGTGCTGGGTTCCTGCTTGCTGTTCCCAACTCCTTTCAAGTTATCTCCCTGTATTAAGAGCTGAGCTACTTAAATTAATATCCTCTCTAATAATCCCCAAAGCTACACTGCTAGTGAGCTGCATGTTTCTCATATGTTAACTTATAATATTCCAAAGCAGACCATGCCACTGAGCCGAGTGTCACCTTTATACAGGGACTAAATTTAATTCCTGTTCTGTGTTGTCACCAATGTCACTGCAGTTTATGGCTGTTTTGTTCTAGATATCCACATGTGCCTGTTTATAAAAGCTGCACAGACAGAGCTTACTGGCTGGCTGGATATACAGCTGAAAAACTTAATTTCCCTGCAATAACAATTTTCTTAAAAGCCAAGAGTATAGCTTTTGTGTTGGTGGAGAGTAAGGGTTATTTAATCTCAAAATACAGGAAGAAAGATGAAATAGTCACTCAGGCAGAATTTTTTATCACCTATCATGATTTTTGATCCTCAGATGAATTTTAGGCTAGAAAGTGGAGAGAACTGCACCACTGCTTTAGAGTGTAAGAAACTTCTGGTTACAGGGAACAGCCCAGGATAGGACTGGTTTACAATTGCTCACTCACTCCTGACACACATGAGTAAGACAGAGAGGATTTAATTTCCAATTCAAAAATACCCTTCAGGGAAGGGGCAGATCTATCAGAGACCTGATTCTTTCCTACTGGGAAATGGCCATGCAGATGATGCTTCTGACAGCTCCCAGAAATTCTGTGCCCAGAAATGAAAAATTCAATCTGAAAATATCATCTGTTGCTCTATTCTTGGTCTGTTACATACTATATATTCCTCCTTGTTCTAATCATTAACCAAGTTATTAAAAATAGAAATATCATGCTCTTTGAAGTTGTCAAATTCACAGCCACAAAGAACATGAATAAGGCCCTTTACTTCATTGGTAGAAAGGCAAGATTTGCTAAAGGAGATTTTAAGAGCTCTCATCCTTTTAGAGATGAGCAAGTCCTTCTGCTACTGTCTACACTGTTTGTCCACTTTCCCTGGAGAAGGAAGAAAGGAGCTTTGCTGCCTGTTCCCCGTGGAGCTGACGTGCACGGCTCTGCATCCACTGCTCTCCATCCACACAGATGGAGAGCTTGGCAACCAGTTATCTTAAACTTTTCTGAAAGCAAATATAACCCTGCTTTATCTCTCATCCTTCTAGCATTGTCTGGAAGAGACATTGGCGTTCTGCTTTGTGGGTCCCTAAGGAGAGGGTAAAAGTATAAAAGGGAAAGAAAAAAAACCACAAACACAGAAAAACAGATAAATATCTAAAGTTTCCAACAAAACACATGGTTTAACTTAAGGGAAATTTAGACAGCAATCTCTTAGAAAAATATGTATTTAAGTTTTTGTCTATGTGGAGTGGAGGAAAAAAACTCAGAGGAGAGGGAGATATCAAACAGGAGATTTGAAAAGTCTTGAAATTATCATGGTTCACTTCAGCTCTGCACAGTGCTTCTGACACCAGCTTCAAGGAGCAAAGTCCAAGCCCTGTGAACTCAGTCTAAGATAAAACTCCCTACTCAGTGATCCCCAAGCATCCAAATGATAATAAACACATTGAAGAATCTTGTTGGAAAGAGCCAAAAGAAAGATGTTTTCAAGAACTGACCTGCTTTCCCTTCCCTCCAGTTTTGGGTCTAGCAAAAGAGGTCTGAATGACCCTCTCTGCCTCCCTCTCCAATGCTCAACAAAACCAGTTCTTCCTGCCCTCCCCATTGCTCAGTGCAAGCCTAAGCTCTGGCCAGCACGCCATAAGCACTGTGCCTTTCCTGCTGGTGTGTGTCACCTGAAAGCCTCACACTCGATGGATCAAGCCCTGCACTATCTAGCCACACTTTTATGAAGTTATCCTGGTACTAATTCCTTGTCTTTTTCTTTCTTGTTCATAGGCATCAAGGCATGTTCTTCCTGCCATGGACTTTCCTGGGAGTTTATTGATTCAGAAACAAGTCCCAGTTCCATCCACCAGCAGTTTTATACGCTCCATACTGAATTGCTTAAGATTTCATATGTAGTTTGATCCAAAATTCAGTAGAGCTGGTAGAAACCAGCTTCAGAGCACTTTGGATTTCATCTGATTAAAATTAATTTCCTGGCATCTTTGCTTTGATTTATCAGCCTTGGGAAAAGTCACAAATACACCTACACACATTTCAGAAAGAAGCTATAAGAAAGTATCCACATCCTCCCTGAAGACACTCAAAGCAGCACTTATATCTGAGTAGGAATTCACAGCATACTCTGAATGGAATTTTCCAGCATGAGACTTGAGCTCTGGAGACCTCTGTAGAGGCTTAATAACCTAACAGGGCAGTTGGAAATATAAAAACGAACAAATATTTTGCAGAGCAGCATAGCCAGACAAGCTGCAAGTTTTCTCTGTGGTCCAGATCTGCCCAAAAAAGACACCACAAAAAGGTGAGAAACAGCAGCAGATCCTGCTTAGCAACCCGTAGAGAGGTTGACCACAAGAAGTTCACCACAGTCATCTCTATGAAACAATCATCTACTACTATGTCCTTCACCCACCAGCACAGTTGATTCCTATCAACCCTGGGCAGACAGAGAAACAAACACACAACTTAACACTGACAAATGTCAATCCCCAAAGCAGAACCCAGACATCTAAACTGGGGCCTTAAACAACGTGAAGTTCTTTCACTAGTCAAAGTCACCTTTAGCAGAGAGGCAGCATAAATAAAAGATGTAGTTACAACTGAAATAAACCATTTTGATCCAAAAAGATGTTATTGCACTTCAGGATTGTTGCTGTGCCAGTGTTGTCTGTCTGGTCTGAGAGTGTCCACTGCATCACACTTGTGTGCACACCTTCAGATTCCCAAGTGCTTTCTTGAAATTTGGACAAGGCAGACAGAATGTGACAATGAAATAAATAAACTCCTGACATCACAGGGGAAAAAAAAAATCAGTATCAGGAAGGTCAGAGTTCAAACCTTGGTAATCTGGATCTGCCCAATTACACCATCATAAGAACCAGATGCTTCCTTCTTGCACCATCCACCGCCTTGAGATTTTATGATCCACTTTTCTTCTGCTTGTACTTTAATTTAGGACTGGTTGAGGATTCAGGTGAAGCCTCTTCAAAACAGTGGACCTTGCAATCTGCAGTTATGAGCTGTGTGGTGATGGCATTTAACCAGACTGACACACTCACGCCATGGCAAAGCCAAACGTCAGGTCAAAATGATGCCTTCCTGGGCGCAATGATTTCAGAAGATCAAAACTAAAACATGCTGGGGAATATAAAACGCCGATTATGAAACCACAGCGGCCTGCCTGTGCTGCTGTGTCCCTGCCATGTGTCCTATGGCACAGCACAGCTATAAACTTGTCAGTGGTTTCTTCTCCCTCATTTGATAGCGACCTCATCAAGTGTGAATCATGAAACCACACAAACTGCAACAATGCTGTCCTTCTACTGACTTCTTGGAACATAAACAATAATAACGTAAATATGACTTACCAAAGATTTAAGTAAAGCACTTAAAGGAAATCTATATTTTTATATAAACCACGGATGTTTAGTGAAGTGGTACGATATTTCTACTTAGCTCTGGATAGCTGGAAATTATCTCACTGCTTAAAAGCAGTATATTCCTTGAATGCTGAGAATTAAAGCCAAAATTGGTCTTTTATTTATTACATGTTTTTGTGTTTTCATGTAAAGCAGCACAGGCATGAACATTAGTTATAGACTGGTAAATCATTCAGTTTTGATCAGTTTATAAATGATAAAATGCTACCAAGTGTCTTTGTGTGAAATGTGATGAAAAGTTCATTTCAAACAGCTTGAAATGGGGAGAAAGGATAATCTAGATTAAATCTTCCTTGCAGTTTATTGACCTCTCTCAAGTGTTCATTTGGCTGCTGTTGGATCCTAACCTTAACTGATACTGAATATCCTCAGATGGAACTGAGCAGCAAGTCACGCAATCCTCATATTTCCATCAGCTGATCAGTAACCACAAATATTTGTAGTTTGTGTTATCTGAGCAATAACGAAAATCCAACATGGAAAAACTCAGACATGAAAATCAATGTTGAAACCACCTTAAACCCTTAAGATGATAAAAGACAGAGTCAAGCGTGGAACACTGTCCTTAAAATACCCCATTTTTACTGGTTCAATCCAAGGGTCTTCCAGGAGCAGCTTAGCAGAGAACACTCATGGCCAGACCTTCTCACAAAGCACCACAGCCCCTGATTTATCTCTTATAGCCCCTCTCCACCTGGGCTTCTTCCAGGCTAATTCCCTTGCCCTCAGCCCCCTCCAAGAAGCTCAGCCCTGCCTCTGCTGGGAGCAGTCCTAACCCCAGTGCTCCCACTGAGCAAGGCAAACACTGCTTTGACCCTCAAAACTTCCAGTGAGTGTCAGACTGAGACCTCAGCGTCTGAACTGTCTGCACTGACTAAAGGCATGACCCAAAAGTGAACTTGCAGCCCTTGCATTATGTTAGAGCAGATTTTGAGGGTGATTTTTGTCCTAACTGGTGAAAAGTGAGCAGCATCACTGCTAAGCAGCTGCTGTATCTCTGTGTCACTGAGTGGTGCAGCCCCTGACACACAGGTGCCAGTCACACACCTCACTTCTGAAGTACAGTCTCAGGAAAAAGCTGCATGTGCTCTTTTAGAAGCACTGGGCAAGTTCTGAGGAAAGATCTCTAGAAAATCTGGTCTAGCCAGAGATCATGCTAGGGCAAAGTGAATCACCAGCTGTTTTTATCAAAAAATACAATCAAGGAGAAAAAAGCAAATTAGGATGCTCACCTCCCATTACTGAGGTAAGTGAGATAAAAATAAAGCAGTTAGGGAAACCTGTGATTCCTTCCCACCCAACACTCACTTCCAAAAACTTGCAAGAGCAAAAGTGGACTTTACTAGGATCAGGAGTAGCAATGAAAATGACAAACAGTACATGGCTAAATATATCTGCCCTATCAGACACAGTGTTCAAATAACAAACAAGGCTGAATTGTGCCAGCCTGAGGATCTGAAGTGCCTTCACACAGGTACTGTCACCACTGACTGCAACGGTTGATATTCAAAAGAAAACTTCCACCTATTTTCTCCATCCTGCTTAATTGAATTGCTTAGCAGTTTCAGAATCTATGGGTTTAATCTAAGAAGAATCTAATTTAAAGACCACAGGGCTGATAAATGAAGTTGTAAAGAAATCATAAGAAAAACTAAACCTGTCAACAGGTCAAAATTCTGCAAATAAAAGGTCTGTGGTGTGCAAAAAGCATTTGCTGTGTTTCTTGCATCAGTCCCACATCATCTGAGTTCTCACGTGGGAGTCCCCAGCACCGAGGCCGTGATTCCTGCCAGCACATTTAAGGGCTGCATTATTTACCCAAAAAAGGCAAACCCCGGCAGAAAACCCCAGCAGCTCGTTTGCATGGGAGCTCTGTGCCGTGACCTTGGGTGAGCCGCGGGCTATTCTCCCTCTGTCAATGACAGACAATGATGCTTCGCCCCTTTGACAAGCGCTTTGAGGTCTGTAAACAAAGGGCTCTGGATATTGAAATCCTGGGTACACTCTGCTTGGCACGTTCCCCCAGCTTTCGGCCAGAAAGGTGCCAAAGAACGTATGGATAAACATGTGTGACTCAGAGGAGTTGTTATTTAGAATATTCCCTGATCATTTGTTATTGCACCTGGTAATTGAGCCTAAGATGCGGTTTTCTTTCTGCTCTCATTGTTTTTCCTTCTTTATTTTACTCATCCACAGCATATTAGAGCCATTTGATACAGACTAAAAGTTGGTATGTTGGCCCACAGAACGACAGTGGCAGTGCATTTTACACCATGGTTTTTTTCAGGTCTGTTCTATTTTTGTGTTTATTTATTTGAGCCACTAAATTATCTAATTAGTGGCATATATAGTTGAAACATGAGCTGCTGTGAATATTTACTGCACACTTGTTCAGGCATTTATCTAAATAGGTGGCATGCCAGGCCTATGTAATAAGGAATAATGATTCCTTAGAAGAGTTACAGGAAATTATGGAAGACAAAAAAAAAAAAAAAAAAAAAAGGAAAAGTTTTGCATAGTGGGTTGTAACATCCAACAACATATATCAATTCTTCCAGAGATAGAGCAATTGCATAGTAATGACAAAAATTTTATTGTAACAAATAAATCAATACTTGCCCTACTGCAGTCTCAGATGTTACTTTTATGGATCTTCCCATGTCCATTACATAAAACTGCTCCTGATAGAGTGCATTAAATGACAACTTCTGGGGGGGTGACAAATACAGTACCACGTCTTTGCAGACTGTGCTCTACCTGCTATTAATCACTATCTCATTGCATGGGGATCCATTTATATCACTGCAACAACAGTGCTGAGTGGCTCACAGTGATGGACTGTGCTGCACAGGGAATGTTTGTTTTTGCAGCAGAGCTGTCACCGTATGCCCAGCAAAAGGAAAATTCAAGATATCCCCAGTTAGAAGTGATTTTAGGAGGGGAAAAAGGCCAGCAAAAAACCACACTGTGGGGCAAAGAATGAAGACTCCTGCCCTGTATTCTCAGTCCTCATATAAATGACACAGATTGAATTTTCTCAGGGCCCCATGCAATGCAGACAATCTTCCCCACACTACGAGAGCCATCAGTCCCTTTTTGTACCCAGCTCTGCAACGCAATAGTAAAGCAATTTTTCAAGATACCTTAAGTGATTATAGCAGTGTTTTTCTGGATATCTGGTAGCTTGAATAGAAGTCAGACACATTAGATTAAAAAAATTCTGGTTTATATGTATAAGATCACATCACAGTCATTTGGTCAAGCCATCTTTGACTGGCATCTTCCCTAAGTACTAAAAAAGGAAAAATGAACAACAAAATTCATAGTTCTGGTAATTAAGGAAGAAACACGAAGCCCAGAGAGATTTTGTCCATCCTCTTGGACCAGCACAGTTAGCAAAAGGAGGATACTTATCCCTTACATCTATTCCTTTATTTCAGTCTCTCGCCCTGCAGCAAACATGCCGGCAGGGACCAGTGCCAATGAGTAATAGGAAACGCCTTTGAAGTCCAGGGAGTACCAGGCATGGGCAGAGAAAATGCCACCGTGACTCTCGGGAGAGTTACACCTGTCAAACACGTTACCTTGTTTTACCTCACTTGTTAGCAAACACCTAACAAGTTTCCCAGCAGAACAGATATGGTAATCCCTTCCCTTTCAAAAAATATTTAGGTCAACAAATATTCCTAACATTAGTATGATTTCTGATTAGTACTGCCTTCAAGAGGAACTTGAAAGTATTAAATGCATCCTCTCACTGCTTTGTTCCTCTCTTTACCCTTTCTTCCCCTCTTCATCTTTTACCCATTAGGTACAGTGTCACATCAGGCATTTCAGGTCTGTGTCATGTCATCATCTTCTTTACTCTCACTACAATGTGGGCATTATAATGCAAAATAATTGTGGTACTGCACAGCATTCTCTTTTTGGGACTGCTACTCAGAAAACCAAGTAAAAATAAACCAGCATTATACACTCACTTTATATATACAGCTGAAAATCAAGTATCAAATGTTACCAAAAGGACAGAGATGAACAAACACTCAGCTTGTGGAATTCTCTCCTTACTTGCCTGGTTTCTGGCCAGGTTCCCATTTCTCTACAGGTGTCACCTGGATAGCATTTTGCTCATCCACATGGCCAGTTTATCTCTGGTGCATTATCCACACCCTGTAGGATAAAACCCCGAACCAACACTTTTGCACTGCACTTCAGCAGGATACAGAAGTTTCCTACTAACCCAGATTAATTTATTCACCAGTATGCTAATTTCATTTGCCTATGGCTATTAGTGAATAACCTGAAGCCTGAATTTGGCATGGCTGTAAGGAGTGCCTGCAGTGATAAATGACCAAGTGGGTAGATCCACACGGGTTCTTTTTCTTCTGCATTTTAATTCATTAACCAAATGAGGTCTTAAAACCATCTACCTATATCCTACCCTTCTGATAGATTAGTATGTGTTTCATAGTCATCCATCTGATAAAAGCAAAAAGAGCAAGACTCCCCTCCACGGTGTTACAGACAAGATTCTCTCCACCCTTCTCATTACTCAGCTAAACTAAGTTTTGTTCTCTTCATGATTTTCTGTTCCTACCGTGATTTGCAAGTGAATAACTCCCCTCTCTGAAGAGGCTGGATCAGATGCAGAGTAATTGTGCCAGGCTGGAATGAATGGAGCTGCACATCTCACACTCCCTGCCTCCCAGTCAGCTCGGCAGAGAGGTTATTTTCTCACCACCCTTTGGGATCACACAACTCCAGAGCAGCTGAATTGCCCCTGCTCATCTGGGGGCTGGGGCTGTGAACACTTTCCACCAGCACATGCCCATTCAGATCCCACTTCCCTCAGGCACAGGTTTCCTTTCTCCACTCCCATGGGCATGAGAATTTGATGGCTTCAGGGTGAGGGATTCAGCTGCAGGCTCATCTTTTGCTGAGACTGCTGGGCCAGCAGATCAGTGAGCACCAGCACTGACCTGGGAGGGTGGGCAGGAGCACGGAGCCAGGCACAGAACGAGCAGCAGGAGGGAAAGGAAGCATCCCATGGGGCAGCTGCATGGTCCAAACACGGTGAAGCAGCAGCCAGCTGGGCAGAGACCGGCCTGCCTAGAGGTGATCAGTGGGCAGGGTGAAGTTCTCCTGTTTCTGGCTTATTTGCAGCTTTACCTCTAATGCACAGTCATTTGTTACCTCTTTTCAGTCATTTGTTTTGGGGCTTTTTTTATTTTCTGTTTGATTTTAAATTTTCCTTGCAAACATTCGGCTTGTTCTAATACGGCTTTTTTAAAATGTTTGCCCTGCCTACAAAAACCACATTAACTTAAAGTGAGGAGAGCAGAGAAGCTCATAAAGGGTCACAGATCTAGGTTTTGGGGCACAAGCTCCAGGAAGATCTTGTGACTCATTCCCTGTCTGCTCCACATCCAGCTTCAACAGCTCTTCAGTTCAACAGACTTCACTGGTTTCACTAGTTTATCAGTGCCTGTCCTTTGGAAATCCAGTACTTTGTTTAGAGAGACTTGCCCTTATCTTTCCTTTTAAATTCAAGTAAATCACCCTTCTGATCATTCAGTCCAAATTCTTTTTTTTTTTTTTTAAATAAGTAGTTTCTTCAGAACATCCTCAACTATTTATTGACAACAAGACTGAAAATGTGTCACCTCCTACTGACTCAGTAAATATTTGGTCATTCTTTCCAGTTCACATGCAGAAGGCCCTCAGTGGTACAAAAATATATTCACTTTTCCCTTTTGGGATAGTGCTGGAAGTGAGAGAAATGATATAGGATTCCACATCCCAAAGCTGAACATCACTGGCTGCTCTGTTTGGTGACTGAGTTTTCTGCTCCCTGCCAGCACTCCTGAATCTTACCTATAGCTCCAGCCTTTACCTGGCTTTCAATGATCTCACTTTTGAAAAGGTGAATTTAAAACCCAGCAACTGCTCTCCTGCCATACCATCTGGTCCCAGTCGATTTTATGCTCTTTAAAAGCCCAGCTTTTTGACTCAGTAATTCTAAGTATTTTTAGTTTGCAGTTGTTGCTATTCTACAGCTGGGATCACAATGTTTTGAAGTAAATCAGATGAGAATTATACCGTGCAGAAAGTAGCAGCAGATATTCAATGCACCTATATTAGGTTAATGTATTCTTTTTATGGATTTATTTTTCTTAGTTCAAGACATGCAGAAAAGAATAGGGAAAATAATAAAATCCTTCAAACAAGTGATTTACTCTAAATCAGGGATGTGTTTACCTGCCCTACTTAGATGGGAAAAAAACAAGTTAGCTAAATATTACTGGATATGAATATTTTTGTCCTTTATTTCCATAAAGATTAGCTGCATATGGCCCCTTGAGTAAACAATGTGTATTGGCTCATAAGCTCTATCGGGAAAAAAGCAGCATTAAAGATGGATCTCTGCTCTCAGTTCCACTGCAATCACACTACAACCATGAGACTAAAAGAAACAAAAATGTTTATTGATTACTTTCCCCATAACTTTGTACAAAGAATATTGAAGACCAGCCAGGCGTACTAATGACTTAACTTCTTTCATTTAGTTATGAGGATAGAAGGAAAAAGCAACAGGGAAGCCGTTTCTGTAAAGAGATTTTGGATTCGGAAGAACTACATTACCTTCATTTCTTTCAAATTAGGAATGTTTCCAAGCAGAGTAAGCAGGTATCCTTCAAAATAAGGACTGAAAACCAATTCCATTGACTCTCTGCAGTGCAATAACACCAGGCAATGTTGTGTCTCCACAGCTAACAGAGTGGCTAGTTGGAGTGCTGTTACCACAGGTGCCTCCAACCCTTCCAGCACAAGGATTTACATTCCCCCAGCTCTCTCAGCTCCTCCTCCTCGTTGGTTCATGAACATTACTTCATCCTATCTCTGAACAATTTTCATACAGCTACAACACATGGATGGGAGCTGGACTAATGGCACAGCAGGTGTCATAGTTCTCTAATAAGACCATCTTTACAGCTCCCAAACCCCCACACCAAATCACTGCCCTATAACCATCTATTCTTTTTTTGACACCTTGGCATCAGGTTAGAAAAGAAACATCCTGTACAGCTGCATTCTGCCTGGGTTCACAGAATTTAAACATTTATCAGTTACTCCAGTGTTTAAGGCATTATTCATGTCAACAGCATTTACTTGCTTTTCATCCTTTCCCCAGAGGAACAGTAAAACAGATTTATCTTTACTTTCTGATCTTTATTCTTCATTGTCACTTTATACAGAAAAGCTTCTGCTTTGTTTCCCCTACTTCCTCACAGGGGCTTTTTTCCTTGAAATCCAACTTTCTCGTGTGCTATTTTGTCCTCTGTTAACCATCACTTTGCTCTAATTGGCTTTGCCACTATCCATCTTATTCTGGTTTTTATGACAAAGAGTCTCTGTGCTTTTACATTTAAAGCCACTCTTCAGCAGGAGAATTAGTCGTGGGTATGGTGATCCCAAAACACCAGCAGATGCCTGAAAACCAGGCCTGTTTCAACCCTGGCTGACCACCAGTGGCTTCCCTAATGATGGCTTTTTGTGAATTCGGTTCTGTTATTTTCACCCTCAATTCCATGATTACATAGGGCTGCAGACATGGCTGCCGCGGAATATTGAGGCAGTCTGGGAAATTTGAGGAACAAAAGAGCGTGTTTGGTCATTTAAAGGGTATAACAAATGGAAATCTGGGAAGAGAAGGCATTAGGGACCCCTGGCCTATGGCTAATTCCATCTTCAAGAAAAAAGCCATTTTAAATGACAACGTATTCGTACAAATGTATTTGATCAATAAATAGCAAAGTATTTACCAAGCTTCCCTAATAGCTGCTGCAGCCTTTTTATATATGCCTTGCCTTGTTGCCAAACAGTTTCATCCTCCATGTACTGGAAAAGCAGAGTTCACAGAATTTTACTGTAAACCAGAGCTATGCTACTCCTCTAACCCCATTAGAAAGTAAGAAGAATTACTTTTACTAACAATGAGTTAAATTAGTGTGAATAGTTGAGTACCATAAGCAGAGATGTTATTATGGGGAGGGGGGATTGCCACATGAACAAGTATAAACTTTAATCTTAAAAGAATCAGAGTAAAAATGGGCTTTCTATTATCCATAGCCATTCCTGATGGCTTTTAAAAATAAATAAGCTAAAAAGTATCATCTGTCTTTTTATTTTATTAAGAATTGGTCATCACTGTCCCATCTGTTCTGTCACTTAATTCCAGAACATCTGAATGTAATATTAAATTAACCTAGCGTGGGATACTTATTCCTGTTTCTGTTTAAACAGCAGTATATTTCAGTCTTGGCTTGATCCAATGTAAGTTTTATGGGAACAAGTATATTACTGAACAGAGTTTTTAAGTTTCCTATAACTATTCTATAAACTGAATGTGTGAATATTCTCTACAGCAAGTGACTCCCCATGGCAAAGTTGAATAAATGCCTGGTTATAGCAGCACAGCACAAAGCCATCTGCCTTCCCACGTGGGTCATAGAGCCAAAACTGACCTTTTGCCTCGTGCACAATTATTTTCTGAGCAACAACTGGAAGAGGCTCCTCATGGTGTGCAGAGGCCAGAACCCCACTGCTTCAAAACCACGGTAGCCGTGAGTCAACAACTGTCACCACGTCAATGAGATGTTACCATGTGGCTGAGGAATAAACAAAACAAACTAAACATAGATTCCACCATCTGAAGTTCATCTGAAAACTGCACAAGTTCAGCAGCTCAGCTGAAGATGTACTGAGCAGTCATTTCATTAATATTGCAGCAGGAAACAAAGGAACCAAACTTCAGGCACCAACACGTCGGTCTTTGGTTTCAGAAGCACCAGCTCACCATGATTCAACAGCTTTTTCCAATCAAAATTACCAGAAGTCACTATTGCAGCTACAAGACTCTTCAGGTCAGAGAAATGGGTCATTTTCAGTTAGAGATCACTTGAATTTATTTTCCTCTGGATTCATCTCAAATATCCAAAGACATTTTTAATTATATAGCAAATATATTTTGACTCAAATGATTGTTTCAGTACAAACATAAGCAGAAAATTAATGGAAAACTTTGAGCAAGGTTTAGTCCCCAGATATCACTATGCTAATCCAAACAGAAGATTTGCCAGTGTCTGGGAAGGATTCTATCATGTGTTGTGTTAGATTTTTCTCAGGGATGTGCATCTTCCCATTCTTATTTACTTCCCTAGGAACAGACTGGCCTTAATCTGAGGCAGAAGGAAAACTTTGCATATGATTTCCCTCCTACCCAGACAGTCTCCTTTCAAGCCTGGTTGGAAAAAGCAGATCATGTGTGCATTTATATCAGATCAGATACAATTAACAAGAGAAATTATTTGTCTTTACAAGAGAGGATTTGCCAAATAAATACGGGAGAGACTCTGTTTTACATCTAAGTATAAAGACATTGAAAAAAGTTTACAATGTCCTTAGAAAATGCCTCAAAGGTTTGAATTCTTTTACACATCACAGGATGACATAAAATGCCAGACAAAATTAAAATCCTAGGATGTAACTGGTATTATTTTATATGCACAGTTTATTGCAAAAGAGTGAAATGCAGTTACCACCTCCTTTCCTTTCACTCAAATATTCATCTTAACTAGTGTTAAGATAAAGGAAAAGCAGAAAGAGCATTTTAAAAAAAATGTTAATACTTATGGTCTTGGAATCATAACAGAGTGAGACCATACATTTATGGTGACTTGCCAGGAATTGCAAAATTGCACTGAGCAGTAAATAGCTTTGCAGGATCTGAAACAACAGTAAAACCATTTCCCTGTGCTTCCTAGACACTGGTTTCAGCCAACGCTGTGCCACACACGCGAGCTTTCCTGCCGTTCACATGCTGTCAACAGAATAAATGGAGAGCGATTGGATGGTGCCTTTTTCACAGCTGGACCATGCCAGGACAGCACTGACCATAACATTTCATAACAGACAACCAAGAAAGAGGAGAGGGAAGAAATGGAAAATCATGTGCAACTAAACAAAATCGGGGTGGTTATGCTTGACAAACTCTGTGAAAATCAGATAAACAGGAACAGCAGAAGGGACAATTTTGGAGAAAGGAAAAGGACAGCTCAGTGTGAGCAGTGAGGTATCTCGAGAGGGATTAGTCTCTGGTTGCCTCTGAAGCCTCAGGTTGGACTACCTGACCCTTGGTGGCTTCACTTCACAGATTTATCTTTTCAATTTGCACTGTGTAAAGCATTTTTGAAAACATATGGTAAATGGAGGCGTTCTTGAACACATTCCATATAATAAATGTTTTATGTTGCATAATAAATAACCAAATTCAATTAAGCTCAGCATAAGAGCCATATTTTGTGAGCATTGTTGGGAATTTTAAGATCCAACACACTTTTAGAGTAAAACATTTTGTTAGCAGTTTTACAACAGAATGCGAATTTAGATAGCCTGAAGTCTTCTTTTAGACACAAGAAAAAATCTGGATCTAATTATTGTAATAATCCTGAGAATGGGATTTTGGCCTCTCATTGGTGCCATCCAGGAATGACTCCTTTGAATCTTTCTCTTTACAGCTGTGGAAATTAGACACTAGACCAAAATTGGTTTGTATTAGATTTTGGTATGGTGCAACATAGGTGGTTAAATCCTAGCTTCAATGCTCCACTTGTGATTTTTTATTAAACTCATTCAGACTGCCAATATCTTGGAACAAAGTTGGGAGATCATGCAATTGAATTCCTGCCTGCTCAGAAGGAAACAAAACTACAAAGGTCCAACTGAAAAAGGATCCTTGAAATTGAATAGAAAAACACTTTTCCTGTCAAGTTGGGCAGGCTTTTATGCATAGCATATCCCTATTCCATTTTCAAGGTTTCAGATTTTGGTAGTTTCAAACTGATGGGGTATTTATGGGGTTTGGGTGGGGTTTTTTCCTGTTGTTGGGGTTTTTTTGTTACTGGAAGTAAAAGTTGGGTGACAAGAGAAAGGAAATTAACCATTATTCTGTTTGGAGCAAAATTTCAATAAATATCCTATTAATTTGATCTATGAAAAGACAAGTAAGGGCTTATTTCCAGAATTGTAATAAACATTGCTAATTTAACAGAAAGATTGGGAAGATCAGATCATTTCATTTCAGATCATTTCACTGTCCTGGTGGACTGAGATTTAAATCACTGAGAATGTGGAGTCATTAAAAACATGAGTAGATCAAGCTCCTTCTTATGATTTAAAGAACTCTCATATGATACACAGTCACTAAGAAAAATCACCCCAACAAGGAGGTAGTAACCACCCAAGGTCAGAAGGATCACTATGAATATTAAATTAGGATGACTAAAGCCCAAAAACATGAGTACACAACTTTTTTAGAGTCATCCAAGCTGGAGTTAAAGACTGCAATAATAGGCTCCATCACATGCCTATCCTGTTCCAGAATAAGTCTGTTTGAACAGAAGGACTTTATAACATAATTCATTTGCCTGCTTCCCCCTTTGGATTCTGCTCTGTTATGCCCTGCTGGAAGCAACATCTGGACCTAGGAACAGTACAGGGATGAACCTTGCCTATAAAAACAGGCATTAAAAAAACTATCCTGGGAGATAGCACACTTATTTCCTATCCTGAATCTCCTGTGACAACCAGTTATTATATTTTCTATACCAGCTGTGGTATTTCAGTTGTTGGTGCTGTGGTAACCATTGCTGGATGACAACATTTTAGTGGCAGATACTTAAGTTGTACAGAATAGCCTGCCTGCCAAACAGGCAGTGACTTGGTTTGCAGTCTCCCTAAGATATGCTCAATCTACTCATTAACTAGAAACATTTTTCTAATTCTTCAGCATTTAAATAAAGCAGTCCAAAAAGCTTAAAAGGGGAAAAATAGAGTCAAAGTTACTGGATCCTTTGAAGTTTCTACCAGAGACAGTGGAGTTTCCCCAGGTTTTGAGGCAGACTGTGGTCCTGTAAGATGCCTCTCTTGTGGTTCACTCAAGATGCTATTTGGGAGAACATGGAATTCTGCAAATGTTATCCTATTCAAATAAGTTGATGGTTTGGTTTCTTATGATGCATGCAGGATGAGTCTGGAAACTACAGCAATCAATTGTGGCCAGCTTTTGGATCATAGCAGAGATTTCAGTACTGGAAACTTGTCCAAGATACCCTATAGGCAGGGACTGAGAATGAAACTCATATTTCAACTCATACTCTCATCGCTGCTGCCATTTCATGATTTCCTTCTACTACCATCACACTTATCTGGCTTGTTAGATTTTATATCTGCATCAGAAGATTCCCAGGTCTGGAACAACTTTCTTTGAGATCTTTCTATATAGCACATGCATGGGGAGATATAAATATTCAGCCAGCAATACTAGATAGAGAGTACAAAAAAAGAGTGTTTTACACAAAAATGAAAAGGAGCCTTTAAAACATTTTACACATAAGATTTTCAGCCCAGATTCTTAAAGCAAGAAAAATTTTACTAAAGGAAACAAAATAAACTCTTGTCCATACCATCAACACTTCAAGGATTTCCCTACTTTAAATCAGGATGGTTTCAGCCTCTCCAGGCAAGAGTTTCTCAGACTATTCCTCAGTATCAAATTCCTTCCTCAGACCACCAGCTCTTTAGTATACAATAGGCTTCAGACCAAAAAACCCTCCAAGAAAAATTAATATGTTCTTAGAACCAATGAAATGGGGTTTTAACCAATTTAAACTCAGTGCAGCATCCTCACCAACATACCAGGCTTCCATTCCAGTGCTCATCACTCCAAATTCCTTATTTTGATGTGTTTAATTTGCTTTATGAATAAAACCACTTACTGGCACTTATAGAAGGTACAGTGTGCTCTAGAGTTCACTCTGGTTATATAGGCTACTGTGTAAAACAAAATATTAGAGGGCCTGGGCACCTTGTAGCATTCCCATTTGATTTAGAGAAATAAAGAGCAGCATCAAACAAGGAAAATACCAGGTCACATTATGTTTCATGTTGCCACATACCTTGTATATTTCATAAAAACCTGTAATAACAGGAAAAAAAAGCAGGAAGAGAAAAGCATTACCAGCATTTACGATAACCTTCACCTTGAGTATTAACAGACCTGCTGAGTTTTTCAGCCTTATTCTCCCATGTAAATATAGTCAGAAGCAAGTAACAGACAACTGATGTTGCATTACAAAAAAAATCACACATCAGCTATATTATAATATTTTAAAATAATGTTACAACCTCTCAGCCATCAGAGGCTATCAGCATTGCACTAGATTAGTTTTCTGAATTTTTTTCATCTTTGAAAATCTGGACAGAAGATTAGTTTAGGTCATACCATCAACACAATGAGTTTGGTGATTTCTCAGGCTAAATTAAGGACATATATCTTTACCACAGGAGCCCGATTTTACCTTTGTTACAGAAGCTGAGTGCTTTGCACTTACACATGTATTTAAATTTAGCTTCGGTTGCATTTTTACAGCACTAGCTTGTGTGGTAGTGATAACATGGTTTAAGTTATGAGTTATGCGTGTATATGGGGGCTTGTGTGCAGGATAAAAATTTACAGGCTAGATTGTAAAGCTACAGTTATCCCAGGCTAACACCCTGTAAGCTCACAGCTATTTTGGCATATGAATGTTTTTGCTGGATATGTTGCATACAAAGTGACATGGTCAGTGGCAAGTCTCTGATAGTAATTTTGCATACCTAAAAATATTTTGCCAGCAGAACTCCCTGGCTGTTGTGCTGGCTGACAGCAATACCAGCAAGGGACAAGTCTCAAAACAGAAACATTACAAAAAAAAAAAAAGAAAAAAAGAAAAGTGAGAAAAGAAGAACTGAGTAGTAGACCAGTTTCCACACTGGATGAAGGTGATTTTCAGTTTTACAAGGAAAAGGAGACTGACATAAGATTTAAGGACAGTTTGGTAGGGATCAGTTTCACAGAGAAAAGAATTCCTACATGAACATCCATTAATTAATTACAGTTGAAGACACAGCACAGGATGCACACTCATCAGAAACACACTAGCATAAGATCCAGAGTGGGACAAAATCCCTTTTCCAATTCTGGAACAGGAAGGACTGACAGCTAAGCTAAAATTTAAAAAAAAACCTCCAGTTGAGGTGTACACAAAAGCCACTGAAGTTGAAAAGCCTACAGATACTTCCCCTCACTGAGCTCGCACAATTACACACACACCATATATATACCTGTAATTCTCTCAGCTCTTTCAAAAAATCCCCCATTCTATGGTTTATGATAACATAAACTGTTCTGATTTATTTTGCAAGTCTATGCAACATACTGACGGGTTTCAAAGCCAAAGGCTGAAGCCCAGCCTCAGACATTATTTAAAACAAAGCCACAAGATCTCCGAGCCTCAAACTGGCATGTTTCACCAGAAAGGTGATGATTTAAACCCACTAAATTTCACACAGAGTAAAAGAACTGCTGAAATTTGGTCTTTAACCAATGCTTGGAGCAGACATCAAATTGCAGGGTCTGAGATGAGAAAGGTTCATCCAGAGGACACTGCAACAGGTCTGAGTCCAAATAGGTATAAACAACCAAAGTGAGCTGTACAGCTGCCTCATTATTATACTCAGATGGCCAGAAACATATTTTCTGTCTTGATGATGCTGTGTACACGAGGTGGGAAAACCAGGTCTCTATTATGTTGAGATTTTAAAATATGAGCACGTCATTTAATAAGTTTGAAGGAAAAAAAAAAAAAAAAAGAAAAAAAATCGAATTAAGATCCCGCTGATACTGAGTTTATGTTAATTTGTATGTTTTGCTTGAGTCAGAATCAGCAAGATTTATTTTTGTAACAGTTGGAGCCTTTCAGACATTTTATCTCTCTCTTGCTGGGTGATGTCACACGAGGGCCACGTGCAGTGAGCTCAGGCACCTGAAGGGCTGGAGAGGACACCCTGCAGTCCCAGGGGGTGGGAGTGCTGCGCTCTGGGAATTAAATGTTGCCCTCCTGGCAGAAGCACTGCAGAGCCAGGAAGCGCCGAGACACCACTCACCACCTTCTGCACTCATGCAAAGCATTTAAAGAAACCCAGCAAGCCTCCCAGGGAAAAGCAGGTTCTGACCACATATCCTGGGGCCCAAAGCTGTGCCCTAAATGTTCCAGCAGCCCTGTTACCTCAGGAATCTCTTCTGTCAGTGGGGAATTCCCACCCATTCACACAGAGGCCACTAAGGGCCTGGAAACAACCACATCCAGGCCAAGCCCCTCTGCTGACAAAGCCAGTTCTTGAAGGTTTTTACATCAGACCTCAGGAAAGCTATAACGGGTAATAGCTTTTAAATACAGGGAGATAATATGAACTGAAAAGGAGATTAAACAACAACTTTTCTAGATTGAATTTAAGATTTCAAACAAGGGTTAAGATATTTGTTTTACTAATGATCCAGATATATAAACTGCACAGTAGACAAGTCATAATATGTCCATTATTAACAGCTGGTTCTTAAAAATTTAGTCTATGCTGGCAGTTAATATCCACTAATGGCTAATTTTAAATAGATCTCTCTTTTTATTTTTTAAATAGACCTTAAATTATGGGAGACATTATGTTTTATGAAAAAAAGTGTTTCCAGGATTTCACAATTTTTTGAAAATGTGTTTTGTAGCAGTCACTCACAGACCTTCCTTTGCCATCAGAAAAGTTATCACAGCTTTGTGAAACAGTCTTTGCTACCAACATAAATTTCCATATAACTGCATAAAATATGGCTGTCCCAAGGAATTTGCTTGCAAAGAGGACAATCAAGATTTCCTTTCCTTGGAAAGTAGCTGTTTTAGAAGTTTTTCTGCTCATTTTGATGACAAATAACAAGGCTCACACAATATACTCAGATCCCAAAACCTAGCTGTCACTAAATCCAAGACCAAAACACACATAACCCTGACATTAAATTGTGATTCATAGTCAGTGTTAGATTTCATTAGATTATCTCTAAATTTCATTATGATTCTACATTTATTTGAGGTCAACTTTCACAAATTACGATTAAGCCAGCAAAATTTAGTTCACTCCAAGAAATTGGTTTTACTACTACACATGGGTAATTTCTTAATAGATATCTTTTAGGTTTTATTTCTCTTAATACCACTGCTTGCCTTTGCATTAGAGCTTCTTCTGTCTTGCCGTTGAGGCAATAGGAATCTCAAGATTTTTTTCTGCTGAGAAAACATGACACATAAAAGTAGTTTAATCAGGTCCTAGTTATTTTCAGGAAATATTCAAAAAGAGTGATTAGAAGCTTAGTGTGGTTTGCCAGATTACCTAGGTATTTTTATGTTTAAATCATGTTGGTGCATTTTCCTGCATTAACAACCTAATACAAATTAATGAGGCACTCTAAATACCACTCAATGCAATGCTCTTCTTTTGTTAAATTGCATATAATCTTAGTTTAGTTCAGTATAATACTAGCTGCAAACAATTAAATACAATGGTAAAGCAGTTCATCAAACTTAAGGAAGATCCATGCCAAGTATTCAGACCTCTTTCCCCTGAGGTTAGAAGTTTAAGATCAGAATAATACTGAATCATATCCCTACTTGTATCCCCATTATCTTTTCCTTCCTTAGTTCTTAGACAAAAATTGATGAAGAAGCCTAACCTCTAGATTTTTATCAGGCAGTAAGAACAGATCCATCACTTGGTATAAATCCACATTGTTTCCCCGAAGTCAATGCAGTTGTATTAATTTACTCGAGTCAAGGTCTGGGCCACTGCTTTTATCTATTCAAAGCTACAAGTACCAGATAACAATCACTCGGGGATTTTTTTTTTGTTCCAAAACAGAATCAGCACATCAAATGCCTGTTTGATCTTGAACAGATTTTACATGTTTTATTGGCATAATAATTTGATACTATTGAAAACACTGGTTGTATATAAGCTTTCATTTTTTCCCCCCTCTAATTCACCTGTGCTACAGAAGTGCATAGTATGTAGTTATAGATCTATAAATAATTAAAATCTAAGAGGGTGGTTGGGGAAATTGTCTCAACTGATCATTAGCCATATTTCACCTGTCTAGACACATTTGCATAGCATTTATCCCTGTCTTTAAAAGGGGCCATAGATTATACAAATCACAGGTGCCAAATGAGGATGGAGCAGAAGCTCCTTTCTCAAATACAAGTCCCAACAAGAGCCACCAGCCTCAAATCATTTAAGTGCTTTCACAAACTTCTCATGACCTCTTGTCTCATGCCACCTAGAACACACCTCATTTCCACTTGACACAGGTTCCCATCTTTCTCATCTACCAACAGCATTGATTTCCACAAGCATCTCTGGTGATTGGGATGAGGAGGTTTGAAGGGAGGCTTTAGGAAGGCAGTGGCTAGCAAACACCAAGAGACTCTCAAAACATGTCCACCAGCCCTTGCTTTTCAAGGATCCTTCTCCACAGAAACCATTTTATACAAGCAGACTTAATGGTGTGAAAATGCTGCCTTTGACAGTGGGTGCAACCAAGAGCAGCCTGAAAATGAATATACAAAGTACACAGAAAAATCCCTCCTCTTTCAATGAGAATAACTCATTTTACCGGTTATTTAAGAAATTTAAAAATTTGCTTACGGGTTATCTATGGCAACAGCTCAGAGTCTTAATGATCAAGCAAAATAGTTCTTGATATCATCTTCCTCCAGTGTAGAACTCATTCCCATCACAGCTACCAAAAGAGCTTGCACATCAGCTTACTTGGTTTACACCCTCTCTGCAGCAGATTATTCACTGCAGCTGAAGCCAGCACCATCCTCCCACATCCCACTCCCTGGCAGCACTTTTGGTGGTAACCAACACCTGTGGTGGATGTGGAGTTCAAGGAGAGCTGGTGATTTACCCTCGGACTATAACATCTCACCACAGCCTTAAACACACACAAATATCCCACTGAAAGCAGCCTGTTCCTCATTAGCAATTTCACAGAGTCCGAAAATAATGATGTGACAACAAACTCAACAAAATTTGCTCTAGGGCACAACAAGAAATAGACAAGATTTCCATATTTTTGGAGGACAATTTACTGTACTTGAAAGAGATAAATTCTTTCTGTTTACATTAACAGCCTCACTATTTGGTCCAATTATTCTGACTACTTCAGCAATCATGTTATGCTTGTTCAAGAAGAAAGAAATAACAACAGCTTATCTTGTTGAGAGCAAAGAACAAACAGTAAAAAATCAGTGGATGCACTTAAGCACTACAGTTGTTGCTATTGTGCTAAGGAGATGATTCATGTTCTCATAGCAACTAGGGTGAAAGAAAAACGTTCTTCTTCTGAAAAGGATTCTGTTGTAGTGGTTAAAGAACTCTTGAATAATCAAGCCAAATGGAGAGGGGAAAAAACGCTTTCCTGTAAAACGACGCGCGCTGAACTCAAGGACATGTTGATCTCTGTATTATATTGATCACCATACATATCTTGGTTAATAATCTGCCACTGTGGCGTGGTATGGAGTGAAGACAAAAAAGGACAGCATCAAATCTCAGA
The DNA here is from genome assembly GCA_013400235.1 of Oriolus oriolus. Classification (NCBI taxonomy): domain Eukaryota; kingdom Metazoa; phylum Chordata; class Aves; order Passeriformes; family Corvidae; genus Oriolus; species Oriolus oriolus. The sequence goes on from VXBT01000503.1 coordinate 1,142,888, forward strand.
AAACACTTTAAATAAGGTGAACCTTCCAGCCAACAGCTGCGGTAACTGAACGTTATCGAGGCTTGCTACAGGAGGAATCTGTATCAGATATTCAAACCCAAATGCTCCTCAGTCAAAACCACTCATACAAATGATCAGTACCAGCTCTTTACAAACTGCCCCATACATTTTGCATTCACATGGCTAACTGGCCACAAACAGCAAGCACCAAATCTTTTCTGGCATTGCTGTCACGCCACGCTCATGTGTCACTTCGCTCTCTCTGGATGCACATCACAGTCACAGCGCATCGCAGGGAGCTGGCAGGAGTGACAGAGAAGTTCGAGTGGACCGTGGTCACGTTAAGCTGACTTCATGGTTTCGGTGCACTGTGATCTTGTCCTCACCCATTGAGGTTTACACTGTTATCACAGTCAAAACAGATCACAGTTTGCTAGCACATCACTGTCATGTTTTATTCATGCTGAATATGCTCTATTTTTCCCCCCATCCATTCATGGCACAATGGCTTTCATAAAGCACTTGGGAAGTGGCTGCAGGCATGGAGGGCGGGCTTGTCCTTGACCTGTGTTTTAACGCTCTCCTTCACGGCAAGCTTTGGTTTCAAATAATGGCCAGGTTGTGGAATTCGGGATCAATATTCAGAAGCGCTGGCAAGAGAGAGGGGGTTTAATTTCCTGATACATGTCAGCATGACTGCAAGTTAGACCTAGACCAGGTAGCATCAGTTACCAGCACTACCTTCAGGGGCTGCTCCGAGGATGAACTTCCTGAGAAAGGATAAATGCATTTACAATCAGCTGCATTTGCCTGGCTCTTTTCCTCTCTCATTGTCTTCCTCTCCCTCATCATCTTCCTGTTCTTCATTCACTCATTGTCCCTTCTCCATTTAGAGGAGACTCAGCTGTCCCACATCCCCTCTGCCAGAGCAGGAATCCCTGCTGTTGGCAGGACCAGCTCAGCCTTGCTGCCCAGAGCCTCTTTGGATGACAGACAGCCACAGCAGCCAGAGGTAAATGTATTAAGTTTCTTGAACTGAGAGCTGGGCAAAGAATTACTGTAAAAATTCAGAGAATCCCACCCAAATGAGGGGATCCCAAAAATATGCCTTTTAATCTTACCAAGGTATGTTCCGTGTTATCCTTGCGAGGGAGTGTTCAGCTGGTGGCCAACAGCTGGCTGCAAGATGGGCTGCAGCCTTTAATGTTTATTTCCTCTGCAAATTCGTGTTGCAATTCTGCAGCCACAGAGAGTTCTGTAAGCGACCTTTAATTAATAGTTTCATCCATGTAACACTCAGAGTATCTGCCCTGTTAGTAACTACCATTTTGAAGCTAAAGCCATGTTGGTAAATTCTCTTAAAAGTTTTCACAGCAAGTTTTGACAGCTTTAATACAGGGGAGTGGGGTGGTAGCAAGATGTCTATCAAGAGATCATTACACTGCTTCCTAAGCTTACCCAAAGCTTTTTAGGAACTTTTTGGAATGCCCTATGGTTTCACCACCCTCTCTCTCCATCAGCTGGGATTTTGGCAGAGAAGCAGAGCTGGGTATCAAAGTGCACCGGGAGATGCTGGCCTGACTCCGACACAATTCCCGCTGGAACAGAGCTGCTGTGACTGCTGCAGAGTCCTGCTGGCAAAGCACAACTGCAAGCTCAGCACTGAGCCCTGGAGCTGGTGGTGTGTGTGCTACAGCGATCTTCCCTGGGTGGGATCCCTGCCCTGGCTGTTCACTGAGCATTTTTGAGACAATGATTCAAGCATGTGCCTCCTTCAGAGTTTTCTAGGTATCCAGAGCTATATCTAAACAGACATGCAAATTAAAGCGCTGCCTCGTTAAGCAAATTTGGTTTGAATTTCATTGAGGTGATTATATTTCTTCAAATATTTGCAAAATATGTAAATATCTAACTAAGAAATATTCCTCTGCTCCATTTAAGGGTCACGTTGCAACAACTAAAATAACTTTCTGTGGACCAAGTACTCACACCCTGAAAAACTGGCCCATAAAAAGATTAATCTTTGCCCTACATTCAGCAGCTTATTCCCTCTTTTAGTTTCTTTGTTCCAGTTAACAGCTCCACCAGTAAACTTTACTCTAAAATTGCACTGAGGATGTATTTGCTGCTGTGTGACCTGTGCAGAGGTGGGAGCATTCCTGACATGAACTTTTCTCCACTCCTGCAAGGTCTGGGAGCTCATACCCATTTGAAGTTCTCAAAGCACTTTTCCCCATGCACAAGCATTTCAGAAATAGGCCAAAATGTCTTCTAGCTAATTTTGGTTTCCAGAAAAGTTAAGCTGCATGCATATGGCTCTATTATGATTAAATGATGCAGATCTAAGTACTCTGAGTTTACAAAAAGAAAATGGTTGTGAACTGACTGTTTTCACTAGCTCTCTTTGTGTGCTTAGAACATAATTAACTGGAGGACAGGCTTGCCCTGGCACAAGTCAAGAACTATTTAAACAGAGATCTTTCAAATTAAATGTTTGAGAGCCTGCTTGCGGGTTTTATGGATTTCAGGAGGGCAGATTCACATGGCAGAGTATGCCGGGAAGGATGGGAACAACACAAAAAATGCCCATTTCTTGCAGTGCCTCTCTTGCTTGCCCATTCCTGAAGAATTACAAGCAGATGATTCACGAGGCTGAGGGCATTCTGCAGCACAATTTATGGTGTCAGTGTCTCTTCTTGACACAATAAAGAGAACCTAAAACAGTATGGTTGGGTCCACAGGAAAACAATCATCTCTCGTAACCACAAGCTGGGTGGTTGGGCTCTTCCAGCCTGGTTGTTCCTCTAAGGGTCAGATGATGGATCACTGCTATGCTGCCAGCACACCTCAGCTCCAGGGGGGATGCAGCCCCAAATCACCCTGCTGTGGTGGATACCAACCCCATAAACTCCTTCCTGTGACAGCCTGACTTCATCTTGAAAGGTATTTTACCCTGCAAAAGAGTTTGCTATGGGAAACTAAAGGCATTTGGTTGTGGTATGACATGGAGTCCAACATGGAAAGAAGCTCCATCTTTTTCCTTTATCACAGCAAGATGATGGAGTTTAACTCACTTGGACCTAAATTTTCCACCGCCAACAGCGCAGTACTTATTAAACCAGCAGCAATTTCCTTGCATGCATTGTACTGTAGTTTAAAACAGGCTTTTGTTAGTGTTAGCATCAGTATATTACAGTGCCTGCCACGCTCCAGGCCAAGCTAAGCCAAGGGACACAATCTTCCTGGAGACTCCAGTGTTCAAGGGATTTCTCAAGTCTGGTTGAATTTACTGAGAACCAGCATAAATTATTCTGGATGGCTTCTAGGGGCAGAAAACGCTCTTGAAAGCAGTGGCCCTTTTTGCCTAGAAGATGAATTCTCAAGTGCTCATTTTGGACACAAGTCAGATCTGCTACCATGATGGCACCACTAGGAAAGCAAAAGCTGAAGCTTGATAGCAAACATGCCCTGGATTTTTTTTGCTCTATACCTTTTTTATTACTTTATTTCATTTTCTCTCTCAGTGTGCTAAGTTATTAATGTTGTGGTAGGGATATGATCCAAGCCAAGGTGAATAAGGGTAACTGCTGCTAAAACAATTGGTTCCCAGGCCTCCAACATGTTCACACCACTACCTCTGTGCACAGTAAAAAACAAACAAACAAACAAATTAAAAATTCCACAGTTAAATGTCAACCACACCAGTCTCTTGATATATCACACTACACAGCCACGTGACCACTAATGTCTGACCCAAGGGAAGCAGAAATGTGGTTCTGGGGGTAGAGATGGGTTCTTTCTCTTCAAAAGTTGTGGTGTAAAAAAAAATTAAGCTTTGGCTTGTACACAACAGACCTTCCTGGTAAACTCTACTAAAGTAAAGCCTTACTAAGACTAATTTCTCAGAGAATTCACTTCTGTACCCTCTTCCCTGCAGAACAACCTTGAAATCACTGCTGAAATGCCTTTGGCAGAAAGGAGTCACATTTCTGCTTGGCTGCCCCAGATCAGATCTTGAGTGGCATGGATTACATGGAGTCCAGTCAGGAAACACAGGGATCCTCTGCTTTAGCCAGATATATCCAGACCTGGAGGTCTGCTACAGCTGTGTCGGCAATTCAGCGAGTGGCAGTGCCAGAAATTAAATACAATATCGCTTTTTTTGGCTGCCAAAGTAGCTCTAAGGAACCATTTACACTGAGTACTGCAGAGTCCAAAATGTGGGAGGTATTGCCCAGAATGCAAGTGAAAATGTGACTTTAGAACTGCACATTGGCAACCAGCCTTCCCACTGCAAACAAAAAAAAGGCCAAGACCATTCCCAGGATGAAGCAAGGAGGGTTGATTCCCCATCAGTGTTAGCAAAACCTGAAAGAAAACAAATCACCATAACCATGATCCAGGAACAGTATGGCCATAGTGAGATGTGCTGTCCTTCTCAGAGCTTTGGGCTGACAAAAATTTACATGAAGTGGGCTTTTGGAAAGCCCTCTCTTGGAAATGGAGGACCACTTATACATTAGTTGCTGTTGGTATACTTTGGGTTTGAGCCACAGGGAGCCAGGTTTTCATCTTTGTTTTATCACAAGTTCCTCTTAGGCCAACACAAAACCACCAGGAACAAACGAACCATTCCCACAAACTGATTTAGCTATCAGTCAGTCCCTTTAGGGATCTATTTGTTTTCCACTCATTTTCTCTTTCCCATGATTTTCACTTGGATCAGTTCAGTCTTTATAGACGGTTTGCATAGTGTAAGAAATATACTTCTTACAAAAGCAGGCTGCTCCCTTCTCCAAGCACTGCTCTTTGGACATTAGATCTGTACTATTTCTCATAGCTATCCTCTGCAAGTTACTCTTTACCAGAAGTATTATTCCACCATGCTCTCAGGTCCAGTAGGATTATCTGGTGGGTACAATACTACTTAACATGGCATCTCAATCCACTTTTATGAGGTAAGAAAATGTCCAGAAGCTTCACACAGGGGAAATGCATCATTACATTTTCTATTGCTGAGAAAACAGCACTGCCTTGCTCTTCCACACATTCAAAAAAAGTAAGAGGGAAGAACATCAAACCAATTTTCCCTTCTATTTCTTAAAGGATAAAACAGTTTCTACCAGATATACTTGCAGAACTGGAGCAGTATTTCTCAGGAAAAAACTATCTGGCACATTTACTGCTGGGCATCCTGAACAGAGTTACCTTGATAAAACTCCTCCTTGGTATTCCCATTCGCTAAACATGCAGAAAGTTCCTTCTGTTCACCTTTGTGTCCCATTCATAAGTGAACTGCTTAAACAACTCTCCATTCCAAGCTGACTCCCTGACTAATAACTTCTTTTATTGACAGCTTGCCAGCAACAGCCCTAAAGTCAGCCTGAGAACATAAATACAGCCTCTTGAGCTCGCCTCAGTGTGTTAGAGGACGCTTTCAGTAATGTCGACAAAGCTTTAATGGTGTGAACTCGGAGCTCGAGTACTACTGAGCACTCCAGCGATCAACACCCACAGAACATTCAGAGAGTTTCGTTCCAAAAGTATTTTAGGAACCCTTGAAATCAGAGGCTTTCTCTCTGCTCTGCAAGAGCTCATTTTGGAAAACAATTTAGGCCATTTTTAGTTACATAAATGTTGAGATAACCCCGCTCATGGTGTCATTCTCCTGTTGCCTTTGTTTCCACAATGTCACACTTTCAAGCTGCCTGCCTTTGCTGTCCAGAGGGGCTTGTCTTTCCAAAACAGCTCTGAACCACCCTTAACATATAGCAAAAGAAACATTTCCTGTTCCAGCTCTGGCCTGAGCAGCTCAAGAGATGGAACATGTCTCACCAGCCTCGCTGCCTGCTGGGTGTTGTTATCCTTTGACTAAACCTAGAGAACGCTCGAGGCTGCTCCAGCTCATGGGGTGAAACGTGATCCCACACAGCTCAGGGAGCCCTCGGACAGCTTCCCTTTGACCTCTCCATGCTTGTGAACACAGCTCATAAAAACCCCTGGGTCACAGCAAGGAGTCCTGAACTTCTTTACCTCATACTTTTCCATCATATAGAGCAATAAACTGTTTTGGAAAATTAGTGCCTTGTGTCCCATTCTTGCTTTAAAGCGTCTGTTGTCTCCTTTTCCGCTGGCTTTGAGCGCATGTGCTGCAGCACGGAGCCAGCACAGAGCCCCTGCACACTCCCTGTCCCAGCTCACACAAACTTTGGGCTTTAGGGCTTGTCTACAGACAAAAGTTTTGCTGGTTTAACAGTTTTGAAATTATCTAAAGCCGTGCAAAAGCCTGCATGGAGGAAAGGCTACTGGTTTGCGACCATCCTATACACAAATTAGACAATTACGGGTTGATGCAGCTATTATGGTAACTTCCCGATTTAAACTAATTTGATGTAAGCTGGTTATAAACCAATTTAAGTGTGTCCAATCAGAGACATACACTGGTTCAGCTAAATGGATTTTGCAGCTGAACTGATGCTACTATTGTGCATGGACAAGCCCCCAGGCTCGCACAGCCTGTTTCTCCATTGCTTCTGTCTGCTTTCATTTACGCCAGGACTGTAAATGTTCCCAGCTCCTGGCAGTACAGCTGAATGCCCACGCAGAACAAGTGGAATGTTAGTACAAACCCAGAACTTTTACGTTTCCCTGTTCCCAAAGAAGAAAAACATTAGTATTTTATCACGCAGCATATAACTCTCACTGACGAGCTTCCTGCAGACAGCAGGCAGGCATAGGAACTGTCACGGGAATGAAAACAGTCTCATATTCCAGTGGCAAACGACCCTCATCTGCAGCCACAGAGCCCAGCATACATCTGGACTAATTCTAAGGAAATGGAGGTGTTACCCTCAGGTGAAGCCAGAGAAAATGAGCAGAATTAGGTGCAGTGTCTTCAAGTGTTCCTGGAGAGCAGGAGAACGATTCCCCGGCCCCACGGCAGCCACAGGTACCACAGATGAAGGGACAGCAGAAAGGCTGGTGCACAAAGGTGCCTTGCAATGACTTTCACTCGCTCTCCATCTCTCACTGAGGGTTGTGTCTTTGTGCAGTGAACAGAGGGTGTCCCTGCGCGGTGCTGCTCTGATCCCAGCTTGTCACTCAAGCCTCAGTGACCCTGTCCTGGAGTCCCACTGGAGCACGATGCTCCTCCTGGCTCCTCCTGATCTTATTTTTCATGACGGTGGCATCTCCCCAGGCCACATTTCTCTCTGACCCATGCAACATGGCTCATCATTAATCATCCCTCCCATCTAAAAATCTGCTTCTGTTAATAAAAACAGATTTATTCTGGGACTGAAGACCCAGATGATAAGACCCTGCCTTTCCTGTCCATTGAGCTTCCAATTATTCAATCCAATATACAAAATTCAGACAAGTTTGAAGTGACCACAAGAGCTTGTCCTTAAAAATATTTCACCTCCTGTAAAAATGTGGGGAAACCCCACTATTTTTATTGTAATTGAACAGTGCTCTGAATTGCATTCTTAGTTTTTCCACAAAAAAACCCAAAGCCATATTCCTCCGAACATTCTAAGAATTTCCTCATCAAAGTTCTGCATGGTTGAAAAGGCATTTTTCATCCAAAACCAAACATTTTGCAAAAATATTTCAACCAGCTTAAACAGTAATGCAATTTTAGAGTGCAAAGATATAAGTCCAACATAATGATATATTAGAATGTTGAGCTATCACTGGTCTGTGATACTACAATCTCTTAAAAGCTTGTAGCATTTTAATAAGAAGTGAGGCCCAATTCAAAGCAAAGAGAAAACCCTTAAGCTCAGAGTAGACGTATATAAACTGACAAGCTGACTATATTATCTAAACTGCTGGTTTATAGCTGTATTATGCACTCAATCTAAAAAAAAAAAAAAAAAGGAACATAAAAAAATGTATAAAGATAAGGTACTAGTGAGGGGTGGAGTTGTGTTTTTTTCATTAGATACATTCTTTGATTCCCCTGCCTAAAATGCTGCAGTCAGCAGTAGCTTAATTCTAAGTTATAATTAGGGTTATGCATTAAACCAGGACTCTTGAGCATGTCTAACCTAAAGAAGTTCAATGCATAAATGAAAAACAGACCTGTGGCTGGCTGACTTGGCATCAACAAGGATACCAATATATAGTAACAGAATAAATTTAAAATGAAAATTAAATGTGGTCATTACAGCTTAAATTGATGTTATATTTGCCAAATGTTTATGAAAGGAAAATTTAAAGATAAGCATGATTTTGGAGGAGGCAGCGTGACCTGATACACAGCAGCTTGCTGTGACTTGGGGTGCACTTTAAAATAATCTAACACCAATTTTTCAGAGTACAAAAATTAAGTCAATCTTTTTTTCTTCTTTTTATTTTAAAGATTATTTTCCCCAAACTGCACATGGCATTTAAATGCACAACTGCATGGTACATTTTAGCTAATGAAAGACTATTTTTAACTCTCAGAAATTTTGTTGCTTAACAGCATTGGTTATTAACACCAGCAAGTCAGAGAGTGAAACAAAATTTAGATCTGCAGGAAACTTAAAAGCCTTAGAAAATTAAATGAAGATGCCTTGATTGCTAGGATATTACTCTCTATTTATTATATTTTTTATTTCTGGCATAAAAGGGGGAGAGCCTTGTATCTTTAAGGACAGTTTCCTTCAAAAACTGAACAAGACAGTAAACTGTGGATAGGAACTTTTCCCATTTTCTGCACTTCAGCAAATACTTCAGTTGGTGTGAAACACATTATTTTTGGATGCTTCTGAGCCCTTTTAAAGCTGTTTAGCACCAGTTTGCATTTCACAAGTGTGCAGCTTAATCTCATGCAAATCAAGTATTAAATGTGTAATTGCCACGCTCATAAAACCGGAATCACAGAAGGGCAAAACTGGATGGCAGCAGTGGCTGAGCACGACTTGCGTGTGAGTTACAGCTTGGGGATACCTTTACGTACCCACTGCTCTCTGGATACTGGGGGAAATGGCCACAGCCTCGATTTTCTCTGCTGCCTGCAAAGGAGCAGGCTGCAAATGGAGTGTTCCACAGGAGAAGTGCCAGCACTGAGAGCAGCGGAGAGCAGGAGTCCCTGCACTGACCTCGACCCTGCAACGCCCATCACGGTGAGCACCATGTGTTTAAAGCTCTGGAAAGAAGTGTGAGCTTCTGTGTTTCTGTGCAAATTAGGTACAAACCAACAATGGAAGCACCTATTTAGAAAAGGTGGAGGCTTCTGTTTTGTTTGTTTCTTTTCTTTGTGATTATATTTGCTCAGTGAAGAAACAAGGTGCTGAGCTCTCCAGCAGTAGCTCAGCCCCTTGGATATGGCTCATTCAAATATATAACCTCGTGTTTAAGCATGTGCTTAATTTTAAGCAAAAGAAGTCCCTTTGAAGTCATACCATAACAAGACCTGCACCTAATGTTAAAACATATATTTAAGTGCTTTACTGGACTGGGGCCAGAACGCCTTGTTTGCAGGATCCAGCCTTCAATACATAGGTTTAGATCTTAATTTTCAGACCTGATCTTAAGGAATGGGATTGTGCAAAAGTGAAAAAACTTGCTTTGTTATCACATCCTTTGAGTCCTTTGGGTCTCAGATAGGCCCTGTGGACATGCCTTTACACACGGCTGCTGCAACCACACCAAAAAGTTGGCCAAACTTCAAAGAACAGACTTCATTTTATGTGTGTGTGTCTATATGTGTGTATATAAATACATATATATACACATGTGTGTGTACATCTGCATGTCATGCCTCTGTGTGTGCATATGTGTCAGCCTAAGAGGCAATGAATTAGAGTTAAACAATTGTTTTTGTAAGGTGTATTGATTACATCAGTGATGTTTCCTAAATAATTAAAGGTTTCCTTTGATCTCTGATTGTAGGCTTGGCTTTATGACAGCTAATGTGAGTATCTTTAACTGGTTCCATCCAACACTTACCTATTGTACAGCCTCACACGGGGTCATTGCCATTCACCTGACAAGAAAATGAGGGAATTCAGGAAGCAAAACCAGCACGCAACTATTCCAGCAGGGAGAGGGGCGGGGTCCAGTCTCCTGCCAGTTTCCATCTCCGAGTTGAATCACCATGAGGTCAAAGCATCACCAGTGCTGACGCCAGGGAAGTTCCCTGAGCAGGCAGGTGGCAGTGAGGGAGGTGCCAGACCTCCGGCAGCCCTCACTGCTGCTGGAAGTGCCAAACTGCTCCCTGGTACAGCTGCACGGGACCAGCTCACCCCTCTGCAGCAAAAACTTCCTCTGCTGAAACCAATACCCAAGCTGAAGAATACAAAACAGGATTCTTATGTAAAATAACTCCTTTCTCTGAGACTGTCTTTTTTTCAGCTACAATTGCTAGTTAAGGAGAGAGAAGAGGTTAATCATCCACCCAACTGACTGCAAGCAGCCCAACAAATAAGCAGAGATCAGCCCAGAGGCCCTCAGCTCATGTAAATCAGCATCATTTCATCAAGCTTGGAGCTTACACCATCATGCACTCACTCAGGATCTAAAACCCAAATCTGTAAATGAAACTGATGCTAATTACAGTTCACCACCAAGCAACACTACCTTAATTTTAAGGAAATGAAGGAAACGGGCTTGCTCCGTGACAGTCGATATCATATTGCCATACAACTAACTTAAAGTTGTATAAGTTAGATTATAACTTTTGAAGAAGCAATTATGATTTTATTGCACCCACTCTGCTGATGATTAATGCAGAGAGCCTAGGGGAAAATGCATCCTATCATTTGCTAACATGCACTATAATTATGCATACCTCTCCAGGTACTGTAATTTAGGACTTAAAGAGCAACATTCTGAACGAGGACTGCTGCACTTGTAAAACATTACAGATGTGTTATCATATAAATGAGGTAGCTTTGACATGATAGTGTTCTAATAAATCCTCAGCTAAGATTTGGAGACAAGATATGTCAAAAGCAAAATCCGAACTCTCTCTTAATCTTCTACATAAACTGTTTATTTTTTCTGAGCCCTACAATAATACATGTGTCAAGAAGGCTTTGATGGTTTCTAGATTAAAGTACAGTTGGGTTGGGTTTTTTTCCCCTTTACGGGTCATCTTGAGAATGCTCATTTTAGTTAAATTAACTCAGCTATTTGCAGGTTTCAAATGTGAAGCAAAATAAAACAGTTTTCACCAAATTGGGAACTTGTGAGATGAACTTCATAAATAACAAACTTATTTCACTCCATTTCAGTGAAAGTTTTTAAATAGCTAATGCTGAATGATCTTCTGTCAGCTGGAGAGTTTCATTTCAAACCATTTGCAATAAATCCAGAAGAAAAAAAATAAAAAAACCCACCCCAGTTTGTATTCAGGAAGATGAATTTATGACCCTCCTGAACTTATGTTTATTCTGTTTATTTTTTATGTAGATCACAATACTGACCTGATGTCTCAACCAAGACTAAGATCCCATTCTGCTTCACAAGATACTGGAGAAGGAGTTTCTATCTCCTGGCACAGCTCAATTTACAGTCAAAAATAGAAGTTTGGGACAGAGTACAGCAGACAAAGCAGTAATATGTCAAGCCAAATCACAGGTAAAAAGCTGAGAATAAACCTGAATTTTTCGGTGCAACCTGAATTCAATCATAAGTGCTCTTGAGGCTGCCCAGTTATATGTGCCTCATTGCTAGCAAAAACATCGCTTTTCTTTTTAAAATACACTGTACAGAACAAATCACACACACAGACACACTCACAAAACTTCTGGGCTGCTCCTGGAATAAAATAGCAAGGTCCTTCTGGGCTTTTAGTGGGGAATTTCTAAAAGCTGTCTTGGTAAGTATTAGGGAAGGAAGAAAAAAAAACCAACCCAAATAAACAGGAAAGGCAGGATTTAACATAATAAAGCGTGAACAGCAGTTGGATGTTATACCAGCATCTGCTCTAATTATGCTCTGTGAGTGGTTCAACTGCATTTTGTGGTTGACTGTGCTGAAAGCCTCCCATAAGTTGAGCTGGTAGAATTCTAGATTTATTGCTGTTCAAAATCAACGGCTAAAATCAACATATATGTGTAGTTATTCATTCCAACTTGCATTGTCAGCCATAATTTTTCATCAATTTCATATTTTTTGCCAAAACAACAACATAAATTTAAAAGCTTTTTAACAATGTGACCACAGGAAAAAAATCCAAGAGAGCTATATTATCTGATATACTACAAACACCCTGGGTCCCAAAAGCAGATTATTTTCAGGTCTATTACACTGAAGCTATTTTTAAAACTTTGAAAGAAAAACTCATATTTTTTGGTCCCTGAATATTACTCAACTTATTGTGTCCAGTTCTGGTTTTTTCAGCCAGCAAACAAAAATTCATCGTATTCTCCTACTTGGCTGAAAAAAACAAGCTCAAATGGGGAAGTTTCTATTATTTTTATTTCAGTTTTCTGAAAATATGCTGTTAATTCCTTGCTATTTGTCTATTTTTGCCTGGTGTGAAAAAAATTGGAAGACTCTTTCTGTTATAATCACCATTCTTACAACTGCTCTGGTCGCTGGTAATACCTGAGGTGCTTATAAAAAAAATTTGGCTTGTCTCCTGTCTTCAACTTTTTAAAGAAAATTGAGTATTCACTCAGAATTCACATATATTTCAGACACAGATAGTTGTCACAATACCTGGTAGTATGCTTCGAAAATTATTGCTGCCCATTTTTCCAGAAATGCAGGAAACTCTTTGCTTCATGATTTCCTCCTTCTCAGGGCAAAACTGAACCCAGCCTCATTTTTCTTACAGTCATATTAAAAAAAAATACGTTCACATTTTGTAGGACTCTTTTAAATATCCTGTTTTACACTTATAAAATAAACCTGTTTTACTGAAAAACTCCCCAGGAGATTTTTGTAATCCTGATAATTTCAATATTTCTCGTTAACACTCTAAAGAACGTAACTGATTCCTTCCAACTTGATGTCACTTGGACGACACCAGTCCTCAGTTTCCTTTAATAAAGAAGGACCTGTAAATGTCTAATTAGAAATAATGAACAAAAATGAAAGAGGGGGTGATTTTGCTCTGCAGGAAATGAGAGAAGAGAAACAAATTATACTTTTGCTCAGGTCACAGTCCCTAAGATTATTGCAAAACCAGCTGACTGACTGAAACAACAACAGGAACATCAACAAGCAAGGGCACATCTGAACTGAGTCCTCAGCAGCCAACATCACACCATCAGTCCATTGAGTGAAACACAGTCCTCAGCTTAAGTAAACCCTTTCAGAACAACATTGACCAAAAAGACCTGAACTGAGATTTGGCTGTAGCAGGAGCTGGCCTTAGATTCCCTCTGCACGTACTGCAGGAAGCCCCTCCAATTGCAGACCATCATCAACAAACTAGATGGCCAAATACTTCGTAAGCCAGCTCTTTTTTGATTATGGCTTGGAACAAATACGCAAATTACAGAATTTCAAGTAGAAGTAAATGTTCTCATACTGCAGAGCACGCACTAAAATACGTGCACGCGCCATCACAAGATTTGCTTCTTTACAAATATGGCTGAACTTGTTTCCATAATGGTTCGTGTTTGTTCTTTTCCCTCTTCACATTTAGTTGATGTAAATTGTAGGTTTCATGTGCTCTGAAATGATGTTCACTTCATCAGCATTTCAGCACTATTTTATCTGTATATAAAGATCCAGCATCCTCACCCCTAACACTCTTCTTCACATTTTTTACCTCAGATTCTTTATACTTTGTGCGATACTCTTGCAGCGACTTCCTCCTCTGACTCATCCCCACGAACTAGCACAGCAATTTTGTGTGCCACTCAAGCAGGTTCTGCACATGTCTGGTGTTGCATCACTCCCTGTTGGATGATTTAACAGCACAGCACCGCAAGGTAGCCAAGATCATCATGACAAGGTTTTGAAAGAAAAGGACAAGTATGCAAACTTGCTTGCACTCACCATTTTTATCACCTTTTCAAACTAATGAAATTTATCCACCAGCATTTATGAATTTTAATAGAGCTCAGTTCTGACTATACTAAATAAAGGAAATACTGTCCTTGCCCTGTGAGTTAAAGAATAAACTAATTCTTGAGTGCTACAGTGGTTCCAGGGATGCCCATCCTCTGAGTAGACTTAAACTGGCCTGAACGACCTGCTGAGGATCAGTGAAGTGCAAAGCTGACCTGTCCACAATCTGTTGAGTGCTTCTTGGCTATAATTCAATGCAAGACTCTATCTCCTCTCCATGCATGGGTCATATCCTCAAGACTGCTCCAATGATTGATACAGACATCTGTCAGCATCTACTGCCTGAATGCCTGACAGGAAAAGTCAATACTCACAATCATGAAATCACACAGAAGTGACAAAGTGAGCAAAACATATTTCTTATGCAAGGTGAGATTTCACACCTCTGCTAATCCTTCAGAACCATTTGCAGAGATTTTTCATTTCCTCATGAAGACATGAGTTTGATAAGAGGTGTGAAGTAGAGAGTTTTACACTGCTGTTAGTGACAAAACAACTTTGTCCCTATCTTGCTTGAAATTGGCCTTTGGAAGTCTCCAATCAAGAGAAGAATGGAAAATTGGGAAATATTCATTAATGGTACCCTGGTGGGATTCTAGTTCTGCCTTCTTCTCCTCCTTCTACAAATGCATTAGTCAATTCAAACACAGTATTCACATTAGATCTACACAGGATGTACTGGGCAATTAAAAACAATTTAATCTTCAGATGGAGATGCACAAATAGGTATCATTAGTGACCTGTTTTATTTCCCCTATAACTGCAATCCAAAAGTTTCAATTTGAATGTCTCCTGCTACAGGAGAAAAGAGAAGAGGCAAAGCTGCAGGATGACAAGACTATTTTTTCACTCAGTAGACCATAAACAATAATATACACCTTTAGATGCATTTAGCCAAGATGGAGTTTGCTGATTGTGGTGGTGTAGATGGCAAAGGCAGGACTGGAATTTTAAACCATAGTTTTCCCTCTGCTGAAGGGAAGAAAATTTTGTGCCAAACCTGTCTTGGATGGTACTTGCAGGAAGCATCACATGTTATTATTTAGACATGAAGCCACAGGTTAAACACTCATCTTTCCATGCTGTGCACAGAAGAAAAGCTCCAGTCTTATAAATTTATAGCCCTCTAAATCCCAGTACCAAGACTCTACACAACACAAAGTATAAAATGCCTCACCCAGGTTCACCCAGGCACAGATCTGCTTCACAAATAGGGGTGTAGACAGAAATGTCACAAGATGCTCTGTGAACATTTCAGGAGGGAAAACTGAGGAAACCCCCAGAGGTCCAACCCCAGTGAATGTGTGTGGGGGCAGCTGCATTCCTTAGTTTATGTCAGAGGAGGAAATCTGATCAGGCAGCCCAAGCAAAGCTGTGGGAGCACGGAGCGCACACGCTGTTGTGAGTTATAAATACCAAAGTAAGGGAAAGGCAACCACCACTTTGAGCCACCAACACACTCACACATCTTTGGGTAGAGGCATAGTAAAAGAGCAAAAGCATTATGGTATTTTTTAACTTTGTCTTTAAAAAGAAACCAAATCAGACTAAGGAAATATCCCACCAGATAATCAAAAGGTTACTTGACAATAACTTCAGTTCTCACTCTGGCACACTAGTCATTCCCAGTCCTCCAGGAATTTGTTGTATTGCTCTTTGGAGAGTTCTCAGAGTCCCAGCACACCAATGGAAGGTGGTTAAGTTACACAAAAATCTCTGCAGTGTTGCTTAGGAGCCAGTCTTTGGAGTCTATAATGAAAATCAACATCTGTGCATTCCAGAGACTTTGAACTTCAGGTGTTTCACACTTCCTGCTACTCAATTTATGGAAAATGCAAATGAAAGTAAAGCAGATAAATGTTCTTTAACTACAGGAGAGGTTTGTTGTGTTTGAAATTGCATTGTTCTGAGGGAGCGGATTAATTTAGCCACTACCCAGGATACCAAAGGTTGTGCTTAGAGTGGAGACAAAACAGAACCTGCACATATTTTGATAAGGTTACATCATCAGGACAGCAACAATAAAACCAGCTTGCCATTTCTGTGCAGACCAGTTTTCAAGCAGGAGGTGTCTTGTACTCCCCCTTAATAATGAATCAGGCTGAATGACATTTGAAATGGCAATAATTTCCCCAGGAGATGCAGCTGCAATCTTAGTATTTTCGGTTCTTGCTCTCAATCTGATTTCTCTTATCCACAGTATGAGGCAGCTGAGTGTAATGCAGGAAACATTATCAGCAACAATGCTACAATTAATGCTGAAAGAAAATGAATATTTGTCTACAGAAGAATAGACTTTAGAATACCTAGGGGAACTACTGTACTTTGAAAATGAAGCCATTTTGTGTGTTTACTGAAATGCACTCATATTTCTGTGGTTACACTCTGCCTAGTTAACCATACCAAGGTAATAAGTGCATAGGCAGTTTTTACTGTCCTGTATTAAAGCTGTTTACTGAATGCTAAGTAGTTGAGGTCTATTCAGAAAACAGTCTATTTTGGCTGTAATCCATCTACACGTTTCCACACCTCACTTCTTCCATTATTAAGTCCCAGAACTAGAAAGGTCGTGACCTTTTCTCTCTGGTTCAGAGCTGTGACTGCAGAGGACATCCCAATGTGGAAATGAGTCCTACAGCAGCAACACAGAAATCATGGAAATAGGGTTTTGTGCACCGTTATTGGTGAACGTGGAGGTGCACAGACATGGGGGTTTCCCATCTTTTCTATCTCAGGGTGCCTTCTTTTTCAGCATTGAAGCGCCAGAAAGTCTAACAAGTGTCCTATTCAGCTCTCTGGTGAGATGGGATAAAGAAACAGATGCTGTCAGAACATCCAGGCCTGCAACCAAGGCCCAAACTGAAAGGTGCTATTAATAGAGAGAAATAAGCAACTAGACTTCAAACAGCTCTGGACACAATAAGGCTTTAGAATAATCTAATGCTCCCTTGACCATCTGCATATCATCAATCAGGTCATCCAAGAAAAAGATCTATAAATAACCTATGTGACCAACTCTGAAAAGGCTTTTGATACAACCCTTCCAAAGTGCAAATGGCCACATTCAGACCACCTTACGTGTGAGCACAAGAGTCACTTGTCCCTACAAAGCAGTTGGTTGGTCAAAAATCTTTCATGCTCGCATTTGATTGCATCCTCTGAAGAGCACAAACAAAAACTACAGTGAGCCAGCTGCAGGCCCTCACCAGGACCTGTGAGCACCAGCAAAAGAGCACAGGCTTGCCCCAGAAGGTCCATGCTTCTGTCCAGAGAGAGGTAACCTGCCCCACATAGCTTATTTACACTATGGTCACTCAGCTTCCTGTCTATGCCCTTAATTTTCTATATCAGGACTTATCTTTTAAATGATCCCTGATTAAAAAAAAGGCCCAAATTCTCCAGGGAGCAGCCCCTCAAAGTCTGGAGCATGGCTCTGCAGCACACTGCTAAGCCAAAATATTGGCAATGCTCAGTTTGGGGTTAGTGAGTTCTGCTAATGATCCCTACCACCCAAAGCAAAAGTTCAGTCTGAGTCCTCAAATCCAGCATCTCCTGTGCCTAACAGGAACACTGGGGATCCAAGTCTCTCTGTGGTCATACTCCCCAAACCTACAGACCTGCTGGAGCTGTGTGTCCAGTGCTGACTGTCTGAGAGCTGCCCAAGACCCTGGAGTACAAGAACATGAGCGAAATCTCCTCTGACATTCCTAAGGAGGTCTTTAATAGTGTAGCCCTCAGGTTAAATAAATATCTTTGATCAACAGGGCATAGTTATTTATTATTCATTGACTTCTATGCAAGAAATACAGGTCACCCACTCAACCAGGCACTGTCACATTCATTTTTAACTCAACTGGAGATAAGTCTTTTTTTATTGGAAATGATCATAATCCCATTGGCTTCAACAGAGTTTCATGAGCTAAAGTCATCAGCTAATCCATATCATAGTTACTAACTGATGATCCTTCTCAAGCAATTAAAGCTGTGTCCCTCAGATGACATATGGTTTCCTATAAAGAATTCTAAGTCTACATGAGGGATCAGTGATTCCTCAAAGTGTTATGTGAAGATAATGAAAATATGGGACTATACTCTTTATAAATAATTATTTTGGCTTAAATGTTTTTAGCAAAGCCTAAACACATTGTGTTTTTATTCAGTATTTAATTTTTTTCAGTCATAATCACTGCCCTGATTTTCAGTTGGTTTCAGTGGATTTATTCTGGTCCACCTGGGTGCTCCACCTATGGATCTGCTCCACAAAGTCAGCTCTACTTTAGTGGATGGGCTGATACAGTTTTCTTTTTATTTTCTGTAGGTTTCTTTTTTATCTTCGTGAGCTATAATAATAATGAAACTACTTAATGCTTGTATTGTTTTCCAAAGACTACTTTTCGCTGAACTAAGTGTGAGGACAGATTTTTTTTTAATGAAATAATAGTGTTTACTACTAAAAATATTTAATCATAATTACATTAAGAAACATACATAAGAGCTAAGTAATAAAATAAAATGAGTTGGAGAACACAAAGGGGGAAAAAAGACAGAAAGGATTAAGTAGAGTCATATAAGGAATAGATTCTATTTAATGAAAATTTCCACAGTGTTCAACATTTTTATTATGGTTAATAGCACTGTGCTTCATTTTTGTCTGCAGTAATTGTGTATCCTTAATGAATGGGCACTCTTATTTCCCCATTGAGCACTGACAGAAATTAATAAACCTAATTCTGTAGGTTTAAGTTTAATTCTAGTGAAATATATAAAGCAGTTACATTTTCACTTAGCTACTAACTGGAATAGAAATGGGTTTAAGCTTTTCACCAGCTTAATAGGGAACAAATTGGGTTTTCTTTTATTTCTTTTTTTTTTTCTCCTTCAGTACTTGGGTCTATTTTCATTGCTGTGTGCAAGAAAGGACATGTCATGGCTGGTGAGGCTGAACTGAGCCTACAGTGAGAGTTGTTAATTTATTTTCTTTTAGTATGATTACTGGACTTAGCCCTTTATGCCAGCCTTGCTGTTAATGATTGGTAAAGACCATCTCCTCGGTTTACACTTTGATAGAGATCACAAGCAATAGGAGACCAGACTGCCATCTAGAAAGCCCAGCTCTCATAGCACTCTGGAGTTCAGGCTTTCAGGTTCACTCCTCCCTTGGTCGTGCAAGGTAGCAGACACAGAAGTAATCTGGAGCTGAGAAAGAACTGGGTGATGTCGGATATAATGATAAATGCCTTCTTTCCTGCAAAAGGAAGTGGGCAACCTGCTGCCTCCCACCAAATTTTGAAAGAAATAGAGGAGTCCATTCTTGAATATTCTGTGTTGGGTGCACATAGACACATCACATGAACCAAACCCAGACATCTTCCCAGCACAGCCCCCCAGCCATGAGCCGGACATGAGCGACACTGTCCCACTGGCTCTGGACACACTGCTCAGGCCCCTCAATGCACAGCCTCCACTGATCTCCACCCAAGCCCTCCCTGGCAGAGGGTTGGGTTTAACAGCTCAGCACTGATGGCGGCTTGCGGGAAGGTGAACGACTCAAAAGCACGATCTGGAATTCAAGGCAGAAGGTGGCCGTGAGACTCTGAGGTGCAGCGTTCTGCCGCTGCCGAGACCCAGGCAGGGAAACGAACGTGGGCCTTGCTTCTTTCTTGGATTAGCAGTTTTTAAGAGAAACTCGAGGTACTGGAGGGAGCCATTTCAAGAGGCACCACTGAGTGCCTGAAGGACTTGGCGTGTTCACTTTTGAAAGAACCAATATTGTGACCACAGGTGGGCAATAGTGAGACAATCACTTTCTAAAATACATCATTTTAAAAACAAGAATAGAAACATCAGTCTGGCATCATGACAAAAGTGTTCTTTGGGGAATAATTATATGGATTCTTCGTATCCTACAGTTTCATTTTAGAGTGGGCCAAATCCCCAGCTGGTTTAGATCAGCAGCTGATTTACTCCAGCTAAAATCCTGGCCTGGTATTTCATTTCTGTTATTACCTTATCTTTTACAGTCCCCACTGTCCTAATTTATCATCTGTGTTAGAAATCACGGGAGCACAGTAAGGGGTAACCACAAACAAAGGAGCAAAGACAGGGAAAACCTAAGATTAGAGGAAAGCCTTGTCACGGGCTCTTCTGTGCCCCCCATCTGTCCGTTTCGCTTGATCATAGGACTGAAATAGAGTTGAATCACATGGAAAGATGTGGAGGCAGAGGAGGCGGCAAGACAACATCCAGAGGCAGGAATCAGGCAGGAGAAGGGTTTTGAAGTCACTACATGAGGAAACGTAGGAGGGTAAGAGGAGAGAAGATGAAGCTGATGGTGGAGGAGGCTGGACTGCACAGAGTGGGCAGCAGGAAGGACAGGAATGGCTGCAGGGGGATGCTGCAGGACAAAAGCTCAGGGAGGAGAGGGTCAAATGGCTTGAGGCTTCAGTGCTGGGCAAAAAGGGTTGACAGGAGGTGTGGGCAGGGCAGCCTGGGAACTGGGCAGGTCCTCTGTTCCCGCTTTCACTTTGGGTTTGACAAGATGTACCAACCCAACTGGGAACCCAGAGCAAGGCCCCATAACCCTGGGTGAGCGAAGAAAACCACTGCAAAAAATAAAGAGTAACTTATAGGACTTGCTGCTTCCCTTGAGACTACAGCACATGGAGCTGGAATGGACTGAATTCAGGAGGAGTTGTTCCAGAGAGAAATGAAGTAATATCCTATTGCACGTCTTCCCAAAAGCAGGCTTTTCCCGTGCACCCCCTTCCAAGGAAAGGGCAGCTGCAGCTCCAAAGCCTGCCCTGAGCTGGCTCTGCCAGTTTCTCTCTGTTCTGGAAGCCTCCAAGGTTTTTGAGTTAAATATTTTGAGAGAGATTAGCATTGAAAAGAAGCAAACACTTACTAAACAGCAACAGGTAACACCCTGCAAGGCAGCAGACTAATTTCTTAAAGCCATGTGCTTGGTGCCTCCTCCTCCTCCTCATACAGCCCGTATCTCACAGGGCAAGGGCTGTGCTGCTCATGGGAAAGAGAGGAATAAGGCAGGAAATTCAGGAGCTCTCCACACAGACACTCAGGGCTACCTGGTACCACCCTGGGGTGAAATAATGTGGTTTGAACACTGACTAGCCGAGATGCTGGGCCCAGGAAGGGCCTGTGGTAAGATGCAACCCTCTGCGAATGGCTACCAGCATTGTGGTGAGGGCTGAAGGGAAATGTCAGGTTTTTAGCCACAGACTCCACTTCAAGGATGTGCTTCTCAGTCTGGAGGAAAGTGTCCTAACCTTAAAAAAGCTGAGTAGCAAGAATTGGTAACAACTTTCTCATGAAAACAATGTAGAAAATAATTTACTCTTCCCAAAGAGTACCTGCCTAGTGTCTGCTGTCTAGAGGAAAACATTTTAGGTTTTAGGCATTTTTTTTTTTCAGATGTTTTCACACCGTGATGATTTAATTATTTTTCCGTGATCAGCTAAATAGCAGTTTGGCTAATGACAGATAGCTAACAGCTTCACTATAATAATCTATATATGAAAGTTGAGGTTACATCCTTCACTTAGTCAAAGAAACACATTTCCCTGCCCTGGTTCCCATCACTGCTCCCATTAGCAGCAGATTAAAAAAGATGCCCTGCTGCACCACCCACCCTGTTAAGTAACAGAGTTGGGTTTCCACCCTTTTTTTCTATGGAAGACTAGAAGTATATACCTCTGCTGTTTACCTACTTTACAGAGGTCCTAAATGACATGCAAATGTTTAATTTGGAGGGCATAAGCATACAAATTATTAATATAAACTGGAGTTTTATACTCCAATTTTACTTTTTACTTAAGTGTCCTATGTTTCCTGCTTTTCTTTAAAAACCATAAACTTAGTGTGTCATGTTCTATTTAGAGGGCTGAAGGAACAGCACGGGTGCAATGGAGATTGGATCTACGAGCTGAAATTCAAGTTTGTGCACTGGGATTGATTTGCCATCACTGACAGAACCTGACAAAGAAAACACTGGATCTTGTTCCAGAGTTGCACCTCCTAAAGATCTGTGCAATTATATGAAATTATTATCCTCTTCATTTCTTTGGACAAAACTGCAGTTTCCCCTAGGCTGTATTTCAATCCATGTCCTACACATTTCCCAAGCAATGGAATATTGACATGCAAATCTGACAGGAGTACTCCTTGGTGTGCCACATTTACAATCCGCATGTTGCAGATCAAATTCCACCACCTAATATATAATTTTAGCCCTTGTGATTACACCAACACCCACAGGAGATGCAGCTCTCTCCAGGCTCTCTCAAGAATGAACTACCTGCTCCAGACACAGCAGGGAGAATGGCGCCTTCCCTCCTGAATTTTTAAATCAACTTTAACCTCAGCAAAACTCTCAGGGGTGTGTGTCAGCAGTGCTGTGAAGCTGTAGAGGATCATGTTCCTGAGCCACCTATCCACAGCATTGGTGATACAAGTGAAACAGAGGGACCTGAGTATTAGCAGAAGCAATGTCTGACCCCAAACACACACAGTGTCCTGAGAATTACAGAGGAGGGGTCAGAAGACATCCAGAAAGGTAGAAGGAGGAGGGAGGAAAGGGGGAGGAAAAAAAAAAAAAAAGGAGGGAAATGAGAAAAGAATATTGTCTCAAGTCACTACAGAAAATTAGTCTATTAGGATAGTGACTGTGCATTACAGGAAACCTTATTTGTTCTCACATCTCTGCCACTGAAGGAATGGCTTGTTCTCCACTGCAGCATCATCTCATTTGACCAAGACAGCAGCAGCAAACCTGGAGTTCAGCCTGAGCCTCACCCAGAACTCTTTACACAGAAGTGTAATTAAGGTGCATGGCTCTCAGAGCAGAAGGGTGAACATGGGCTGCGCTGGTTGAGCACTGAAAGGTGAAAGAAGTATTTCACCTGTTTTCCTCCCCCGTACATGCTAAAAGCCATAAATTATGTAAGCCACAAGCACCATGGGATCCAGAATTTGGAATCCTAGATGATTATGTTTATTCTGCTTTTTGGACCTTTTGTTTTAATCTTTTTTGTTTCATTAAAAGTAAATAGAGATTGATGTTTAACTCCCGAAGCACTTGAGGACATGTCATGAAGACTGTAGTCTGCTACTCTTCCCAGGACATATTTCAAGGAGGGAACAAAAGAATCAATGAGGCAGCATGACATGAGACAGTCTGGAAGGCCCCACATTTGGTTTAGTGTTCATGACAACAATAATTAGCCAGGATTAATCATCATAATGTTTTTTAAAATTTAACTTGAGAGTGGAAAGCAGTTAGCTCAGGAATTTTGCCACCAGAATTTTAGCTCCAGTGCAGTCCACAGTGATTGCACTAAAAGCCACAAGTCTTTTATTAATCTTCAATGGTTTAAATGAAATAAGCTGGTGGGACACACTAACGATTCATAAGAGATCAGTATCACTACAACCCATATATATTTGCTACCATAGCATTTGCCATGCAAATCACACACTGCCGTGGAGATTAAACCTTGCCTTCACCCATACGGCAAACTTGCTTCAAAACAGAACCTTGGCAAATATATCCCTGGCTGTACTAATCCTGATTGAGAGAGATTTTGAAATTTCTCATAACTGATAACCTGAGGATCAAAGACATGCATGTGCCTGAAAAGAAAACCAAATCTGATTACTCCAGCCATCTATAAGGTCTTTACTCTGCACCATGAATGTCAGTGGGAGCCTTGTTTGTCACCAATGAACGCAGGATGAAGAAGTTAATAAATAAAACTGAAAGGAATAAAGGCAACGCTCAATTTTACTGAAATCAAAATAGCTCAAAAGCTTGAAATACCATACATGAAACTACAGTGAATAGGGAAAGGAATATCTTGGACGGCAAAATGCACACAGCTTCATCCTGATCCCAACACGGTTCAGAAAAGGAAATTTAAGCCATTCTTCACAAGAGTGAAATATTCCTAGAAAATACATCATGCTCATCTCTCAGGCAGTCACCAAAGCAGCAGGACATATCCTCTTCTCACTTCTCCTGGCACGAGTCAGGACTAACATCAGTTATATATGGTTATAAAGGTTAAATATGACTGATTTAGGCAAGACCACAATCAGGCCCACAGAAGATTTGCTGAACTGATGGTCAAAGAGTAACTCTTTAAGTGACTTTTGGACAGCAGCAACTTTTACTTCTAGGGGAAATCACCAGTTTCAACAAGCAGCACAAACCATAATCCACATACAAGATGTTTATTCAATCATTAATATAACCCAGATTTTAGTATCAAAAGGAGTTAAAATGCTTTCATGGCTTCCTGCTAAAGCCTGGCTCTCACAGATGTGGGACATGGAAGTGCCATGTTGTTCAACAGGTGGAAATGGCTTTTCCAGTTATGCCTCCTGAGCTGCTCACGGTGTGCAACAGGCACAGGAAACCAGAAACCATTTTTAATGCACCATCTGAGTGCAAATGATTATGAAAAATATCAGAACTATTCTACCAGTTTTAACATCAGAGATTTCATGGCAGAAAATGAACAAATGCAGGTCATAAAAATAGAAAAAATGAGCATTACTTTGACCAGACAGGGCAAAAGTGACAATGTTGGACAATCCTTTGCCCAGTGACCTGAATAAGGAAGAACAATTGCCTGAGGATCTCAAGCTCCTTAATTTAATTTTTAAGACAATACTTAAATTTTACTCTATTTCTAATATTTAGCCTGGTTTCAGCCAGTAAAATCAAACCTTGAAAAACATCCTGCTTCTTTTCTATTAGGTATCTATTGATTTAAACATGTTAAAAGAAATTTTAAAGATAATCAAACAACTGATTGTTCATGTGATAGATTAATTCCTGGGGGAACACATAGGTTTCCCAGTGTAAGAAACAAAAGTACCCCTCACACATTTCCAGGAACAAACAGCAAAGTGACAGCTGAGATTTGTTCCTGTGAACCTTCATGGCTGTACTGTCAACAGAGTCCAGGTGTAGCCCATATGAGCTGAGAAAACCAGGATTCTTAGGAGCACAGTCCCATTTCCATGTGCACAGTACACCCATGCCAAGGTGCACTTGAGCATCTGGAATTCACCACTCTGTCTGGAGTGGATTTTAACTAATGTCTGAGAGATTTATGCTGCCAGGTAGCTACCACCCTAAAGCTGCTGTCATGGGTTCTGCAGGATTTGTAAGCCACCGAGCACACGGACGTGCAGCACCAGTGACTCATTTAAGAGGCTTTAGTGATAAAAGCAAGGCTGGCCAGCTGCACATTATAAGAGGTAAAGATGAGACAGGCTCTCCAGTCAATGATTTGGGAGATCCTCTCATTTGTATAGCTCAGGGAATATCTGGGACAGAGGACACTGTAAGGAGCAGAATTTGCAGCATGTGGATCACTGACATCTGTGGGACCAGACCAGCACTGCCCAACTGCTTAAGTCTCCTGGTCCAAGTGGTGGCTTCACATTTAACAATAATTCCCAGCAGACTTTTTCTCCTTGAACATCTTCAGCTGCTGCATGAATGCAGAAGTTGTTGCTCTTAATTGAACAGCAGAGCATGTCCTGGGACCATCGCAAGAGGCTGTGAACACAAACCTCTCATGGGATCAGTGGCAGCTGGTGCCAGGGCATGCCCTTCCTTCAGCACAAAACAAGTGGTCTCCCTTCTATTCACCACAATCTCACTTTATTCCCTGCCATCAACTCTGCGTTTTATTAAAGCAGAAGAAACATCCAGGCCTTCTCTAACTAAGGACTACAATGCATAGGAAGGAAAGTGATGGGGTTTAATTTAAACTTATTTTAAACAACAGTCTTTCAGGTATAAAAATAGCTGTTTGTGCTTATACTGAAAGTCACTTACATTAGATTAAACAAATAGTCAAGATCAACTATTACTAGACACTTCAAGCCTGAGCAAGTAAACTCTTATTTAAATGAGTCACTGGGTCATTTTAATCAGTTAAGTGGCTTAGCCAGGAATGCCTGCAGTTTCTTTCAGTTTCAGGAGCTTCCCTACCTGCACTCATCACTACTAAAATAATCCCTCTGCTCCACCCAGCTATTAGGCCCTAATTTATCAAAATCCCTGAACCAGAAAGCGACTTTTAGTGGGTGAGAAGCCCCTTGGAAACTCAAGGATGACTCATGATCCTAAACCTGTGCTGCTGCCTTTGTATTCTTGGTCATTGACAGGCAATTTTAATGAGGCAGATGAAAGCTATACAAAGCACTGAACAATAGTCAATAAATGCCAGTGTAGTGTACTGGGCACTTGCCTAATATAAAGCACCATGGACTTATTAATTCACTGTCTGTTACTTTATCTTACCATGGGATAAGATGAAGCAGAGGTGTAAGGAGTAATCTCAGCTTCTGTTATTAAACTGTCTGGAAGAGGAAACATCCCAGAGGAGGGCACTTTGTTCCCCACACACATTTATATAAACACACACCTTATGTGGCGTGTGTTCAAAGCCTCCCTACCTCTGCTCACAAACGGGATGTTCACACAAGTGGGAGGATGAGGCCTCTTCCTAATTCAGGTCGTGCCATTTGTATGTCCCTCAAACTTGTAAAGGTCTTTGCTCCATCTGGGAGAAGCTGAGGAGAAAGAGACAAAAAGGAGCTCCAGAATGAAAGTCACCATGTAAGGGATGAAACAAAAGAAATGTGAACACACCAGGAATAGCAAGGCATGGCAGGAAACAGCGAGAGGATGTACTTTTCTCTCCTCCTGGCTGGAGTTTCAGGAAGGTTTTTATTTTGTTCCCTATCCTCAGCCCTGAAAGAGCAAAAAACTCATTTATCCTAAAGGATAATACTATTGAAAATATAACTGGCAGAGCTTGGAGAGATGTGAATTACAATATTAGATACACAATTGAGAGCTTCTTTAGGGGGATGAAAGGTCATAAGGACCTTTAAGGTACTTGAGCTTTAAAAATAGCTAAAATTTCCCTTCTTCAGCCCTTAGCTAAGGTTTCCACAACCACCCTCCTCAGTGATGACAGAGGATTCAGGGTGCACAAAGGTGTTCACAGGGGGAAGAAGCTCTGCAGGAGCACGGCCACTGATATCTCAGACAACAGAAAAGGTTCTAGAAATAGATTTTTTGGAACCACTCTACAGTCAACGCAAAAAAAAAAAATTGCAGAAAGGGGGAAAAGTACAACAGAATGAAGTGAGATTTCTGTCATATAATTCTAACAAAGGTCCAAGGGATATTTCTGATTTCCTGTCTGGCCTCAGTCAGGACATTTCCTTCACCCCTTTTGCCGCCATTAAAACCAAGGGAAATGCATAACAGAGGTGCAAAGAATTCTTCAGTCATTAGCACTGGTTAGGGCTGAAATTTCACCTTTTCAGGAAGAAGTGAGCTGTGGAAAAGCTTAAAAAGAGGGTTATATTTTAATCATATTTTACAAAAAGAAAAAGACAGGAGGGCTATCTATTCACTGCGAATCCAACAAGAAAACAATTGTCTTACAAGGGCAATTGAAAATCAAAGTGAATGAGTATTTATAGCAACTGAACTGTTTAAAACAACAAACTGAAACTGCAGCACCAACTACTTCACAAAGTCATATTCTTGAAGAAGGGGGAAAAAAAAGATCAAAGATCTGCAGGCAGCCAGCTCTGCATACAAGTGGCTTTATCAGCTCTTGGCTGTGTTAAAGGGAGTCAGGCATCCTGAAAGAGAAAGCATTTAATGAGGTGATGAACAACACTTTCTTGGCCTTAATTATAAGGGTAGGACTAAGCAACAATAATTGCAGGATAAATTATTGTCAAGAGATATTTCCAAACAACAACAAAAAACCCATGTCATTATCAAACAATTATTTTAAGTCTCATTTACATATAAAAAAGAATAAATGGAATAGTCCTCTTTTTCTTTTCCATTTGTGGGGGTGGTGGAAATTTTCAGGGTGGTGCATGGGAATTAGAGGCACTACACCCAATATTGCTAATGACAGATTAATTCTCTGCAGATCACTCTGGGAATTGTGCATTTGTATCCAAGAGCAGAATTCAACACAAGAAAAACTCAAATCTCTGTGATGTGCCCCTAAAGAATCACATGTATTTAATAATAGGAACAGAAGACCAACTTCCTCGCAAAGTAGCTCTCGAACTGAACGGCAGAAAAGTTCCATTTAGGACAGAGAGAATTAAGCTTTAGGTGTAGCAAAGCAGATGTGCACATAAGCTGCTCAGACCTTATCAGATGAGCCTTTTAAAAGCTCAGATAAAAGAAATGAGGTGTACACAGTAGCCTTGAGTCAAACAGGGCTGCAGGAGCCAACAAGGGTATGTCATACCAACAGAGACATGAGATCATGGCAGTTGCTCTGGGGCGTTTATCTCAACACCACTTTGTGCCTACAGCTCCCAAGCAGTGGGAGACCAGGAGTTTTTTAGCACCAGGAGTGATGCAGAGCCAGGTCGTCTACTTTCCCACATTAGCAAAGGGAGCAAAGTACCAGGCAGATTTTCAAAATGGTTCCTGCTCAGCTTTTAAAACAAACAGTCTCATTTGCAGAGAAACTCAGAAAAATACTGGTTGCCACTGGTTTCTGAACTTGGGTTTTTTAAATCCTGAATAAATTTGCCATTACCAGCTAGTCATTCTGGGTTCCTAAACCAAAGTCCTGATGAAAAGATGGATTTTTTTCAGAAGTTGGGGGAGTTTATCTCACAGAAAATACGGTCTCTTAAAATTGTTTTTAGTTATTCCTCAACACCTAGTTGTACCAAAGAATTGGTTGCTTTGAAAAATGGTAATCTTTGTCTCATGTATTTGTACTTAAGAGAAATTAAACATATTCAGTGGTTGTGAATAGAACACCTACAAGGAAACCAAATAAAATAAGGTTATGACATTTAAATGCCTTTCCTATATGCAGATATTTTGGCAAGTAACTTACCCACAAACAATGACCATCAATTATGCTTAGAACAGACTGGCATTACTATCATTTGAACATACACAATAAGTAATCTCATTTC
Source organism: Oriolus oriolus (assembly GCA_013400235.1). Lineage (NCBI taxonomy): Eukaryota > Metazoa > Chordata > Aves > Passeriformes > Corvidae > Oriolus > Oriolus oriolus. The sequence continues at coordinate 1,171,922 of VXBT01000503.1, forward strand.
TTTCCCAAAAAAATTATTACATAAAACTGTGTATCACCAATGCTTTTGCTCTGGTTTAATCCAGACAATCAGGGCAGTGATAATTATTATTCTTCAAAGAAAGCTTATTTTTCTTCTTTTTTTGAAACTATCATCAATTTGACAAACTATTTGAAATATGTAACATATTTTTCTAGAAAACAAGAAATCATCAATATTTTTCTACCATAAAATTCTGACAGCAAAATTATAATTTGGGCAACATAGGCTGTTTTGTGCCTGTGTTATAAGGTACTAGAGATCCAAAACCTGATTTTTGAACTGGATAAAAACACCTTTTATACATTCCACCCATTTCACTAAATGCAAAATCCATTCCATAAATTAGACAAGTGATTTCCCACTTGTATTTCAGAGATATTTTTAAGTCCACAGACTACTCCAAAGGAATCTACACAGAAATATGTCATGAGTAGTATTCAGTAGGCTGCATGTGCTGTAGTTAAGTCTATCAGATCTACAAGAAAGGCTCCATTAATTTAAAGCCCTTCTCAGCCACATGGTCCCAGCTCACAACTTACATAAATGGGTTTATAAGGTGCAAACAATTGAGAAAAAAGTCCTGAGATTCTATACATGCTTGTAGAGCTAGAAGGTAATAAGACACACTCAGTTTAATCAGAAGCCAGTAATTTCTAAGTTTCTGGCCAAATCAGTGGGATATGATTCAGACTCTAGATACTAATTACCGATGACTGTGATGATTCTAGTGACAAGGACAGAATAAATATGTATTTCTTTCTCCTACTTAGCTTACTGACATGAGATGGCACACTAGCAGCTTCATTTCTGCCCTTATTGTGCTTATTGTAAATTAAAGCCTTGGCTCGCAAAATGCAGAGAAGAGCACAGTTCTTATTTCAAAAGCTCCCTCTAGCTTTTCCTAACTGTTCATTACCAGAGTTTTCCTGATGATCTGCTAGAAAAAGCAGCTTAGAGTCAAAGGTGGTCTCATCAGTCTTAGAGAAACACAAGCACATATTGTATAACCAATTTCAAGTAGGTTTTTAATTTGTAAAAGCCACACAGTTAAGATGACGTTAAAAACCCACCCCCTTCTTTTGATTCAAGATCAAAGAGATTTTTAGAAAAGTGACATAACCCTTAGATGTCCTAGAAAACCACATTTGCCACAATTAACCAGCTTCAGTCTCCAAGCCTCAGACACAGAGAGGAGCTGGAACAGCATGTTCAGAGCAGCCAGGGTTTATTGCAGTTGTGGGCACGTTTGGAATAAACAAGCACGGGTCAAGTTCCCCACGGCTTCGTTCCAGCCTGAGACAACCAGGGGCAGACGGTCAAAGGGAGCTGGAAATGAGTGATCTGGGATTGCAGCACCAGGTCTCAAGGCAGTGGAAACCAGCACAGCTCCACTGAACTCGCTGTGGCCCTGTTGATTCAGAGCAGCGAGCACTGGATCCATCAATTCCAAACTCAGTGGATGCCACTGACGCTGCACAGGTGAAGTGCTCAGATGAGCATGGTCCAGGTGCTTCTTTTCATCCAGGGACAAACTAAACAGTCTGGTGACTGCCCTGAGGTCTGGATAGCAGAAGCAGAAATAAATACGAGAAAATGACTGAGATTCTACAGAAAGAGGAGTTAAGGAGATGCGAAGTTCGAAGTAAGGCTTTACCCTGCAAGCTACCCCAGCGTACTCTCAGAAATTCTGCATACAATGTCTTCTGATAAAACTTGACCTGAGACAGCTGAACAAGGTATCTGGTTTCAGGATGCCCAAGGTCTCCTCAGTCTTTGCCATAAAACTGTTACAGGACAAAGAGATGCCATCACAGGTATTCCAGAAAGGTAAGATGAGAAACCCATCAAAAAGACAGCAAAGAAGTAATGTAAACAGATGAGGATGATCAGTAATCTTCCGTGGACATGGACAACTCCTACGAGAGAAAGGTGATGCTTTAAAATTACCTTCATTATAAAAGGGGGAAAAAAAAGAGTTTGCAGTGGATTATTCGTCACAGCTGTGTTTAAACCACCAAGGATGGCTTTAGCTGCAATGGCAGCATGTCAGCAGCACAGAAGAGGACACTGACAGTGGGGAAGTGTCCAGTAAGGATGGATATCTATGACTGCCCACAGCTGCTGGGGCAAATCAGCACCACCAGTCCCCTCCACTGCTCTCAGGTGCCAGGGTGAATCTCAGCACGTACAGCACCCAGGGAGAGCACACACACGAGTACATATCACAGATCAGTCTTAACACTGCCAGTCCAAACTGGGTAGGAGCCTTGCTCCTACTGATAATTCCCTTTTATCTTCAGCAATAGAGGTTTTAGAGCCAAAGTCCAGTTCCACTGTTGTGGGTGTATGAATAGGAGAGATTATGGCTACTCAGAAAGCACATACATAACCTTCCGTGGTGCCCTCTGTTCCTGCAGCACACACATTCCTCACTAGAGATATCAGATCAAATAAAGACATATCAATTCAGCAGGTGCTACTGTCCACTCAGCCATCACCCAGGGAGAGGACTAGAAACACAGATTTAACCTTTAAATTAAATGGGAATGAGGGGCAATTTCAGTTGTTTTGCAGATCATCACCAGAGGAGCTATGGCCCACATCTTGTGAAATGCTGATAGAGATGAGTAGCAAATAATGCACAATCTTCTATATTCTTTTTATATATTTTAACTTCCTCCTATCTTTATGCACTTTTACAGAGATCTAAGATTTCACAGCATTAAAGCACTCTGTGTGCTGTAGGAAGGGATAAAAAGACACATTATGAGTTTAAAAACTGAGAATTTCATGGGAGAGTTAAAATTGTCACTAAGGGCACACCAGAAAGAATTACTGATTTTTCAGACTGCTTCTGCATCAAAGGATTAAATAAGAAAACCAAAATCTTTTATAAACTCAAGCAAACGTACAGACAATGTCAAAGCTATTTGGTCACAAATTGGAGCCATCATTTTCCCTTTGAAGGCCTGCACAAGAAGCTATTCTGCACTGGAACTGCCACAGAAATTGAAGGGAGAAAATGAATGGGACAAGGGAAATATGGACCGACAGTTCTGAAAGAGTATAAAGTGCTATGTAGAAGCAATATTTATATGAGACACCAGAGTGCTAAAGACCTTCCTACTGCCCATCACTAACTGTGATACATGGGCTGTGGTTGTCACTCATACAGGAGGACAAACCTGAACTGGATCGTCCTCTGTGGAATGAAACTGTTGGTCCCTGCAGGGAATTATAGCTCCTCCTCACTGTGACTGGAGAGATCTCCACCCCCTCTCTGTTCAGTGGCTATTTGTGGATGCAGGAGAGGGTCCATCAGCCAACAGAGCTGGTAAGAAAGGCAAATTATGAAAATGCCAAGACCCTGTTCTGCAAACCAAACCGGCCAGTGGGTCAACAACCAAAGCAGATCGGACAGCCTCCGTTTGTTCTGATTTTCTAAATTGCCCTAATTGGAGATTTGTGTAAAGACCACCTGCCAGCCTAAATTCTGTGGGCTGACTTGGAATGAAAGCTCTGATGCTCCTAACCGGGACAGGTTCAGACCTTCAGCTTCTTCAAGATGATCTGTACCAGCAACCTTCACCTACATCTCTGTTTTCACTGTTTTCATAGCATATTGCATGGTTTTGCCCCAGTATGTTACACTCAGGACTACAATTGCTTACAATAACTCATAATCATGGTGACAGCAAAAGCTCTGACAGAAGAGAGGAGATGGAAGAGGAGACTCTTTCTCTTGAGTTCAACAGAACTGACAAACATCAGCCATCAGGAGTGCCATGGAAAAGGCCATCGGCAGGTGGAAGCAGTCCTGCATCTGTGCCACCTGACACCAGAACTCAGCATCAAACCCATCTGTACACATACAAATATCCAGCAAATTCCTTCTGGGCTAGAGAAAGCAGCAGGTCCATTTAACTGATTACATTCCCTAGAAGTCTCCCAGCATTGCTCTTTTAATGTATTCTTCTCTAAAAACATTTCTTGCATGTATATATTTCCATTTTCCTTGAGATTTCAAAAGAGTTGGCATTGTTAACTTTGAATATTGCTAGTTAATTGTTGGAGGGAAAAGACAAATTATGAGCAGGGGAACTGTTCTGGGAGGATTTAGTGTATTTGAATAATTCAGACCCCTGCCGTTAACGTGACAGGATTGTTTTTCTCCTGCAGTAGCCTGCTGCTACAAGAATTAAAACTGTCGTGGCAGGCTACAGCTTGGGCTAGGCCTTAGTAATGAGCTTTATCAGTCAATAAATGATTTTATGCAGCAAATTAAACTGTAAATTTGGTTTAGGTGGTAAATATTTAGAGAATAAAGATATCCAGCTAATGAGGAGGACTGGGTGGGGGAAAAATGTAATGCAAATGTCAATCCTTTAAATCTTTGGTAGGCTAAAGCTCTGCAGAAAGTTTACTGCCACTGCCTTCTTTGTTTTTCTTATCTTTTTTTTTGGCCCTTTTAAACAGCAAGGGAACACTATCTCAGCTTTAGTTACAGATGCTGGAGAAGGAGGCAAAGACTATTGTGGGTATTTTGGAGCCACAATTCCTTGCACTCACTTGACTCTCAGATTGAAGCATTAAATGGCCTCATTTTGAAAGCACTTGTGCAAGAGAGACATCATAGGTTGCTCCTGGCTCTACCTACAGCATACACAAAGAGATGTGTTTGGCCCTCAGCTTGTGGCAAAAGAGAGCAGCAGCAGCAATCAGCACAGACAACTGTGCTAAACATTGTAAAACATTCCCCTTTCAAAGAGGAGACTGCTGGCAAGGTGACCTTTGGGCACCCGAGCTCCCATCTCCCTCCCAGCTCACCCGAATCCTTCTCTGCTCCGTGGCCCACCCTCAAGGGCACGTGCACAGAAAGGGATTCTGAGAACATCAATCGATCAGCGGGAGGAGCATGGTTTAAAAAGGCACATCTGGATTAACGTGGATGAAAGTGCCTGAGCAAATCAGCTGCATTTGTTCAAAGGTCAGCTGATTAACAATATGCTGTTTCAAAAGCAGGCAGGGAAATGCTCTACCAAAAAGCTGATTTCCAAGATGAGTCCTTGACTTCCAGCTATGCTCCAAGGATTATTCTTTCTCCAGGGAAGTTTTGGAAAACTTATTAATCTTGGCAAGGGCGTTCATTTCCAAGATGAAAATTTTGAATGTAATTTTTTTTACCCTGGCCAAAAAAACAGCTTTCAGAGAAAAAACAAGTGTGTGAAAAAATGTCTGTCAGCTCCATAAAGATTTGCTGGAACTCATCTTAAAGCTTGGAGTGTTAACCATGCTGTCCTTTATCAGTTTCTAAGAGTAGCAGCCATTTTTTTGCTGTTTCTGCTGGATCCTTTATTCTGTACTTTCTGACAAGAAAAATATATGCAGCCCCTAATAGAAACCCTGAAACAATGACTTTATTTGTGCCTTCCACGTGACACTGCCAGATGGTAAAATAAGCCAGAAGTGCCTGTACACTCTGTAGGGCTAACACAGAACCTACTCCAAGACAGAGAAACCATCTCCTTTCCTGAGAATCACAAGAGAACTAAGAATTGATTCCAGAAGCGCACCTTGGAGGTGGTTCCAGGCTCAGACACAGCACAGTGACAACTCACAGAGAAACCCCCAACTACCACAGAGCCCTCAGGCTCTGAGTTCCTCCTCTGGGGGAGCTCCTTGCTGATGCCCAGGTCAAGGTCAGCGTTGACATTTTTAAAAACCAGTTGATAAGGTATAAAGCAAAGTCTGCACAAGGCTTTAAAGCAAAATTTGAAAAGGACACAGTTACATATTGAAAGGAAATTGAGCCGCAGAATAGCCCAGTAAAACTCGGTCGGACCCACACATTGCACGCTCCGAACAATACGCTCTTAAGTGCAATAAATCCAAACAGCACCCTGGAGACCTGTTTGGAAGATCAGAACATATATTGGGGATATAGTATGGAAGGCTGTTTTTAACACGAAATCTATTCAATTGCAAACTGTTGATGTCAACTGTCTCTTGAAAGACCCAATATACTAAGGCAGTTTATTTACATGGCGGAGAACAAAACTTCATGTATCACCTTCTCTATGCCTTTCTTTGATTAGATTGCCTCACTTTAATTACTAAATTCTGTTAAAGGACTTTCCACACAGATGTAATTTCATGCAGGTGTTACCTGGTGTAATGAAACCAGATGTTTCCATTGGAATAGGGCTCCCTCATTTGAGATGTGTGTGCTGCAATAGCCTGATTTGTATATCCATCAGTTCAAACGGGAAAAAAATGTGTCTGGGGGTGTTAACTGAGATCAGGCTGTGAGTACAGATTGGGTAGTACCACCTGTTGTCTCCTTTTCCACACAAAAGTCTTCTACTTGTACATAACTTTACTTTTAAATATCTTCCCCTATTGTTCCTATTTTGATTAATCCTGCATTTAGGAGCTCAGTGTACAGAGGCACGGATGTATATACAGAAAAGACAAAGCTGTTCTTCAATGAACACAACCTTTTCACTGACATTTAAACATCCTGTACTTCATACAATCTGTGAAGCTTTCCAGCTAATTTCTACAATGGACCAGAAACTTCTTGGCTGGTTACGGAAGGAAACAAAATATGTTTATTGAGGTGTATCAGTAGCAATTTAAAAAAACCCCAAACAAACAAAACAATAAACTTTAAACGTCATTTTATTGTAAGAAGATCAAAACTTTCATTATTGTAAAATCATGACTAGACAAATGACAGACTAAAGGCTTAAAGTGACAGAAAGAAGGGCAAATGTGCAGAAACACAGAGAGAAGATGAATCCCATATTACACCCAAGATGATAGCAATTCTGGAGGAATTTCTGTAACACCCAAATTTTGAATCAGTTTTCTGACAATCCGTTTTCTGATGTGTTCACCAAACACATCATGGTCAGAGAAGTTGTTACACGTCAGCCAGCACTGTCAGACACTGGAGGGAAAATCCTCACCATCACACAGAGGTAAAACCAGGGGAATTAGCACAGAAAGACTTTGCCAGTTCCAAACTTCCACAAAAGGGTTGTGATGAAATATTCAGATTTCGACCCAAAAGGAGCAAACCCAGCCCCAGTGACTCCAATTGGCTGTTCCAACACGAGCCTGAGTCAGAACCTCTTCCCATTTCTCCCCATTGTTCTGTCAAGCCCTGATGCTGCACAGATGACACCAGCCCAACCCAGGGCTCAAGCTCTGAACAATGAGGAGAGAAGGGCCTATGGGCACCAGCAGAAAGTTCAAAGCTAACAGAAAAAAAGCAGTGGCACAAAAGCCTTGCCAGCCAGACAACTCAAAATGATCGAGACACTCTTTATTTGGGTTAGTTCTTTTAATATTAAAAACAAACAAATAAAGTTCAAAATATTCAGAAATTACGCTGCCCTCCCCTCCTCTTCCACCTGTATTCTCCACTAAGTTTTAATTCTTTTGCAAAGTAGGCGTCACTTGGTAGGCACATGAAGGTCACTCTGCAGGGTGGGGTCTTGGGCACGAGGATGACACACAGCAAACACAAGGCTGCACAAGCACACACGTGCACACACACGCACAAAACCATTTTATATCTTTAGGCTCCAAATTTCTGTCTTTACAACTGCCTTTCTGAATGAATTCATTTTTATTTTCTGTTGTTTTCAGGTTTTGTTTTGGGGGGGAAGGAAAGGGAAGATATAGGCTAGTCAACTAAACCACTGTCTGCCCTCATTATTTCAATTCAGGGACTGACAGTACAAGACTTAATATTACAATAAAGCAAAACTGGTGTCAGCAAAAAAAAAAGTTTCGATGACACACTGATATGGAACACTATGATACACTGGTAAAAACTATGTGAAAACCAGAAACACATAAGACTGCAATTTAATCTTTTTATTTGAAATATAAATATTGTTACTATCAAGCTTGACAGTATAGAAAATGTGTGCCCTGCAGCCTTCTGACAAAACAAAATTTATATTTAAAACTTCCTGAAATAATGCCTTTCATATGTGGAGTTTTGTCACATTGCAGCGGCTCTGAGCCTACCTTATGGTCCTGCACCTTTAATTATTTTATGCCTAGAAGACACATTTTAAATAGAAGAGGCGGGTTACAAGAGTTTTGACAGCTGTGGATGATTAAAATACTGACAACATGCACTATATAAAATTCCCTGAGGTTTTAGCTGGGTACTCACGCGAAAGTCAGCGATTAGATTCCCTTCCCCCCTGCCAAATCCCACCAGCATGAAATGTTCCTATCACTGGCCTGTTACCCCTTCTCTCTTTAGGCAATGCAACACTCCCACAATTTTTTTTTTTTTAATATCTCAAGGCCACATACTTGAAAATTGGTCAACAAATTTGATTTAGTAATCTGTTCCTGTTTAACAAATATGCAGCCAGGTTTCATGACCAGCTGTTCCGTATCATTGCATGAATGGAGGGAAGGGAAACCATTTAAAACATATGAATGGTTTTAGGTTTTATTTTCATCAAACCCCTTTACAGGAGTGTTATAACTCGGTGCTAATTTTCTGGCCTCTTGGCCTACATGTTTGGGTTATGCAAAATATTATATTATGAGGGAATAAGAGTGCTCCCCAGTTCAGAAAAACACTAAAGTGCATTTTTAGCCTTAGCTCTGGCAGCTGCCTCCTGGCTTCATACACTTGAGTTATAAGTTTTGGATAAACTGGGATCCTACCCCTCAAGTTCTTTGAATTAAAAGCTGCATATGAAATAATATTAATTACACTGACCTTGAGCTGTAGCTATGGCCATGTCAGTCTGTCCCTCTCTTCTGGTTAAGGGGTCAAAGAAATTCTAGAAGTGAATCACCTCCAAAATATACATGAGCAATTGCAGAGTCAGACTATCTGGATGTAGGCATAAATTATTGGCTGTTTTTATTACCTTTAATTTATTTGAACTTTTTTAGACACTTCTAAATGTAAGAAAAGACAACAAAGAAAATCTTATCACTGAAAGAGCAGACTTATCATTTGGACATTCCTTTTAACCCCAGAAGACAAGGCAAAGATGGATTTGGGATAAACCAGTTTCCACTCTGATGGAGGGAAAGCATCTCCTCCTGCAGTCCCATGAAGTCCCTCTCTGGCAGAGGTGAAGTTTAAGGATGGATGGGAAGGAAAAACTTCAGTACTCTAAACAAAGCATGAGTGATCCAGGGATACTGCAAGTCAGAAGGAAAAAGCAATATCAATGCTGGTGTCATGGAAAATGCAGAAAGATTCCCCAAAGTTCCATGGCACACAGGGGAAAGGGGTGTAAAAAGAGGACAAGGTTCTTCTGCTTACAGCACAGTCAGTGCAAGTTACTGAAGCAAAATTACAGAAATGAGAGCCAAAAATAGTTGAAGTATTTGACTAAAGAAGCACAAGGACATCATAAAAATTTCCCAAATGTTCTTATTATATTTGACCAAGGCAGAAAACAATCATCAATACTTGTAAACAGAATGTTTGATACATTTTTTCTATTGGAAATAAGGAGAGGCCATCCCTTCCTTGAAAAATCAGAAATCCACCAGCTGCGTACTGCAGGAATTACCCACAGCCACAGAACGTCATACAATACTTCACTTCCTAGGAGAACATTGCTGAGAGCAAAGTGTATCTGGAAACGATGCCCATAAACAAGTGCCTTCATCCATGTGCCTTGAGGATTTTGAAGTGCATCAGACAAGCACATGGGGCCTGCTTCTGCCTGCTCTGCATGTCTTTTTAAAAAAACAATTGTGGAATATTTAGAGCATCCTCATCACCCCACCCTTGGCAAAATGAGTTATTAAAAATGCTGGAATGCAATCTGTGTCAAAGGAGACATTACATCAGTCACTCTGGCCACCTGCTTTTTGTTGTTTTTCACATTCTCAGTAAAGCAAAAGAACGAAATACATGACCTGGTGTCCTTGTCTTCAGATCTTCATTGTTAAATATAGGATATTGCTGAGTATTTCATGGCTACTTCTGTTTCCTCAACACACTGCCCAGTGCAGAGGTGCAAGCACTGGTCTGTAAAACACAGTGACCACTGGAGCAGTTCACAACTCAGCTCTTTCTGGCCTCCCAGTCCATTCCATCTATCACACTGTACATTACTGGTTGAATCATCACTTTCCAGCTGGTTTTTGGTTCTCACAATGCACAGCTCCTAATGCACATGCTGATCTGTTCAGGGTCTGCCTCTCACCTTTCTTCACACAAGTATTAGTACAGCTAAGTATTAATACCGCTTAGTATTTTTGTATCCAATTATGAAGAAAGATGAGAATGAAATGGGAAATAAAAAAGTGACAGGTAGAATTACAGAACATAATGGTATCATAGGCTTGCTTGATGCTAATTGGTTTTCTTAACTGTTTAAAATCTGTAGCACAGAATAAAATAACCCAGCAGTAGAGGTCTGCCAGCCATTTTTGACACGTTTTTAGTCAATTTAATCAACTTCATGGCAGCTCTAATACATTTTGGCTGCTGAGGATCTCAACAGACACACCACAGATGACCTCTATGGCAGAGAGAATGGGGGATGAAAGAGCAAACAAATGCTTTTATGAAAGACAAAATGAGAAGATTTGGATTTAGTGAGGTTTCCTTTTTTACCTTAGCTTACGAAAGTGACAATATTTAACTGTTCAATAAATGAGCTAAAGGTTCAGCACTCCTGAGCGCCACCATTACCAGTAATTTATATTTCCTTTCATGTGTTTCTGCGCATTGTTATTGATGGAAACTTTTAAAGTCAGCTCAGCTGCGACTGCAGACAGGTCACTGCCAAGGAGCAAGCGGAAATGAGAACAGCCAACTGACAGCCCACCAAAGTGATATCCTACAACTGAGTAATTCCTCAGTACACCTTGTCTGGGTATGTTTCTCAGAATAAAGACTCACTGAGAGTGACCAAAAGCTGTAAAAATCTCCATGCACCAAAAATTATGATATTAACGTCATTCTGCTGCTCATTTCAGTACTAGAAGTTACAGAAGGTAAGGAGGTGGGGGAAGAAAGAGAATAAACTTTTACATGACCTTAGACACATCACCAGATTTTCAGTTTAGGTTTCGGAAGCAAGCTAGGTAATAACCTTAATATCAGCATTTTCTCTGGAGGATGATATTATGAAATAATAGACATAAGCCAAATAATAGCTATCAGCTTCTTTGGAACTTTGTGAAACTCATCTCATTCACATCTGAAAGCACTCTCAGATCTAGACAGCCAAGTGCTGTCAAAAAGCAAGGTACATTTAAAATTGAGCACTTTGGGCTTAATTTATGTTCCCAGCTACAGCTTTTGGGATGCTACACATTAGCCATATATATGCTTTTACATATTTCTAAGAAAAATAGTCCTCAGAAGATGATGAATAGCATGCCTTACCAGAAAATATGAGACAGGTTCTAAAAATGGTACATTTTTAAATTGGTATAGATATTTATACTTGCTCTGATCCTCTGAGATGTATATTGAAATTTGTAATATAAACAGCAAAGGGCATTCCAAGACAAGCAAATTAAAATGAATTCTGCATCATTCTCTCCTGTCCTATTATTGTAAGTTCTCAGGAGGCCTACAAAAATTTGTATGTGAACTAAAGATGTATGTAAATCTAGTAAAAGTTACTTTAGAAAACCCTAATCTTTTATTAGATCACAGTGTAACTGATGTTTAAAATAAAGAAGTTAGGGCTATTATCACAATGTATAAACAGAGTCTGTGATAGACTATCACTAGCATGCTGTGTCCTTATAACATTTTACATTGTGCTTTCCTACGTATATTAAAATGTATATATCACCATCAATTCAGGATGAAAGAACTTTACTTTTTTTTGAAAGTAATACCATCTCCATCTCCAAGAAAGAGCTATTTATCACCATCTGATAAAACCACTGACTATTCTTAGTCTCTTGGCAGTAGCTTTTACTCTTTCCTCCTGGGCTGCTGTTCTCAGGTAATAACCCAGGCCTGGCTAGGACCTCCCCAGCCTTGGAATCGTTAGTAGTGCCAGACCCCCCCTTAACATCTGTCTACCCTGTTCTGGAAACGCTCTGATGAAGTCTGCATCATTACCCAATTCCCCTCGTGGTTAGAAAGTTTTCCTCCCAGTCATCCTAATGCATCTTGGCTGAAAATTAAATTGGTTTTTTTTGAATTCCCTCAAGTGGAGGGAGAACAATAAGCACCAGCCTTTGCGTAACTTTCTCATATTGGAAAGACTATCACAATGATTTCTCTGTAGGTTTATCAGTTCCCACAACTTTTCTTCATAGATCATGTTCTATAAATTTCAGATTTTCCTGTCACACTCCACTCAATTTAATATGCTTTCTTGATATGTAAAATACGGTGCCCAGTGCAGTTCTTTAGCTGTGCTCACTCCACTGGATTTTTTCTTTCCACAAGGACATTATGTGTGACAAAACCAAAAGCTGAAATCAGGATAATTCAGCAACATCCTACCCCTTTCCTCAGGCTAGTTATTCTTTCAGAGAAAGAAATCAGATGGATTTGCTGAGAACAAATCACTTCAATCTTACATTATCTTTTACAACCCTCTTATCATCTGAGTAGTTAGAAAGACTTTTTTTTTTTAAGACTTGTTCTGGTGTATTTTAAGGAAAAGTGATTGGGCTGACTGGTTTATGAATTCCAGAACCCTTGTTTCTCTTCTTTTAAAAAGGTACATAGAACAGTTATACTTTTCTCATGCTTATGGCTTCCCTCATCCTCTAAAATTCTCAGAATATAATTTAGCATTTGCTGAACAGAAACCCATGCTGGTGGTTCATTCCTGTGAAATGGAATGATTGATGGACTCATTCTAAGAACTTCCTAGAGAGTGAAACAGCTAAAAATTCAACCTGAATTTGCACAAGCCATCCAGCTTCCCACTCCAAGCAAATCCACAGGTGAAAGTTCCCACTACAGGTCAGGCAGTGCCCCACATACTTGGTCACACCCATCTCTGCTTCCTGGCTCTGCACATTCAAGAATAAGCAAATTCATGGAGTTAAATTGTCAGAAAAATAAGTACAGGGGGAAAAGATACTCCTAAAGATGCCAGAGTGTGCAGCTTCAAGAGGTTGGAAAGGTCAGTGATACCTTCCAGTAGCTGACGATTTTTAGGTCAGTTTTCCTGCAAACTGTTATCTCACCAAAGCAGTGCAAGGAATTGGCTTATTAGATTCTGGTTTACTAGAAAGAAAAAAAGGAAGAATTCAGAGCTCAGGAATACCAGCAGAGTCCAGATCTCCAAAAGCTTTGGCTTTGAGGTTTTATGCTCATTATGGTAGCATTTCAAGATACTTCCTTCTAACCAATACATCTCTTCCACCAGTGTCCCAACCTGGTTGCTCCTTGAGTGCACAGTGTATCATTCACACTGTCATTTGATTATTGTAAATACACATCACTTCTAAATAAACTCATCTAAATAAACACTTCTAAATAAACTTCTAAATAAGCTCTCAAAAACTGGTGTGTATGTCAGCTCTTCAGAGCCCTTAAAGTTGTAAACGCATTGATACAAGCAGCAATTTACAAGCTACGGATCACTCCTGAGGTGGAGTGTAGAGACTGCCAGAAAAAATAATGCAAATGCCATTTCCTGAGTTGCAAGAAAATTACCCTTCTCTGTTTTCCTTCCACAGTATCACCCTGGCAGTCCCTCACAGGTACCACAGCAAGGTCATACCTCAGCTGTGGTCACACCTCAGTCAACACAGCTGTCAGTCCTTCTATGTCCCAAGGAACAGGAGAGAGAAGTGAGAACCAGAGCCAGAGACCTGGTCCCAGCCTTGCTGCCGCTTCCCCACCGTGTTTCTGGCAGTGGACTGAAAACATCACTGCAGTTATAAGGTTCCACATGTGAGTAAGGTGGTTGCAGGATGGGTTTCAGGTTTGTGCTTAGCTGAAGGGAAACTTTAGTAATGGGAGGCAGGCAGCTTAAAACCCTTAGCAAGCATTAAATGCCCTTAATAAAAAAAAAAAGAAAGAAATTGATGTCTTTGTGAGCTACCCCATCTGAATAGTGGTAAGGTACCAAGGGAAAAAGAAGCCTTTATGAAGAGCTGCCTCATGTGTTATGTCACTTGTGCGCTAAAGACTACGTTATCTTCTGAAATTATAGAAAGGAGGAGGATATTTTTCGTAATTGTTGGCTACTCAGGCCACTGAAAGAAAGTATGTTTCTCTGGGTACAACTAATTCTGTTTGTGGTTTCAGAGACCACTGCCAATATTTCAATAACATATACACATTACGAACTGCTACAGCTGGCAAGGTGTATCTGTGTTGTGTATTCCAGGGAAGGATTTTGCTGCCTATTCAAAATGAATAGATTCAGAAGTGGAATCCAGCATGGAAAATAAAGGAAGGTCAGGGGAAGGGTAATATTTATGGAAGATTGAACATTTTAGTGTGCTACTGGCTTCAGGGTCTGCACTCCCTAAAAATACTGGGTTTTGTGCACTGGAGTGCTGAGCAGACAGAGTAAAAGTAAAGCATTTGTTTGAACCTTCACAAACAGGCAGTTGCTTGGTATTCAAAAGGGAAACGAAAAGGAACTTCTACATTTTATGCTACTCTAGAGCAGAAACATTTTACCCAAATAAGAAACCAAATAAGGGCTTTTCAATTGACAAGAGCAAAGTGCCCTGAAACACACCTTGGCGTTGGCACTCGTACAGCAGACGTATCCTTCTGGAATGTCTCTCAGTGTTGGGGGACAGCACGGAACAAGTTCATGGAGGGTTGTGAGACAGTTCTAAAGGATGGATCGAGTGCATCAGAGGGTTGTAAGATGGTCTGAAGGTTTGAGAGAGATATGGGGGCGGGTGGTACTTGATACCGTTCCAGAATTGCCAACCACAATTAAGATGCAAATGAACAGTGAGAGTTAACACTCCATGGCTGAATTAATTTTCTGGAAATACATAAGTGTTGGTGAGCTGGAGAATGTGGGAGAACTATGCAGTGCCAACAGCTGTTTCAAACGTGTCAATCTAACAGGACTACAAAAAATTCTCATCCTGCTGTGACCAACCATTCATTGAACCAATTTTTGTGGCCTGAGCATACCCAACCTGTAAACAACATTATCTTTCCAAGTTGGTAGTCAAAAGTGTATGGTCAAAGACTGAATGGACATAAATGCTATATAATAGAACTTCTTTTCTACACCTACAGGGCCATTTTGATAGAAAAGAGGATGAAAATATAAAGTCGTGTAAATAAAGAAATATGGAAAACTGTCATTACTAGCAACCAGAGGAAAATAATTTCCAGAGCTTCCAATTATCAGTCTTTAAGCAATAAACTCAGGGGTGGGAGGACACAGGGGAAGCAGCACAACAAAGTAAAAACAGTGACCCTAAAAACACCCTTGCAGATTGCAGCAAGGAAACCCATGGATTGGGTAAGAATGAGAAGGAATTGAGGCACTTTTCTTCTTCACAGCAGAGTGCTTTGGGTTCTGATGCAAAACACATGAGTACTATGTCCCTGCTCTTCCACACCCTTCCAAAGGATGAGGCCTCCCACAGGAACATTTTAGGATGACGATGGCCAAAAAATAAAAAACAATTTACATATTTGCTCAGTGACTCTTCCAGAGTTCATACAAATATCAGTTAATCACAAGTGGGCTATACCCTGTATTTCCTAACCCCAGCTTAGAATTGATTTCTGTCTTGGTTAATTCAGTGATAAAACTTGTATTTGCTTTAGTTGGAACTTATTGGACCTCTGACTCCTCAGACTTATTTTCCTGTGCCTGGGAGCAAAATTCCAGTTATATATCTATATTAACTCTGCAGCTCCTCTTTCCATATCAGGCATAACTTTGCTCACGTCCACAAACCTCCCTGAGCAAGAAATGAGCAGTGCTCCAAGGTTCAAGGATACACAAGCAGGTCCTGCTCCCTGCTCCATGTCTATGCACATTTTTTTTAGTTGCAGCATATAAAGTGACTTACAGGAAGCTACCAGTAGTGGAAAGTTGTAATTCATTGGAAAAGAATCTGTGCTTTAAGGAACAGGCACCTTCTTACTGGATCTTAAATAATATATCACATAATGCAATTATTCTATGTCTCCTGGTCATCACATGGTCTTGGGGAAACCAGAGTCAGATTTTTATTATTGAGTATGTAAGGATCCTACGGAATTACAGACTATACAGAACTATTCTTGTCTGCATAACCAAACCTCTCACCAGAACAAGCAATTTTTATTAAAAATTATGATCCGTCCTCCATTTCACACATACACGCATAAAAATAAAACACAATAAGCATTTTTTGGGATGGTTGCTTACCCAAAACATACCAGGCAATTACACGGTATGCTGTTTTAATTAGCAAATCTCCCTCTCAACAGGTCCCATTTGAAATTTGTGACACTCCTCTGTACCCCACGGCTGGAGTACAGTTGTATTACAATCACATCTCCAGTCAAAGAACATTGCCATTTTTTCCTAGATCAGACACCTGCTATCAATTTGAATGGTATCTGATTGAATATTTGTGCAGGAAGGACAAGAATCAATTATTCATGAGTACTAAACAATAGACTGTATAAACACAGTTCATGAACCTGAATCCTTTACAACCTAGCTTATCTTCGATACATTTATAAGGGCAGTCACATCTTTTAAACGACTGACATATTTAAGGCCCCCAAAAAAGGGGGAGGGATAAAAGAGGAAACATGTTTTTGTTAAAGAAAATGTGAGATGTTTTGGATTAGGTGGAGTTTCTGTTCTTTTGCTTATAAAAGTGGTAATATTTAACTGTTTAACTAAATTTAAACTAAATATCTCATGTGACAGACATTTCTCTGAGAGCTCCCAGCTCACATTCTGCTGAACCAGGCCATTTGAGTAATTTAACTGAACACAAAAATATATGCAACTATTGGATCCTTACCCACGAGTCTTGTGTGAGTTTTGGACTCCTACCTGTTCTTGGCAATTTAGCAGAACAAAACATTTTGAGGCTCTCCTGTCACTGGGTCTTCTCCATTGCAGGAACCTGTGTTGTCTCCCTGGCAGCCTCTTCACTTTTAGGTTTCCAGCACAGTTCAGTTAAGCTCAGCTGGCTCTGCAGTGCTGATCTGGTTGGATTCATGCCAGCTGAAATCCTGCACCTTGGTGTCTCAGCTGAGTGTGGTAATACAAACGTGGCTGATGTCAGATGGGGGAAAGCCCGATCCACGCTTCCAGGGAAAATGCAATCCTGACATCATGCTGGAACGATACAGTAGAGACCAGTAAATAATGTATTCTGTTAAAAAACTTCCTCTCTCCAAACGAGGCTGATAATGTTGCTGTCATGTTTAATACATTTTTATGTATAATCCTTTTATTTTCTGGGCTGGTTTTGCCCAGGGTAGAGATAGTTTTCTTCATCGTGGCTGGTATGGGGTGTGCTTTGGATTTGTGCTGAAAACAGTGTTGATAATTCAGGGATGATTTTGTAATTTCTGGGCAGAACTTACCCAAAGCCAAGGCCTTTTCTGCTCCTCACCCCACCAGTGAGGAGACTGGGCAGGGCACAAGGGATGGTGAGGGGACACAGCTGGAACAGCTGATCCCAACTGACCCAAGGGATATTCCAGGGCATGTGGAAACATATGGCAGCAGATGAAACTGAGGGAAGAAGAAGGAAGGGGGGATGTCTGGTGTTACGACATTTGTCTTCCCAAGTCAGTGTTACGCACAATGGACCCCTGCTTTCCTGGGAATGGTTGGACACCTGCCTGCCATGGGAAGTGGTGAACGAATTCCTCCTTGTTTTGCTTCGCTTGCTTGTGTGGCTTTTGCTTAACCTATTAAAACTATCTCAACCCACAATATTTCGCACTTTTATTCTTCCAGTTCTCTTCACCATTCCACTGGTTGGGGGAGAGGGAGAGACCAGTTGTGTGAGGTTTATTTGCCAGCTCGGGTTAAACCGCAACATTTTCTTATGGCAATGGTTTATATTTCAATGTTAAAGCATGTGACATTCTGGAATTACAGCATCCATATTTAAAGTTCCAAGATTACAGCTTCTAGTGGTGAATGCTTGAACTCTCATGAAATACAATTTGATTTAAAAATCAATCCTCCGATTGAGTTTAAAAAGGCACCTAGTGCTGCTTATTTGTTTTTATGGAAAATAATACAGGCAATTAATTTCTTTCATACCTTAAGTGTCTGAGTTATGAAAGTCTATAATGCAACATGGCATGCTTGATGAATAACAGCTGAGGTGATTTAGTTTAGAGGAAGTGATTGGCAGTTAGTGATTTTGAGAAAAACTTGTGTGATATGCAACAGGCACTTCATCTGTAGAGCCAAATCACTGAAAACAAACTCAGAGTGAATAAAATTTCTATCATGTTACGTTTTATGCTGGGGAATCAGATAGAAGGAGGAGGAGGAGGATGTAATTCTTTCCTAGATCTAGTAGCTGCTGCTTTAAGAAAAGAAATGACAAGGTTATGGGCTCTCCCTCTGCTGTGCACCTCCTTCATAAATTTTAGCATTAAATTATAAATAAAACATATGAGGACTCAGCTCAATGAGAAATATGTCTGGACTTTGGCAGTGTAAAGGTCTGCACAAATCCATACAAGCTGCTTAACATTGATTTTCTTTGGCGTCTTTCGCAGCCCTATGCGAGCTTCACAGTGCAGAAGGCAGACATGCCTTTTATTGTATCAGGCCCTTTGCCATTAATTACAGACATGCCTTTCCTTAATGACTGGGCACAACCGGCCTGTTGATCCCCTGGCTGGATCACCAGAGGATGGAACCAGCAGCACAGACCAGGACTGTGGAACATTTGCTATTCCTGGCCTCCCTCTTCTGCCCATCCTCTTTGCTCTTTGCCAATGGGAGGCTGGGGCCGGAACCCCGGTGGGCCAAGTTTTCCTCCTCCCCTCTCCTTCTGCACCAGTTTCTTCAAAGAGGAAGTAACTCAACACACACCTCCACTCACCTTCAAGCAGAGGTCAGTGGGGAAAGCAAAAGGAAAGACTCATCTTTCATACTCCTAGAAGTGAAAAACTCCACGGCAAAGCCAATATTAACCTCCTGCTCAATGTGGAGAGCTAACCAAACTGCCTGAGTCTGCAGAACTGAGTGGAAAAGTTGAAAAAAAAATAAAAATAAGAAGTTTTCTTGTGGTATTTTCACATCTTCACTCTGGCCCTGGCTAGAAAAGTAAATGGTCTTTGGTGGTTGGTGCACATGGCCAGGAGTGAGGAGCCCTGGGCTCTATTCATACCTCTGCTACTGATTCACTGAAGCAAACTGCTTGCACAAAATTCTTGAAAAGCATTTGTTAATTCTGGGAGCCCAATTTTGTGCATAAACACGTAGAGACATGTGGGCACTGAGCATCTACTGCTTTTCATAAAGCTAGAGAGAGATTCTGGCATACGCTGCACCACTGTCAGCCATCCAGACCAAGATCTTCATTTTGCATGACACAAAGCAATTTCCACCTGAGTCAGAAAGATGAGAGCTCCTCCTGTGCCCAAGAAAGATTCTTCCAGAAGATGCAGGACTTGGCATTGAATCATTACACCAAAAATTACTGGACACATGAGTCTGAGCAATCTCTGTTTCCCTCACCTGCTAAATGGGCATTAAATATCGGTCAAAAAAGTCCTTTGACTTCCTGTTCTGGAGCATCAGAAAACCCAGCGGTTCCTCAGGATAAGATCTGTTTCAGAATAACAAAGTTTGCTACGGCATTTTAAAGAACCTTAGAAGGTGGTTTGATGCAGGTCTGTGCATCTTTCAACAAATGTTTTTTAGAGGATAATTTTATTTTTTTCAGTATTCCCTTGTGTATGACAGATATTTTGAATTGCTTTTCTTAATAAACCTTTCATATCAATTGCATCCTCCTGGTTAAATTGTGCCTCTTGAGCAAGGGCTACTGAAACATGTATCTGATTAGGAAAAACCCATGTTCACGTTAATTTCATGTTTTATTTATTTTTACTTAACTTTGACATATTTCCTGGAAGATCCATCAATAAGAGCCCATCTCCATGATTGGTTCATCCAAATAATGACTGTTGAGCATGTAAAACAAATTGGGTAAGACCCTGCACGAAGAGCAGGAGTTAGAGCTCTCATCAAAATCAATTCTCTCTCAGATATAAAAGGTCACTGATAATTATGCGCATGAATCTCAGAATGAAATTTGCCTCATTGAGTGGTATTACCTCTTCACTTGCAATCACACAGTAAACAGGAAAGAGACAGAATTGGCTGAAACATCCTCGCTGTTGTCCTACCAGCTGAACACTCTGTTTCTGTCCACAACTCACTTTCTGCTGAATTGCCAGCATTCAGCATTTCAAAACCTGATGCATTTTCTTTGCCCAGGGCAGTTTATACACGGCATGTTTTTCCCCTCAACTGACTTTACAATTCTTGTGCTCCGAGAGAATTTTCCTCCAGATTTATTCAAATCATGCGGGAATTTAGTTGCTAATTGAAGAAAAACCTGGTGTCTCACTGTTAAGGTCTAGATGTGATGTCCTGAATCTCTTCCTGAAATGCAGAGGCAGGTTTTGTGTTCAGGGGCTCTGCCTGGTCTGTCATGGTGCTAACAGATCCCATGTTGTCATGCTGCTGGTCTCCACTGGAATGCCCTCATCTCCAAGGGACAAAGGTATTTCATCACCTCTACTTCTTTCCACCCTCTGAGCAAATCATTAAGAGAAAAAAAAAAGTAAAAACCCAAATAGATGCTATTGCTCCATGAGCAGAACACAATCAATAATATTGTTACAATTTAATATTTGACAGAAATATGTTTAGAGAAAACAAGAAATGAGAAAATCAAATCAACCATGTCTTAAAACGCCTGGTGAACATGTCCCTGGCCTTATGTCCTTTATGGAAATTGTGCTTATACAACAGATAACTCAGCAATGCAGTCAATAACTGGCAAACTTGATACTTCCAAAGGCTCTAAGGGGGAATGTCAACCCACACTGATGAGCAGCTTTGAACCCTTGGCCTTTCAGATGCAGGCTGACAAGTTAACAGGCTTTTCTTCCTCAGTAGGGAAGAGGGTTTTCATAGCCTGTATTCCTACAAATAAAATGCAATCCAAAAGTGCTGGGCACACGCCACATTTCTTAAAAGGCTAAGATTACCAGCGCCTCTCGATACACTGCGGGATGCCGATGTATGTTTGTACTCAGTGTGGTTTTTCCAGTGAAAAAAAAAGGGAACAAAAAAAATCCACGGAATCTCTTGCACGAGGAAAAATACATCCATTCGACAGAGAGGCAAAATGGAGTCTACTTGAGTCAATTTCTCCTTAGTTACTTATATTTAACTCCACAATAATGGTCCATTGAAACAGCTCAGCATTATCTCTTGGAATTAAAACGCTGCTGGATAACAACTGGAAGTGTTTTTTCCTTGTGGCTTTGAGAAGGGGGACTCCTTTATTAATGAAACAGCAGCAGAGGCAAACCAAAAAGGATTCTGTTGGGCTGCAGAAGCAAAGAGATCACGGGAGGTCTACTGGTGACTCAGGTGTGTTACTCAAGGTGAAGTTATGTATTTACTCCTTCGGTGTGACAAACTCTATCAGAATGTCCCCACAGTGACACACACCTACAGTCAAAAAGATCTTAGGGTCAACAGACCGATAAAGGCCATGTCACTTGGCTGCACTCATCTCTAGTCTAGGGGCAGGATCTTCTATCTGTAAATCAGAGCAACCATCTTAAAGCCCCCACAGAAACACCACTTTGTATTCTGGCTTCCAGATTCTTTTGTATACATTTAATTACCTTGAGAAATGGTCAAAAGGAGAGAAAAGACCTGAAAAGCATCTAGGTAAGATTAAGAAAAGGTCTAATGTTCTTAACCCTCTCAGGCACAGATTCTACAGCTCTTATTTATTTTTCTTATGTTGTCCTATGTTTCCATAGCTATAAATGTTATTCATGATTGGAAATTATGCATTCTTTTTATCCCCCTACCCCAAAAACATCTATTTGAATTTTAAATTTAATTCTAAGGGTTTGGTGATTCTCTTGGTTGTTGTTCACAAGTACAATATTTCCATCGTGTTGTAAAAACTGTAAGTATTTTCAATTTTCCAAAATTGAGCAAAAGCGTAGGCTCTGTCATTTTGAGAAGTGGACTTCAGTCAAGCTTGGTATGGAATCCCACAGAATGTGTTCTTCAGCAACTCTGTTGTTTCTATTGAGATATCTGGTAAAGTCTTTTGGGAAAACATACCACATATCTCTTTAAGGTCCAACCAAAATACCATCTATCCTGCCCTCAGTACAACAGCCTTACTGGGATAAATAGTTTGGGGGGAAAAAAAAATCTTCCACTGTAAATCATACTAACCAAACACTGCTGGGCCAAATTCTCTACCCTCCACTCCAGTGAGATACTGTTAGTTCAACAGGGAGTCTGATTATTGGACAAAATTTAGGAGGTTAAAATTAAGACAACATAACTGTGGTCCTCTAAGAAATTATTCTGTTCTTATTTTCTTGCCTCTCTTTTTCTTGGCAATGGGGGACTTTGGGTCAGAGCTAAACAGCTTATGAACTCATTTCCTAAAATTTTCAGTCTCCCAAAAGCTTGCTTTCCTTGGATTATTTTTAATTCAGTCAATTTGTAACACATATTCAGACTGTATCCTCCACAATATTTTATGATAAATCCCATTCAATTTCATATGTACTGTTGCAAGCTTTATTGCTTAACAAACATTTCATCTACTCTCCCATAATTTATATCTGAATGGGTTTATTATAGACATTGCATTTCATTCATTGTGCAGTTAATTCTGCAACATGCTGCCTGTTTTCTGTATGGTCGCTCTACCATTATGTGCTTTCAGTACAATTGAATTTTTCCTTGGGAGCTTTATGAAATGGTTTATGAATATGTAATACAAATTGTATTAACAAGGCAAATGTACTTTTTATTCCTTTTGTGAGCATTTCCAGTCAATGACTAGTAAGAGAACAAGCATAGTAGCGCATCTCCCTCAATTCCTATTCACCAGGGCTACCCATGCAATATTATTTTTAAAAGGCTCATCACTTCAAAAAAACAAAGACGTTTAAAAACCTTGGTTGGTGCTGCAGCCACTCGTGGAAAGGAATACAAGAAAGCTTTCCAACATGACTTCTCGATTTGTGGGGACTTCTCTCTTTCCCTTCAGGTAAAAGGATATTTGGCAGATGCTATCTTGAAAAGCCATCCCCCTCTATCACCTCCGTTTCAGGCTGTCCATTGCCTTGATTACCATCATGAGTTTGTTTTTCATTAACACTCAGAAACACCAGGCCTGTTGCATCACATGCCTATTTGCATATTAAAACAGAGGCAATCCTTGCCCTAGAGCTGTGATTGACCATCCACATCTAGTGAGACAAGCAGTGGATATGATCAAAGAATGGGAGGAAGAACAGGGTCAGAGAGAGTTACAACATATATGACATTTCCTGTGGGCTCACCAGCTGCTGGAGGGACTACATCATGTGAGGAGGAGGCATAGATGATGTTAAAAGGCCACACAAATTTTTAAGGGAGCTCCTGGAATGACAGTCAACACATTCATATACTTGAAAAAAGAGCAGCAGTGTGTTTCTTTACCTAAATTAGTTTGCTTCCATTTGATAGAAAGCAATTTGCACACTTAGAAGTGAAGGCAGGCCATTGGCTGCTGAGAGCACGCGAAGCTTCCATACAAAGGGAGGTAGAGGCTTATTTTACATCACAACCTCAAAGACACCCTTGTTAAACCTCACAGGGGGATTTGCTAATGCTCTTTACCTGCTCGCGCACTTTCTAAATCTTCAGATCCGTCTCTGATTTGAGAACATTTAAAACCCTGATAAAGACTCCTATTAAAAATCCCATCCTTCCACTCACCATCTTGGCCAGCCCACTTTCCAGAACAAAACTGTGTCCAGGCACTGGCTGATGACTAATGGTTTGCCACATGTTCTTACTTACAGAGCAGGGGATTAATTCCTCAGCGACATGATGGGAAGGCTAGAGTCTCCAGCAGGAAATAATGTGATACTGACAGAAAAATAAAGGAAATGGGAGAAGTCCAAACATATTTCTGCTCGACTGTGCAGATTACAAGAAGGGACAGTGCAAAAAAAATTGCTGCTGGAATTCTGATTCTTTTGAAATCTGCCCATGGGCTCAGTAATGTCTGTGCTATCTAAGCAATGCTTACTAGGGTTGGTTTCCTCACAGTATTAGATATAACAGAAGTACAGCAAGGTGGATCATAGATTAAGGTTTGGCTGGCTTCTGCTTTCAGAACCCCTGACATATGCTTGGAAGAAAATCCCCTGGTGTCCCTCTAGATCTCCGGAGTTAGCCTGGATTTGCAGGGAAACCATCAAGAATGAAGAGCAAGTACAAGAAGGGACTCTCACATTTCATGTAACTCATGTGCTTGTAGAAGCACTCCTATTTTAGGAAAGAGCCCTGCTTCTAAAGAAGGGATCTTTCTGATCTGCCTTGCATATGTGAAGTGGGGTTCACCACTGAAACACTCAAGCAGAGCATCTTGTGTTTTTCTACATTAGATTCGTGGAAGGACTCCGAATTAGCAGCGTGCATGGCTGAGCCATACCCACTCCTTATTAAATTCCTCCAATGACAATTTTACTGGTGTTTTATATTAGTGCTAACAAAGGACCTGAATAAGATGTAAGAAATGTTATATTTTAAATAAAAGTCCAGGTAATGTGCCACTGGGGACCTCAGGATCAAATGAGCTTTTATATTTTTATGTAGAATGTAATCACTTTTTTCATTATTGTGGTTGCTACATTACTGTTATTAAAGAGTTTATTACCCTGTGGGGGATACTGCTCATTGGAATTACGTGCTTGCAGACCAGCAGAGACAGTGTGGCTTCAACCCTTAATTCATTATACAGCCACAGGACAACAAAAAGTCAGTACAGGGGCACTGGTGTGACACGCTGGGTACCCAGTAGAATCCTGCTTGTACCAGGCAGTCAGAGATACCTGCAGCTGGAACTGGGAAATCATCGTTGTGAGACCATCCGATTTGCAGGCCTTTAGTACATGCTGGGTTTCTAGCACTCTTCCAGGGAAAGTGGCCAAAATAGAGCATGTAGGGAGAGGGCAAATTGGCCAAAAAAAGGCAAGATATTACAAGAAATGGAAAATTACCTAACGGGCCACTTATCCCTATTCAAACTTTGGAAAGCCTTAGAACTACCCCCTAGACTGCAACATA
Source organism: Oriolus oriolus (assembly GCA_013400235.1). Taxonomy (NCBI): domain Eukaryota; kingdom Metazoa; phylum Chordata; class Aves; order Passeriformes; family Corvidae; genus Oriolus; species Oriolus oriolus. Next base: position 1,197,250 of record VXBT01000503.1, read on the forward strand.
GCTATCATTTATTACCAAGGTGACCTTTATCCCTCTCCTGACAGCACTGTACTTTCATCAGAAGTATTTTTTGAGCGAAGTCAATTTATCAGAAGACCCACTGAAGTCCCACTTTAGAAGGATTCCCACTGATTTCTATCAGCAAGCACCACAGTGAACGTGACAAACAAAAAGGGGCATACTGGGGCATACTGGCTCCTCACACATCAAATACCCCTTCTTCCACCTCAGCTCCAGCCTGCACTCATGAGACTCTCAGAGAGGAGGGTGGTGGTTCATTCCACCAGGTTTGAGTTTGTACACCTCCTGCAGTCCCAGGCTAATCACACAGTTAAATGGATACATCCAAGAAAGAAAACTTTATTACTGAGGTCTCCTCCTTGAGACTCCTGTGATGTTTAAGAATGGGTGGTGCTATTCCTTGGCGTCTTGCTTGTTTTCTAGGGGGCAGACCTGCTAACACTGGCATGCAGAACATCTAAAGACAAGACTATTTAGCGTGTCCATATCATTACCTGTTGCTTCACTGCGACAAGGAAGGAATCTCCTTGAGGAAGTTGGACAGGAATGTTTTATCCAACCACCTTAAGGAATGCAAGTGATCCATACTGCCCAAAAAGGTTATAGAAGATGACAGAATAAATAGGTCTCTCTCCTTCATCTCATAACTGGAAAAATCACCTTGCTTAATTTGCTATGACTAACTGTTAAATAAATACGTGTCCTGAGCACAGGAGGAAATGATTCCTCAGTTCCCCATGCAGTGCCTCCTCTGTTTCCATGTTGTGATTGGTGGTTTTAAGCATTCAAAAGCCATACATATCATTACAACACAGGAAAACTGAATATCCTGGGACATATGTACTCATGAGGGCATTATCTGGGGTATTACCATTTATCAAACCCGTCTTTCAAAAAGTTGATCTTGGATTTCATGTCTAATTAGTGCATGTGCACAAAATGAACTCAGTCTTTACACAGCCCCACAAGTGGGAGTCACTCCCTGTCCTTGTTACGTCCATTCACACATCGTGCAGCTCATAAACCCTGTCACGCGCTAATGAGATCCAAATAATGCAGAATCTACAAAGTAGTAACATCTGTAGTTTGACTATTTATCTTAAATCACAAGGATTAACAATCCCCATGGCTCTAGGAATACCCTAATCATGCACAGGGATCACAGAGTTGTGGTCATCTTGCTCTGCCTGGCTGACCAAGTGATTTTAATTTTCTTTTGGGATAGATATTGGATCTTACAGACCACTGGTCTGTCGCCTTCTAAAATGAAAGAATTCCACAGACCCTGTACTATCTCTGTCCCCTCATTATGTCCTTTTCTGTGTGTAAGAGGCAAGAAAATAATGCTTTAATGTGAAAAATTTAGCATTAAAAAAAAAAGCAAAAAGCTGTCTCAAGACCCTCCTGGACAAAGCTTTGGTCTTCATTTTAATGACTGTTCCACAACCTTGTTTAACAAAATCCTGTAAATAGGAGATAACCTCACAAATCCAAGCATATCTGCAGATGCACTGCTGGAAATAGATTACAAAATGTCTTCAATGATCTTTCAAATACAAAAAAAAAAAAAAGAAAGTCCAAAATTCTCCATGAACAGGTTGCAGTTTTCCCTTTTTTTCCTGGATATTTTAAAAGAATATTAGAAATCTGATAATGAAACAGCACTTTTTAAACCCCCACTATCATACTGCATTTCCAATACATGTATATATGTGCTCTGAAATTTAATAGATAGATTATTTTATTACCATTTTTTTAAGGAACAAGAAGAAATGATAAGATTCTTTTCACTGACTTCTACAGGCTCCCATAGATCACCCAAGAGAGTGCCACAGAAGAACAGCATTTCAATAATCCCTACTTTGAGTAATAGTTTGAACATAAAAGATTGCTGAAGGCAGCCAGTGGACATATTTCATACTATCACGGTAGCTTTCTTTCTTATCACTTTATTCCATGATATCATCTCCCTTGGAAAAATAAGACTGTATGATATTTCTGTCTTCTGGACTTGAGAGGAGCATAATGATTCTATCTGGTTTAATACATGATAGTGCTCTTACATCAGTTTTCCATGAAAATGCAGAAAATCCAAGGGAAGGATTTCAAGGAAACGAGCCCATGTACAGTGTTCGTCCTGCGTGTGTTTGGCTTTCTTCTTTCCTGCAGATTTTCCACCACTGTCAGAGAGCGCTGGCCTAACCCTTTCTACAGAAAGAATAATCGTAAATCTGCATGAAGTTCATGATGATTAGTTTCTCTTGGAGCCGGGCCAAGGAATAAGCCTTTCTCCAATACAGACTTCACATGCTGGCTCTGTCAAGAATTCGTTTATTAATCCTTTCGATCAAGCCTGGATTAAGTCATCCAGGGGCCCTAATGACATCAAGTAACTCTGTGCCTTGAGGTACACGTCCCAGGTGAAAAATCTCCAGACCAGCGAGTCGAGGTTACCCTGAACGCAGCCCATGTTTATCTTTACTCAATCCTAGGATACCTGGTCAGGTTATCCATGCACAGGCATCACTTGTGCCCCTGTGGGCACCCATAGGCTGTGCTGAGTTTGAGGCCGGGACACACCACACAACCATGCCCCAGGCTGCAGGCATGTTTGAAAGGTACAACATGCTGGAAAGGATAAGGTAGCCAAAGAGAAGAAGGTCAGGTCTAAGAAATCCAGTAGTGGCCCTAAGAGTTTCTTTACTCCTACTCTTTTATTCTAAAAGTACAGCCATGAAAAGATTTTAGCAGCTACCCAATGTGTAAAACTCTAGACTTACTTCCCCATGCATAGCATTATTTTTGTATCAAAGGCAATCATACTTTGATTCAGCTTCTACTTCCTATGAGCAGTATTAAAACTCTGTCACTCCATTTCCTAAATGTTCAGCTGAAAATTGGTTTCTTGGCTTTTAGCCTCTATGAGTTTCACCCTTTAAATTCTTTGTCTTTCACTTTAAAATTCAGATTTCAAGGTTGATATTCTACTTCAGAAGCAAGATTAAGCTAAAAAACTAATTTCCACCTTCTTATATCTATTTGGGTGTTTCATTTCAAGAGAATTAGCAAGATTTTCCTATTGTAAAAGTCCGACCTGGTCCAACTTGCCTGCAAGGTTAGTGTCTCCTCTCAAATGCAGCTGAGTTCACAGCCATCCTTCTCCCCCTTCCCACCACATCCCCCTCTCCAATCCAGGCAAGATTTGTTGCAAACATTTCACAGAGCTCTAATGTTGTGTGAACTCTTGCAGAATTATTGTTGTTCCAGGAGTGTCCTGGGGGATTTTCAGAGCTGCTGTGAGACAGTGATATCCCTTGTGGAGGACTAATAGACTGTCACTGTTTCCACTGGGAACAATGAGGGTCAGACATGCCAGCTAACCTGTGTTAACATGTAACTTCCTCACTCTGCTCGGGAGCAGCTCTGAAAATAACACCATGCCTAGATACCCCTGCCTGCCATCTCATCGAGATCACATCGAGTCAGCCCTGGTAATGCAGTCTTTTTGCTTCAGCCCAGTCCCTGGTGAATCCGCTCAGCAGCCCCACAGGGTCTGCTGCTCTGGTCGCTCTGTCAGAAACTGTCCAAGGCCGGGAAGGGAGATGCAGGGCAGGAGGAAAGGTTGCCTGCTCAAAGTGTCTGTCCCAGCAGCTCAGCCCTGAGCCCTTCTCTCATCCTGCAGCACATCCCTACCTGTTTGAGCATTTGCTTTTACACCCTTAGCAACTCACCCACGTTCATTCATTTTAACTCCTTGTTTGCCAAGTCCTCTAAAAGCTATTTGGGTTGGGTTTTTTTCCATCAAGCCACCCCTTCATTTTGGTATTTGGGTTTGCTTTTTACCTTTCATTTGGAGTTCTTCCAGAAGGAACAGACTGCATGTTCACAACACTGCAAAGAAGGGTGGATGAGTTTTGTACCCTCTGCATTTTGAAACTGGGATTCTGTTGAATAGCAGCAGATTCAGGGGACACTCACCCAGGAGTCACTGCCATCCTTCTTCAACTAATACTCTGTAACAGATAAAGGTTTGGTTGACATGTATACTTGCAGGTGATAGCCAGTGCTTTATTTTAACACATCTGTAAGCATCTGTTGATCTTTCACTTCCCAATGCAAAAACCACAGGAGTGAAAAGCTGAGGGGGCAAAAGAGGAGATTGAGAAGTTTTAACAGGAAAAACTGCAATTCATAAATATTATGACTACAAGGGAAAATGAACCACAGCTTGATCACACAACAAGAATAGCAATTAGGAACAATTGTTGAATTTAGTTTAGGTATGCAGCATACGTAGGTAAATACACTGAATGCTAATGGTTTTATAATAGTCTTATTAATTCACACACATAGTTAATGTTTAAGATAAACTCCCCATCTTTAGAGTAATTTATGCATTCCACTTTTATAGAATTCCAATTGAATGAATATGAACATAATCATTTTGCACAAATGTTCTCTAAGGACTGTGCAGAGAGTCTGAGGCAATGCTGAGGCTCCCCACAGCTTTATTCATAATGGATCAGTCTATTCATTCCTTATTAATTTAATGGAGTACAACTGAGCAGTCTAGCAGCTTGAGCTTATGAGTGTTTCACAAATGGGGCTTTTTGCCTGTAATCGCTTAATCCTACTGGCTAGGCCTCATAAATTGAATAAAGGAGCGAACTAGGTTTTAATTAAGTCTAAGGAATGAGCTTGTCTGAAAGATACTTCAGCCTCTTAAGATCACAGTGGTGAAGTGTGTTTGTCCAGGAGCCAACAGGGGCAAGCATCATGGGCTACTCAGGTTAGAGACCAGTTGCTTTGATGTAAGGTATTTGTTAATACCTTTTTTCCCTTTAATTAAAAATCTGTTCTCCACTGTCAGTACCATCCAAGAGCACCAGTGAGAGAACTGCAGCAAACCTGACCAGTTCTGGAAAAGAAAGAGGTTTGGGATTCATTCCTTCTAAGTCCATAAAGCAGCTCACATTAAAAAAAAGCACAGATTGACACCAACAAACGGGGAAGAAAACACTAGGCCCTATTAGTTCTGAAACGCTCTCCCTTGGGGCTCAGTGCCCCTGGTTAAATACAACTCAGGCAGATTCCATGAGGAAAAATGCTAAACTGGAAGCCAGGCCCTCATCTCCTTCCCTGTACTTGTGGTCAGAGGCAGCGAACTGACACCAGCCCACATGTGTCCCCCCATGCCATGATTTGTCTCCTTGGATATCCAAGTACCAGCTGAGGAGGACTGATTTGGTACTGACTTCTTACTAAGTCTTGAGAGGAGACATGAATTAAAAATTCTCTCCTTAGAGGCCCAGTCCTGTAAATCTTTTCTAAGGAAAACAGAAAGATTGCATCTCTTGCAAAACGTGTTTGCAGTCACCTTCTTTTAAAATTCAGTGGCTGGAGAAACAATTCTGTTCTAGCTGTACCAACCTGTCTCTCACCCAGGCTAGAAAAAAGGGCATTCAGATTCTTCTCTCCCCACAGTGGTCTCCACAGAACAAAAATTATTATCTTCTCTACTTGTTTTTCCAAATTACCTGTTGAAGATGTACCCTGGGCAGCAAGAATTCAAGATCCATGGTGGTGTAAAAGCTCTTTTTAAGAAGGCATTCCATTTTTCTGTTTTGTACCCTGGTGGGCTGTCTGGAGTATCTGCATTGGATAAAGCAGAGATGCTTGGCACTGAACTCGGTGCCCTCCTCCCTCCTGGGACCATGGCTGCAAACTGTATTGTGCACCATCATAAAAAATGTTGGCTCGGTAAAACATCTTCCAGGATGCAGGATTTTCTTTTTGTTCATGTTGATAAGGAACAACATTCTGGCAAATCCTAAACCAGGCGGCTTTTTTGTCTGACTTTTTGGTTTGCAGTATATTGAAGGGGGAAGATGCGCTGTTTCTACTATGATTTTACAGCTTACATTATGATTTTAGAGGTGCCCAAAAGTCCTTGGTAACCTGGCTGTGGTTTTCATACACCAGTGCAACAGCACAGTGAAGTCCCAACAAAAATCAGGCACTTTTTCTGTCTATACACACAAATAACCAGAGACAGGTCCTGACCCCAGACAATCTAAAGCATCCCACCTAAGGGCAGCATTTTAAAGAGATTTGGCTTTCATTTGTAATTTTACTTCCATCTTTGAAAATAAGAAATGGGAAAGTGTGAGGCTGGTGAAAAGAAGGCTAATTTGCCTGGCTTCCTTCTTGTAGGTTTTACTGAATTATCCTGCTGCCCTTTAGCCATGTTTTGGTATTAACTTAGCTGTAGGCTTAAGTTATGCCAAAGGCAGGAAGGATATGAATTTTAATTAGACACCCATCTCTCACTGAATCCTCCCAGGCTCCTTTGAAAATCCAGACCCTAGAGCTGTCATGTATGTGTGCGTGCCTGTTTCTGGGCATGTTGTATATACTTGTGCATACAGAAATCTACATAAATAAATAAAGTGACATGATCAGATTTTCAAAGGCACCCAGTCTCAAGAAGCACCCCTGTAGTTCTCAACAAGAGCTGGTGCGTGCTGAGCTCGTGTGAAAAACCAGCCCAGATCTCCAACTCTGGGGAGCATTGAACTTTCGACAGCCGAGGCCCGAGACCAACACACACAATTTCTTTCTAATCACAATTAAGTTTTAATTGCTTTGATAGATTCTGATCTGGGGATGGGCAGAACAATGTGTCTTTCTAGATGGTTGGCTTTTCGGTTCAAACTCACTTCTGCTAAGCAGTGACAGCGTCAGGCATCCTGCCAGCCTGAGTCCGGAGGGCTCCACGGAACAGCTCACAGGCTGTGACAGGCTGGGGCAGCAGAGGCACTCGGGAAGCCTGCTGTACATTTTCCACTATGTTAAAATGGGGTGAAAAAGAAATAAAGTTAAACAAACACCAGAAGTGCAAGTTAAAATGTAAATGCAAGCTGTATTTATTTAAAGGGCTGTTATGATTGCTTAATTACAGATCTTTAAAAAAAAAAAATCCCTGGCGTTTCTTTTCGTCTAAACAGCTTGTTTTCTGTGCACAGCTAGAAAGGCAGGCAAGGTTTATGTTGGTGATGACAGAGGCATTGTAATCAGCCTTTTCAAAGCTGGTACCTATTCAGAATCTAAGACTATTTTCAGTTTTGATTAAATTGTCTAAACCATTAAAAAAACCCATTTCTAGTTATTCACACAAGTAACAGGCAAGAGGACTCTAGCATAAAGCAGTGAAGGCTCCTAGAAGTGCTTCTGAGAGCATTTCTCATGGCAGTCAGCCTCACTGGAGACAATCTCCTCACAGTCACTAAAGGCAGACTCATTTGAAAAGAAAACAGAAATACAAATTTGCAAAACCACACAATCTGACAAAGACTGAAATGATATCCCACTCCCTTAAAAAAAAAATAAATAAATCTGGACTCAACTACCAAGAATTCAGTAAGTGGCAAGGAAGCATCCATGGATTACGGATGAAAGAAGTGCATCCAAGAAGCTGAACTGGAGCCTGCCAGGCCTGAAGGACTCACTAGCATGCCAAAATGGACATTGGAACTTGCCTTTTGACTAACAAATCCCTCACTCCCAAGGAAATTCTCTCTGCAGCTGACACCACCAATCCCTTGCCCACAACCAGCATCTTCCCCTTGCTTCCCACATTAAGGAGAGCCTTCGGTAACCAGCACCATAACTCAGCAACTGCAGAAGACCACAGTGTAGAGAACATGGAACATGCCAGAGTGTGGGCAACTTTGTTTTGAAGAGGTCACTTGTATGCAGGTCAGAAGGATCCTTCTCTATGCTTATTTTCAGTGAAAGCAGTTTATGGAGTAATATTTTGAAAGTATTTTTTTAAGTGGAAGGTGTCTTCTTGAAATAAAAAGATCTTTAAGGTCCCTTCCAACCCAAACAATTCCATGATTCTACGATTCCATGAAATAAAATCAGTAGATAGTGTCAACAGTCTCCTGAACAAATGCATAGAGCTCTAAAAACAAAAGCTGCTTAATGAAAGTACTAGTGATCTGCTTTTTAAAATGGATAATTCTCCCACATTTTAAACCAATGGCACTTAAAGGGGATAACATATAATAGAGTGCAGTGTTTTCCAAACCACTGCAATTTTTCAGTTGTCACTAACACAAATCTATTGACTGATTTATACTAATTACTTAAAAAAGATGCTCCAGGGCAAATCACACACCCTCAGTCAATTTACAACAGAGGCCATTCTGTAAGTGACAAGGTGTGTGTCTACTTTTGAAGAGCTGTCCGACTGAAAAGAAAATAAATACTGAACTCAGAGAAAATATATAGAATATGTGGTTAAGCAAACACAGAATTCTCACCATATTGTTAATTGTTAATGTTAACGCATATTTCCTTTTCCATCATACTGCAAAGGAAAATGTCACCACAGGTATAAATATTAAATCTCCATAAGAATTAAAGTGCTCGTTTGTCTACTTCCTTGAAAAATACTTTTACAGTTTCTGAGAACACGTAGCACTGATGATGAGACAGATACCAGGGCAGGCAACCTCCCAGGAGCACCACACAGGTAAGGGAAGGACAAAGGGTCCTCCCCTCCCATTTTGTGATTCATGGGGGATGTTCTGTAACACACACAAGCAATTCTGATCCCTAACAAATCTCTGCTGCTCACTGACATGATGTGCAGCAAGCTGGGATCACTGATTTGGAAAAGAGATGGAACCATTAACAGCCCACAGTGACGGGGTCAGGGTAGAGTCCAGATGGTTTTAAACACATTTGAATAAAATCTACTTTTCCAGGGGAGGGAAAAATAAAACAAGTAACCATTCATACCTCTGTCACGTGCCTGTTGGAATCGTGAGGACAATATGGCCCAATGGTTTTGGGAGGAGGCTGGAGCCCAGTTGCAGCCCCACCAGGCTGGCTGTCAGCAGTGGCTGGGCCAGTCTGTGTGCAGGCCCCCAACACCGGTCACCGGGGCTCCTGACTGACTGACTGCAATCACACGTCAGCAAACGGCGTAAGCAGGTGGCACACAGGGCTGACAGGCCAACAGTGTTCTTCACATTCCCACAATGTGATAGAATATAAATACAATCAAAGCACAATTTGCATTAGCACCAGTGGTGAAAAATAGGATGCCAGCATTGTCTAGCACAACAGCTGTTCAGCATCTGAATGAAATACTGTATCCAGTATTCACCCATCTCATAACATCCTTTTTGTAAGTCTCAGAGGTCACCTAAACACATTTATTGACTTCGTTATTTTTATATAGGGAGAAAAAATTCATGGTGCTACAGAGCTGAGAAAATAACTCACAATAAAATCTTTATTCAATATATTTCATCTTTTTTTACTGTTGCTGCAACATACTGAAATTCTTACATTTAACCATTATCTAAAAACACTATCTGAGAATTTCTGCAGTAAATTTTTTTATGCTACAAGATGTTCTTGGAAAGTTCAGAGCGAATGTTTGCCATTACAACTTTGTTTATTGTTTAGATAAACCTTGCAGCACTCTTTCTGTTCTCCAACTGATTTATACAATTCATAGTACAATGTGACTCGTGAATTTTACTGGTACTTGTACATGGCAAATCCATGAACAGTTGGTTAGAGTGGTTCAGATTCTGGAACTTGTCAATAATTAATTTCATGGGGAGTAAAATTAAAAGTAATTTGAAAGGACCACATCCCAAATGTCCTATCCAGAGGAAGCAGAGACACGAAAATGTGATAGCAATGCACAAATCAGAGGTTGATCATTTGTACATACTCTAAAATAAATCTCGCTGTGGCATTTTGTATGAGAGCCTGGATATATTTAGTGACATTTTTTTATTTTTAAAAAAATATTTTATTTCACTGAGCAAACCATTTCACTCATATCCTGAGTGGGAGACAGCCAAATCTGCTCAGATGCTATCAGCTACCTCTGGCTCCTTGGCAAAAATCTGGTGACACCTTAGCTGATGAATGTATGAAAGGAGAGAATATAAATAATGTTCCTGAAACTGATACTTTTTTGCATGGAGAGTGCAGCCTGTGACACACTCAGGTAAGGTGCATTATTAGGATTGTTCAGCACACGGTATCAATTCCTGCTGGTAGATATGGGTACCAATTTCACAATATGCAGCTCTGAAAAGCTGATTTGCTTCAGGAAGCTCCTCTTTGGATCTTATTTTGAAGCCGAATAAGGAACTGAGACAACCTCAAGTACAGTTATGTACCTCTTCATAATGCTCATAGGGATGAGACTCTTCAAACCGAAAGAGGTTTGAAATCTGCCTGAGAATGCTTTGCCCATTCTTATTGAAACAAATGAACCAACAAGGGAAGCACAGAGCTGATTATGACCACAAAAATAACTCAAAGCAAGACCCCCACTGGCTCACACAAAGGGATGGTTCATTGGCTGTGCAGGGTACAAGGAGGAACAGCACAGATGCAAATTGCACTGGGGACAGGAGGATGCTGAGCTCTGTGCGTATGGACAAGTTTCATCCTTTAACTGCGCACAGGGGATTGTTCAGATGTCTGCTCAAAAGAATTTCAGTCACAAGCTCCGCACAAAAACACCTCTCCTATGATGGGGAGGCAAGATGCAACAATTTTTAAGGCCCTAAATAAAAAAAGCCACGTCTTATCCAAATGTCCTCTGGATTTTCATGCATTTCTGACCACATTAAATTTGCATAATGAGTCCAGGAGATCTAAGTGAAGCACTACTCAATTTCTATAATTGCCAGAAACACACCACAGGAACCAGACTATGACATGATACCATGGTATGAGAATACTACAAGGAGGTACCACGTTCTCATGACGGGCTCCGCTGTACCCAACCGTGAACAACTCTATGAACTGCAGTTAAGTTCCAAACTTTCTCCTTATTAATATAAAATAAGATCTATCTCTATTTCCATCTCATAGAGATCCCCCCTGCCATGGCATTTTTATGGTTTTGGTAAAAGAAGAGAGTTCAAAAATTGCTGGCAGAGATAACAACAGATTCGTGTAGTCTGCACACAGTGTCAGGGAAGGGTAGAGAGAAGCTCTGACACAGATGACACCCATGTTCCACAATGTTTCTGTCACTGATACAGAAGTATTACGACACTGTCAATCTTGCTTTCTTACAATCCTATACACCCCTTACTACTACAAGTGATTTTCCAGATGATTGCTCGGCAGAGGTTCAGCAGAGGTGCCCACACACCCACGTTCCTGTTTCAGCGGATCCTCTTTCCACAAAAGAGCAAAGCGGATTTGTCCCTCTAATGAACTCCTCTTGATCTGACACATGGGACACGAGCAGCAGGGTATCAGTTTAATTTCTAGCAGCCACATGTGTCTCTCAGTTTGCCCAGCCAGTGGAACTCTTCCCTTTATGGGCAACCTCAAAAGAATGAAACAAATCAGGGAAGTGACTGAAGTGAAGCACATGGAATATTTTCCTTTCTACCTGGAGAGTCTTTCAGGGAGACAAAAAATGAAAACAAGGTTAAAATCCCTACTTCCATGAAATCAATGGGATATTTGCCATTGACTTCAGAGGAATAACAATTTCTTTGTAAAATGCTTTGAAAAAGGCTGCATCCAATCCTGTTCAGTACCATTACCCAGTGTATCAGCCCTGGCTGCTGCTGATTTGCACCAGGCAGGAATTTGATCCCTGTATTGCAGAGATTCACCCTCTCTCAGCCCTCATTGTTACTCACCAGCCTGAGCCCGTGCTGCAGATAAACAGTGGGCTTTAATCCCCAGGACTCTCAACCCAGTGCCTTTCACCACTGCCAGATTCACATTTTGTTTTTTTTCTTTAATATGAGCTTACAGAAGAAGGAAACTGATAAACTTCCTCCTGCTCAGATTGCAGGAGCACAGGATAATATAACAAGTTAAATGAAACATTAGGAGAAATAGAAAGCACTTTAGAAAACATGCGCTGCCTCTTTAACATTTCAAATTTTTCTTTTAACATAAAATTACAGCGTAATATAAGAAAGGAATCCAGCAAGATACTTTATCACAATACTTGGGCAACTTTAACTCATCTCAAGTGTTATTATAAGAAATAGAATTTACTGGTATGGACTTATATTCAATAGCACTCCTTCCCTTTTTAATGAAATGTCATTATTCCAATACAAATCCTTTCATTCTGCAACCCGCTCCCCCCTTCATCTCACTATATTTCATTTCCTGCAGTTACGTGATATTATTGCCTTTTTTTCCACAGCTATTGATTTAGGTGTATATGGTTATTACAATGCAAAATAAAACAGTTCCCCCATCCATTCTACCTTGTACCATTGAACATTAACTTAATTTGTTTCAAATCTGCATTTGATTTGGCAAGGAAACCATTTATCTTTATGAAGAAAGCCCTCATAAAGTAGGGACTTCAGGAGATCACTGCTTTAAAAATTTAATAGCCTTGTGTCTTATACACTAGAAAAATGAATTAAACCTTCAAATATTATATGTCTCAATGTAACTTTTTTGCATTTCATACTATGTTTAATTCATTATACTCCAGGAAAAAAATTAGATAAAACCTCACTAGATTTAGGGTGGTAGTTGGTTCTCAGTTTTGTCTTGACTTGGGTTGGGTATTTCACATTCTAGGATTAAAAGTCTTTCAATACAGTATTAGCAGTGGATGTAACTGCTGTTCTTGGGAAGGAGTTGGTTGTCGTGTATCTAATTTTCTCGGTTTGGTTCTCAGCACTGATAAGAATCATTAACTCTGAATCCACCAGCAATTTCTTTAAGGATGATTTTTGTGGCATGAGCAAAGGACAAGCTTTCAGAGTCTAACACAATCACAAATCAAAATATTTTATGTATTATCATAACAAATGGAATATTGGGACTGCAGTGTAGTATATGATGACTTTTGTATGAGTGGTGAATAAATATGGTAGGAAGCAGAAACATCTATGAGTGTAATGGAAAAGTCCTGGTTTAGAGAAACAGTCACTGTATGATGAGGCTGATGAACACCAGCAACCAAGGGAAAAAATCAGTTTAGCTGAGTTAAAACTGAGAACTGCTTTAGGTACTCAAGAACCATATTTCTTGGAAAAAAACTAATATTTCACATTTTACATTAATATAGTCATTCTGGACATCTTTTAAATGGTGGTTTTCCTTTCTTCAGTTTGTTTTTCTACTCCGACCAACAAGAACCGTGTGACTTTCACGGATTCATTAACAATTCCTTTGTCATCATGACTCAACACACCAAAATCAGCTGCAGTCAGAAATGTAAATACCTTTCAGGGCCTGGAATCATCGGCCATCTCTGCAGTGCCAGGGGGAAGATAAAGGTCCCCTTAACAACAGATCTGCTGATCACCTACACCGAGACCCCGGAGGCAAAACTCCAGAACTGGAGACTCCAACCCGCTGAACCCCAGCATTCAGACCTGACCACACCCTGGCACAGCTCCTCCCACACTCCATTTCTGTGTGCATTTGGAATTCACTCAGGATCGTGGATCTTGAACCCAGGAGTCTAGACAGCAGCAATCCTACTGCTCCCTGTTCTTCTCTCCCAGTTGTTCTGCCCACTCATGCAGAAGTCTTCTGTGACTTCTTTGGTCAGAACAAGCTTAGCCCCCTCCCCTAAAAAATGAAATCCAGTTTCTGAGGTTGATTCTTGGGAAGGTCAGCTTCCCAAACACAGCTGACTGGAAGAGCAGACATGAGGCAGACTGTGAAGGCAGACAGCTCATGTGGCTTGGTCTGGCTGAGTCTGGCAGGAAGTTTAAGCCTAAATTAGCAAACCAGAAACACATCAACAGGCTCAAGTCAAGACCTAGAAGCCAGTAAAACTGTGAGTAAAGATTAGATCACTTACTCAGATGAAGAGCTATAAAGGTAAATATACCCAGCTCTAGGCAGGTTGACCTTTGTAAACTGGGATGAAAGGCACAAACTCAGTATGGCACACAAAGTATAAATATTGTATTGTCTTGCTGCAGCAAGTATTACCAATTAATTGGTTTTATGTTAGGACTCTCAGCACTGAAAAAAATCACAACCAAAAGATACCTAAAATAAAGAGTTTTAAGCAGAGAGGCACCATGAAAGAACTGATGAAAACTTACGCAGAAGAAAAAGCATCTCAGAGGACCCCTAAAAGAGGACAACCAAGTGAAGAGAAGGGGGCAATAAAACAGTCAGCAGTTGTGTAAGTAGGGAAAGCAGGAAGCTCATAATGTTCAAATCAAAAATAAATTCCCCATCAGAACAACTTCCATCAGCCTGCAATGCTGTATTACTGAGCTATATTCTTTGGTACACCTGAGTTTTATTGATTTTATAACTATAAAGAAAACAGCAGACACCAGAAATACATTGCACAGGTCTCATTACAAATCTCCCTGTCTGTATCTTAGAACATTCTTAAGCTGCATTTAGCAAGCAACCTGGAGAGCGCTGATATACTGTGTACACATATTAGAGACATGACTGTATTTGCCTATTTCTTCCCAGTAGGTAACAACAGCCTGTTTTCATTGGATGATCTCCAGAAATGAAATCAGAGCACAGCATTGTGATTACTCAGCTCATGCAATGAATTCCCAGTTTCAGTAAGAATAAGTAACATTCTAATTTAGAGTTGATATTTGACACTGCATACGAGGGAGGGGTCTTCTTTCCATTTGCTCCTTAGACAACAGCAGTAAACTGCAAAACTCCCTGCTAAAATGTATGATCTTTGGAGAATGCTAATTGACCTACTAAAGTTGGCTTATTTTATTTGGTGAAATCTGCTTATCACAGGCCTCTAGGTGCTCTACATAAACAATATAAATGAAAATAATGAATAGACCAAATACCTAAGTGACAATGGGGACCACATCAATAGCTGTCTGCCCAACAGAATTCGGCTCAAAAGAAACTGTATTATAGCATCTGATCATTTCAGAAGAGGGAACTTTCCCCCCTTCTGAGGTTTGTTTGATTTCCGAGCACAGGGGGATTTGTTAGTTTGAGGCAGATCAGGTATATCCGCCCCTTGCAGACTGCAGAGCGCAGCAGTTCTGTGGATATGAGCGCATGCAGAAGGGATGCCACCCTGTGGGTGTGCAGAGTGGATATTCAGGGAGGGCAGGCGATCCTGAGGAGAGCAGAACACGCTCCCACACTGCCAGGGTTGACTTCTCCAGTGCAGGGGCTGGTCTGAAACTACAAACAGAGCAAAGCTGGTTCAGCTCACAGGGAATCCGGTGGTTCCCTACAGGCCGGAGGACAGGCACAACAGCAGCAGAGGTTATCTCTGATTTTATGCACTTTCCAGAGTGGAGAATTTCTCTTGAGATAACCTCAATTATTTTGTTGCTGTTGTTACTATTTCTGTGCATGGAGTCTAGGGAGATTTCTAAACAGGATGAAATGAGCACATTATCTTCTCATGGAAAAGCTCATCCAGCAGCATTGTTCTTCTCGTGGAAAGGCTCATCCAGCAGCAATGTTCTCTCTAGGTCAATCAAGTCAGAAAATAAACCACATATGTAGGAACACGGGCAGGATCTGAGAGCAAACCTGTTACCCAGTGTGAGTCACCATAAGGCTTGAGGGATATAAACTGTGAAACTGCAAATTTAATATTGAAATAACCAGGCTAGACTTATGCTAGCTAGCTAACAAAACAGAGTTCAGCATTGCTTCATTAACCAGAGGCTCCTGGAGCTTCACTGCTCACTCTGACCTTGCCAAGTCCAGGCCACTGGTGAGCTGGAGACTCAGGCATCTCCACAGCCCCCTTTTCCCACGAGAGCAGCTCTGAAATACCAGCTGCCCTCCCCGATGTGAGGGACAGAGGACAGGCCATCCTCCACTTTGGAAAGCAGGATCCCAGGCAGGAGCAAACACTGCCTGCCAAACACGTGTGTCCCACTGACAGCACCCCATCGGGATATCAGCCCGTCGGCTGTGATGTCTCTGTCACTTCATTCAGAATTCCCAGAACTGTGCAACTCAGCTGTCTTAAAACCTAAGCGTTTCTGCTGATTCCCAGGCCAGTGAAAGAAAAGCAAACAATAATACCTGTTCCTTATAAATTTCATACCCTTTCGGAGCAGGTACACGGAGTCAGAGACATTCCTACTCTTCACGGATTTAAAAGTTTGGATGGGAAGAAGCCTCATTCAATCTCCTGCTAATACAATATGAAACTCTCTTCACAGCTGTAATTTCCTGTAGCATCTAAAATGTTTCCTGTTAATATTTTCCATGTTGTTGCTGTTTTTATGAAAAAAAATCCCCTAAATATTAACATTTTCAGATGGCAGAATGGAAAAAGCTAATATAACTCTTAGAGACGCAGCATACAAATCCAGAAATAGATCTAAGGGCAGATTTCTCAGCCCTGCCTAAATTCTGGCAGAGAGAACAGACCAAAACTCCAGTCCAACCTTCTGCTTTTCCTCACCCAGTACTCAGATGCTGTAATTTGACCTCAATTCTAGCCAGAAGACAAACCTCATTTCTGTAGCGTAACACAGATCATGAACCTTTATTTTATCATTGTGTCCATACTAATTCCTTCATTCTCCCATTGCCATGGCAAATAATAATCCTACCTTCCTTATAATGCTTGGAAGAGAAAGCTTAGGCTCTTTTTCTGGGAGGTAAACTGTAAATACTAACTATAGTTACTCTGTGCTCTCGCTGTTGAAAGATTTTAGCTCAATGGGAGGTTTGAGAGACAATAAACACAACAAAGCTACAAAGTAGCCAAAAACTAAACTAAACAAAAAAACCGCCTTGGGTTTTGGACCTATATTGACTCTCAGCTACCGTCAAAAATTCCATTTTAAAAGATTTAATGACTGCTCATTTTGTGAGCACCTAAAGGACGAGGGATGTCTACAAAGAGGACCAGGACTGTGCCCAGCATTTGCTGGGAGCTTTATTGCCCCAAGAAAACCAGAACACGCCTGACCCTTGCAGACAGCAGCCACCAACCCAGTGAGCAACTTCCATTATTATTTAGCTGTTTCTTTGTCCATGCTGCCTGGAGGGCTGAGCCAGCTTGTAGGAGCATTAGTTTGGCTCCCCTGGTTGCCCAGCCCAATTACTCAGCAAAAACCAGCGGGCTGATGGCTCATCTGGTAACAAGAATTCAGGGACCACCAGCCCTGTCAGTGAAGCTGGGCCATGTATGTGTCTGTCTGTCTCACCACCTGGCACAGGGCTACAGGATTTATGCAGTGGCTCCTCTCTAGCTAAGCAAGAAAAATATCAAACTGGACATATTTGCAAACTTGTGCAGGCAGCTGCTGAGTTGAGTGTGCAGATTAACATTTGTTCGTGTATTTACCAGCTCTTGAACAAATTTTCAGTAATGATCTCTACAGCTGTGGACATAATGTGTGTAGTCATAGACCATGGATATTGGCAATCAGATGTGAGTGCCCACAAATCTGGGGAAGATCTAACACAGGATCAATGCATACCTTCTGAGAGTGTACCTGTTCTGGCTAGGCACTCACTTATTCCAGTGGAGAAAACAGTGAATTTGTTGAGATTCTTGGTAGCCACAGTAGCAGAAGGCAAGCAGACTAGACAGGAGATATATATGTACCTCTAGTTTCAGAAAATCTTACAAATTGCCCTAGTTTGTGGCTTATATGGACACTGCAAAATTCTCACTCTTCCCAGACAGCATTTGGGACACTGCTCAGTTTAACATTATATGCAGCTTCTGAAGAACTTTGTAACATTTATCATGTCCAATAAGAAACTTTTCTGCACTGAGAAAATGCATGTGATTTCAGCTTTGTCATAAATCAGTCTGCAAAATTTCTAGCCAGCTTTTTGTTAAAAAGTGAAAAGAACACTCACCAGTGAGGCCATCTCATGCCAGGAATGCCAGGGCTTGGCACAGCTCTGTTCCAACAGGAACAAGTTGTGACCCTGTGGGTCACTCTGAATTGAACTGTCCTGTACATAGAGGTCAATTAAATCAATGAGATGGTATGTGGGACACAAGTGAGCCTCAGAGTCCTTCCAGATACCAGGGACTCTTTATTTGCCCACCCTTTTTTCCACAGACAGCTGCAGGCGTTTCTGCCAGGCTAACACAGAGCGGAGCATGGAGCCCACGGATCTTTGTAAATTAGTCCTGTAGAGTGCCATTACCGGGTTTTTCAAATTTGTGATCACACACCCATACCTTGCAAATTGTATCTCTTCATATTTGGATTATTTAGATGCAAATCTGCTGCACATAGCAAATTCCCCCTCTCTCAGAATGCAATCGATTTTAAAAGCATGCGAGCGAAAGCCTGAGTGCTCAGAGTCTTTGCAAGTGTCCATGACATGAAAGACTCTAAGTGACTGTAAGCTATTTTCCTTGCTGTCAAGCTGCCAGACGATTTTCTTGCCATTAGCACATGCCTATACAGGCCAAACTAATGCTTGCCTTTTTGGACATATGTGAGGAAATAAATGTAATTACAAGCAAGATGTAATCACAATTGCTTTACTATTAAAGCTGCTGTATGCTCTCACGGTTTAGTTAACAATACATGTGGAAAAGTAGAATTGCTTGATGTTCTCAGAAAAGGAGAAAAAAGATAAATATGGCCTCTTTCATTTATATCTGTGAAAACACAACATTTAAATGCAGAATTTGACTTTCCAAATATCACACCAAAAACCTTTTAACAAAAACAGCAGGGAGAGAAAGCTCTTTAAACCATGATATTCCATGAAGGATTATGAAAATAGAGGTCATTGCAAGAAAGAGAATTGCAAATAGAACTTGAAAAGCTTCTCACATTTGTAAATACATCGAGGAGAATTTATTCCTCTCTGGTTTTGCTACCAAAGGATATTTACAGGTTCCCAGGGAAAAAGGAAGAAAAAAAAATGACATCAAATTTGATATACTCTGTGTGGCGCAACATGCTGATGTGTAGTAGTAACACTCAACTGAGCTTCAAAGGAAATGAGTTTTCTAGGCTGGAGTTACACATTACAGGCCTGATCCTGACAACACACTGAGCATTTCCTGAGAGCTTTTGTGTGCCCTCATCTCTCACTGAATTCAGAGACAGCTTTTGATTTCTTTTGGTGCTGGATTATGATCAGAAGTAATGAGACAAAAACACAGAGTGCTTCAAAGCAAGAGCTGAAGCTCATCTTCTTACTGAGTCCATCACACTGAGGCCCCTGTCCTTCGTTAGGGCTCCAGAGCGATGAAATAATAACAATTAGGATCCTAATAACCAAGTGGATCTTGGTTTGTCTGTTCAGAGAGCCCCAGACTCACACAATGACATCTCTTACATGCCCAGCACGAGAACAAAACACATTTGGGACACATGCATAGGTGCTTTGGCACACTGCTGACACACAAGCGGCCGAACACATTCCCAAGCCTTTGACTGACAGCTCTGATTAGCAGGTTTCTGTACCCTGGATCAGTGAGGTCTGTTTTTCAGCAGACCCCAAGTACCAACAGTCTTAAAATTACACCTCTTTAACGCACAGGCTATCCTATTTCCAAGCAACTAAGCCCACTGCCATGTGTGGAGGACGTGCAGGCAGCCCCTTCAGACGCGAGCCATGGGAGGTGCTAATTTGTGACAGACGCAGCCAGCAGGTCGTGTTCTCCTTCCACTGCTGATGAATGATTCCCACAAACTTCAGAAATTCAGTTCAGGTGGTATGTGCACTCTCAGATGACCAAGGCATAAAACTCCTGACTTGAACTAGATTATCTGAAATTTCAAATATTTTTAAACTTGCACCGTGAAAATAAACTGGAATGGAGTGACATGTACCAGAATGAGTCTGCCCTACCCAAACTTTTTGTGGCTTCAAATACTGGAGGAGATCTCCCTGAAGTCTGTGTCATAGTACAGCTGATAGTTATCCCCACTGAAACCAGCCCAAACCCTGCTCTTCTCTGCAAAGGGCCACATCCAGGTCTGTCTTTGCTGCTCTGGCTACACAGTTTTGCTTGAACTTGGCAGGTATCTTACAGCTGCAAGGTGAAACTGAGGACTGAAATCAACAGCAAAGCTCTCACAAGTTTTAGCAGAACTCAGATTTCACATTATGATTTCCTTCTGTACAAAAAAAATTCAAGGGGGGATGGAGCTCAGCTTCTCACTGCCCAAACATCTGATACCAATAATACTTCTTTTACTCTGTCCAAAACTATATTTAAATTGCATTTCTGGCAGGTTTTGAGATGTATGATATAGATCTCCTGCTATCACATCAGATGTAGTTTCCTTCAGAACTGTTGAACCAGATGTAAAATGTGAGAGATGTAAAAAGTAAAATAAAAACCCTGCTCAGAGTAAAGTGTTTCTGACATGTGGCTATTATATATGGGGTTTTAGATGGATATCTCCACTCCAGCCATTTAAGAAGGTACACAGTACCATAACTCTATTGGAGCTGATTAGTGCCAGCTACTTGTGATCAGTAGGAATTTAAAAACCAAGGGCTGCCAAACACTAACAATTTATAAACTGTATGCCAGCAATGTGCTGCAACTGAATATTCTGTAGTGCAGTTAATTTCAAAGTAGAGCCATATTTAGAACACTGGGGGGGTCGGGGGTGGGGGGGGAACAGAGAAGCTAATATATCACACCAGTATTTGATTTTCAGCACTTAGAACTATACATGTTCTGTTTCTTACTGACAAAGAGAACCAGGGGCACAGAGTGAAAGGAATTCTTGTGAGGTTGTCAAGCAGTTGCACAGACAACAGGTATAGTTGTAAAGTAATTCTCCCTTTTCAAGCATAAAATTGTCTCTTACAAATCTCAGCCACAAATGTGTGTCGGCAAAGATTTGAGTTACAAATGAAGAGCAGTGAACGAGTTCTCTGGCAACAAAGGTGAGTCAAAGCACGGGCGACACCGGGGAAGAAACAGCTGCACTCCCAGCACATTAACATCCTGATTGTATCCCACTCCCCACAGACCCAGTGATCACTTGCATGACATTCGACACTATCTGAGGAGCAAAGGAATTTAACCAACTGTCTGCTCTTAAGAGAGAAGGGCAAAGATTCTCCTGTCACTAGTTTTATCTCTTTGCGACCCCTTTTGAGTTCAAGGAAATCACTCCTGATTTATCGTACTGAGGCAAGTATTAGCCTGAGCCTATTCCATTGCAAGACCACAAGCTCTAAAAAAATCAGGGCTTCCTGATCAGGGACTCAAATTTGTCCCTCCCTGGTGACTGTGTGTCTATTAATGTCCCAAAGACACTATGCTGCATAGTGCCTTCGGTTATGTACTGCACCGTGGACCGCTCTAAAAATTAATGTAACTGTGTTGTGTGACCAAACCAAGAGAAAAAGAAGTGTGGAGAAAAACCTATAAAGGCAGTGCATCCAATCATCAGGAATCAAAAAAGCCTTCAGAGAAAAAAAATTCCAATGAGACAAAAATTCATCCTGATCCCAGGAGAAAGGAGATGGCTTTGTCATCTGCAGCACCCTGACACCAGCTCAGCGACACAGAGATGGACCCTACTGACAAATGGGCACAGAGCTGAATCTGCTGTAAAGCAAAGAAGGCCCCTTCTGTCATTCTTGTCCATGAAAGACAACCAAGGGACATTTTCATTTTTTTTTTTACTTAGAACAAAAGACACCCACAGCTTAGAAAGCCAAAAACCCTCACTGAATGGAACTGAGTGAGAAGTAGAACTAAATAAAATTCACCCATAATACTTGTAGTTAGTTTCTATCTACCCAGCATTTTCTGTAAGCACCTAAATCCCCTTAAATAAACACAATATACTGAAACTCTATGCTTAGCCAAGTTCCTTCACTTTTAGGAGTTCAAGGAAGCTAAAATGCAAATGAGAGCTTTGACACCCTGACTCCCTGATGCAAGACAAGAGGCACAGAAACCAAGCAAGGAGCCCCAATACGACTGGAGAGCAAGGAATGTGATAGTTCTCATCCTTGCTGACTTCTAGCTAGCGCTGCTTGGATATTTTAATATCATTGTAATTTGTAATTGTTCAAATTGATGACATCCCAGTTAATGGAGCCATAAAAATTTACACGAGGCTCAAGGCTCGAAGGCATGCCTGTAGGATGGAGCATGGGGCTTTGGGCAAGGGCAGGTAAAGTGGCCTCTTTGCTTCATTCAGGCATAAATTGGGCTATTGTAATAAAGGTCTGAGGATGATCAGGAAATGATTTTTATAGTGTCAGCAGTCAGGAATCTTTCAGACTGCCACTGGCAGGGCAACTTCAAACTCTCTCCACTGTATATGGCCTACAGAATTACAGAATAGGCTGAGCTGGGAGGGACCCACAAGGACCAAGTCCAACTCCTGGCCCTGCACAGGACACCCCAACAATCCCACATGTGCCTGAGACAGTTGTCCAAACACTTTTTGAGCTCTTTCAGGCTTGGGACTGTGACCCCTGCCCTGGGGAGCCCGTTCAGTGCCCAACTATCCTAACACACGAACATCCTGACATTCCCAGAGAGCTGACATGGGAACCCCTGAAAATATGTTTGGAGCATTTCACCCTAGCACAGCCAGCAGAGGGGCAGCGTGCTGAGGGCCCAGCAGCACCTGTGGTTCTGATTTCGGGGCCAAGAGCGTTGCACATTCTTCGGGAGCACACGTCATCCTTTGGGCGCAGGAAGAGTCGCGATACACCCTGGTTTACCCGTGGGGCCTGAGCAGAAGTTGTGGAGTTAGATACTTGTGATGACAAACATAGAGGTTTCTCAATAGGTATTTTAATTTGGGATCCTGCACGGAATTGCCACACCCTGGTCCTCCAAACACAATGTGAGATATGGCAAACATTTGGAAACATATGGAAATCCAGATGTTCTCTCACGTAGTACTGGAAAAGATCAGTACACACTATGTTCAATAGATGCCAGTTATGATCTTACACATATTTTTAGAGAAATGCTGCAATTCTTTAAAAAAGGTAATTTGATCTTAATGGTAAGTGACATTTTAGTTCAGTCCCAGTTACAGTCAGCCAGGATTACTTTTCACATTAGTAGCAGGATATGATCCTTAAGTTCATACAGGGTTAAGTTTGTCATCCTCAGAGATTTCTTAATGACCCTTGTTATCTAAACCCCAACTCAGAATAGTGGCTGTGGATTATGTTTTCAATGCACATCCTCAGACATATTAGGACACGAAGTGAACCTGACAGGGAGAAGAATATTTCCTTTCTCCTCTGAAATGCCCCAGGAGGGTTTTCTGCAGGTGACCTCTTCAGACCTTGGCTCTGCATTAGAGTTATTGTCCTGAGAGAAGATTCAGTTAAAACACACAATTCATTTCATATAGTGCTCTTGAGTTTATTCTTGGTGGCAGCTAACTTGTAAAATTTTATTATGGATTCTTCTTTGGTTTGCTTGATGGAAAACAATTATTCTATCATCAAGTCTAAATGATATACCTTGCTAGACTACACAATTTTCTTTCCATTACTATTTTCAGATAAAATGTTAATTTCTGCTTAGAAAGAAGTTCCAAAGCATCCTTCCTAACATATTATCAATGTATTAATTTAGATGTCACACTTCTAAATGTCTCTGTTCAAGCAGGTCTGTTATCCTAAAACAAAGCTTATGACTTCTGAATACAAGCTGTTGACTAAAATAATAAATAATAATAGTAATGCAATAATGTAGCAGTGTGCTGGTGTCTCTCACGAGAGCAGAGCAGGCTGTTGGTATGGATTCACCTATGCCTGAAACTGCCCACACTGTCACCAGAGAGAAAGACACAGAGCAGCAGAGTCCTACCCTGGGAAGTGAAGCTGCAGCACAGAAAAAGATGCAGCTCCTGCCCAAATAAACAGGCTATCTGTGAGAGGCAGCTGTGTCTCCGGAGCCCTGCTGGGCCCCAGCAGCAGCAGGGACTTGTTGGAGCAGCAGTGCCCTGCTTTTCCAGCTCAGCTCTCCGTACAGGCTGCTGCAGCCGTGCTGCTTCCAGAGCCGCCCTGGCCAGCAGTGACTCAGGTGCCTCTGCTCATCATCACCCAGGGCAGGTGTACCCCAGGCAGCTCAGAGGGTTTGAGAAGGGCTTTGCTGCCACCTAGAACCGAGACTACTAAATCCCAGCTGGGAAGAGAAGCTCTGAGCCTGTTCAGGTGTGGGGCTCTCAGTCAGTGGAATTTTTCTCCACAGTAAGCCTGCCATTTACTTGGGGGGAAATGTCAATGACAGCAGAGCTAAGCCCATACAATTTATTTACAAGCATGTTTTGAGATTACTGAGGAGTGTAACTGACCTTGAAATACTTTGCTCTATGAGGACTTTGTCAGGAAGCTATTTTTATGCTACAATAAAATTTCCAGTGCTGTGACCCCACCCTGGTTTCGTGCCATGGCCTTATGCCTGCTTAGAGTGACAACCCCCAAGCTGAGGCAAGAACCGAAAGCCGCCCTTTCTCTTGCCTAAGCCTGCAAGTTCTCTAAGAAAGAAAAGTAAAATTGGATAATGAATGTATCTGAAACCTCTTAAAACTTCACCAGGATTAGAGAAAAGAACCCACCCATCTACAAACTGCAGCAGGTGCCCTCACTTGTAACTAATTTCTCAAAAATGGACAAGTTTTTGTTAGATGGGCCTATCTTCTGGAAAAATAGAGCACTCAAGACAATATGTGCCCTTTTTCTTTCATATAGACATGTGCACTGGAAGTCTGACACACATTCAAAACAGGTGAAAAAATCTCACTGATTTCAGGAGCCTGTGCTTACAGGAGGTTGAGCCCAAAGTATTTGTATCAATCCTTTTCTTTTAAATTCCCAGGCAGCAGTCATTTAAATTGAAGTTTACCTCTTATCCTACAAATATCCTCTTCCTGAGTTACTGTTTCTAGTAGAACTTTCTCTTGCAAAACAATCTCCCGAAGAATTCACAGATACTTATAGAGTCATTATTCATATATTTGTTATATATCAAGTGAAAAATCCAGGCTACTAAAAATATTATGCGGCTTCTTCAGTGCACTGTGCAGTCAGATTGCTCTGATAAGATGGCAGATGCAACCTAGGAAATTAAAGTAAAGCCAGTGCTCTGGATTTGTATCTTGAATCTGGTTGAAAGCACAACAAACATTTAAAGCAGCTTTGTACAAAGGCCATTCCCAGGGATGAATCTTGTTTGGTAGCAGTTATCATGGTGGGGTCAAACTGTTGAAAAAGCCCAGGTGTCCTACAGGAAAATGTTCAGAAGGTGATTTTATTTAAGGTTTATTACAATGTCCTAGGAAACCATTCAATGGGGTTTTTTCATGGTTGCATATACCCTTGAACATCAATTTGGAGGCATGCAGAATTATATGATTCCATGGAAATTAACATGGTAATGAATATTAACATGACAATTAATAATACACTTAAATGTGTGTCATGCAGTTGAGCGAGCCAAGAATGAACCAAATGTATTGTACCAACTAACCCCCCACAGTTACAAGACAGAAATGAACAGCATTTTGTAATTATACACAGTGACATATTTTCTCATATCTACTGCCAAAAAAAATACCACTTTTTGGAATTAAAAGAGAGAGCAGCAAATAGAAACAGCTATGTCATCAGTAATTGCAAACATGTTTTCAGCTCCAGCTTCTGATAACCATCCAAAGGCGTTCTTTTAATTGGTAAAATTGACGACTGTCCAAAAATAGAGAAGTCTTTAAGGGCCATGTTCACTCCTAACAAGTCAGATAAAGAAATCAGAGTACCTAGAAAGTTTTGCAATGAGATGGGAATTAGCAAATAAGCAGTACAACTAAAAAATAAACAGTGCTGCTGCTAAAGGGGCTTTTCAGATATTACAAGACTCCATTAACTTTGCCCCATGGGGTCTGATCAAGTTGTCCATGAGAGATGGACAACAGATTGACTCACTGTATTTAAAATATAACCACCTCTCAAAGGAACACTAAGAGGATTGCTTAAGACAAGTCTTCTTAACACTGGCGCTCTCTAGCATGTGATAAAACAAGCTGATGAAATCCAAAACAACTTTAGAGCTGATAGAGAGACAGACAACTTGGTTTCAGAGCTTTACAACTAAAAGATGCTTTTGTAGGGCATTATTCTTGGATGAAGGTGAGATCTCAGTCCAGGATGCTCCTCAGTGGTAGGGGAGAAGCTGATGATCCCCCACCCCACTCACAGGTAAGGTGGCTCATGTGAACGAGGTCTATAAAACCATCCAAAGGCAGGCAGAGGGAGACTCTGCCAGGTCTCCTCTGCAGCCAAAAAGACATTTCATCAGCGTGATCATGTTTGAACATTAATCCTTACCTAACAAGGATTATTGCTTGATAACATCACAGGCAAGCAGGAAAGCAAGGTCCCTACTCTGAAGTTTCTTATCTAAAGAAATTTTGTCTTTCAAGTATCACACTATACTCCTGTTAAACAACGAAGCCAGAAGCCCACAGACTGCTCCTCACCAGCCAAACAGGAATTAGGACACCGAAAGCATGGGTGTCTAGGGAACTCAGAATACCAAAATATCTGCAGGTCCTAGATGGCATACAAATAATGAAAAAAAACCTCCAGTATTAACAGCCCCAGTGCTGGTTGTCTCCAGCTGGAACTGACCAGGAGAGTTCTCACCAAGAAAAATGTCTTTTTATTCACCTGGCTGAACAAACTTGTACTAAAAGCCTGTATGAACTACAATTCTCTGTCCCCTCCCCACACAGGTATATTCCATGTATCCCATATCAATATTTTGCCATTTACTACCAAAGGTTGTGGGAGAAGCAAGTTGCAAGTTCCCTGGAAATCAGCATTTCTCCCTGTGATTAGCTGTCTCCTGTCTTCTTGCAGTGTTTAAGTGACCGAAAATACTGTTTCCAAAGAGTAATTAATAAAACTTGTTGGGGCCCAAGAGCTGCCACAGACATATCTTTGCATACATCATAAACGATGTGTAAATATGTGTTTGGACAGTTGTTGAAAATGTTTAGTTTTTCCCAAACACCACAGCTCTTTCCAAACAGCATAGCTTGATGGCATAATGCACATTTAAAGATTTTTTAATCGTCTGTTTTATTTAGTTATTTACTCAATAGGGTGTATCAAGCCTTCAAAACCTCTGTGGGCCATGTGTGAACTAAAGAAGCATCCACCCATTGTTTTAAAAACGTGTCATTCGCAGCTGATCGATCTGTGGAACACACTGCAATCAGACATTGCACTTCAGAAAAAACAAGACTTGACTATTACCTGAGGGGAGTTACCATGATACCTCTACATCCACAGGGGATAGCTATTCCCAGTGTGAATCCAAAGCATGCTCATTAACCAATGCTCTTTTGCTGTTTTTCTCCTCTTGTTAAGTACCAGGATAATTCAACTCTTTCTGAAACACATGGAAAGTTACAGAGGAGGCAGAGCCCACTGTTAGAAGATTTCCACTAACTTCCATTAAAATAGAGTAGGAACAAGCATTTAGCAATGTTTCTTTGTTTCTCTCTAGTTCAGCTGGCCTCCTTCATGTAAAACCTGGACTGAAATCTCCTTTCTCAAGTTTTACAACATGCTCAACTCAAACATGGCGATACCGGTTGGTAAAGAAAGGATCCAAGGAGTAGCGCACCACAGGTTCTTCAAGCCTGAATTATTTTAAGACATGTTCCCCACTGAGTAGGTCAGTACCAAAAATCTGGATTCTATTTCAGTGCTGTCACTACTGTGTTGATGGTATCTTGGTCATCACTGAACCGCACACCTCAGTTTTTTCCCTCTGAATTTGTTTTGTGATATAAAGGTTCAAAGAGTTCTGTAACAACTAAAAATGGTTGTGATTGGTTTTGGTGTTGGTGCTGTTGTCAAGCAAAGTTTCTTTCAATGCTCAAGCTACTCTTCTGCCTTGTGCAGAAACTTCTACAATACTATCCCAGATACTATTGCATCACCAACAAAACTGGAAAGTATTCAGAGCACTTAAGAGATTTGCAGAGACAGACTTAAGAGTGTAAAGTGCATCAAACAATTTACCACAGGCCTATCTATATATCACAGATATCAAATTCAATTTTAAATGCAAGAAGGGAAAAAAATGAGAGATATGAAATTCATATACTGTAATTAAATGGAAAACACATGCAAACTGTAGCAAAAAATAATAGAAGCATAAATCGTGTATGTTGCATCTGTCTGTTATTACGGTAGGAGTGGCAATGATTAGTAGAAATAGGGTTGCAAAATTATTTCTTATATAATATCACTTCCTGTGCCCACAGGGTAAATGTGATAAAGACATCTCAGCCCTAGGCGAGGGCAAAGGCAGAAAGCAGAGATCTTTCTGCTGGGAAAGAGGAGCACTCAGGTGCACAGAAGCCAAAGGAGGTGCCAACTTCTCATCCTTTGAAGGTACCAGCAACCAGTCTTGGAGCTGGCACACCTCTTGGAGAGAAAGATACACTGCCAGGGACCTGCTGCCTAGATATCCCAGTCAAGCAGAATCTGCTTCAGAGTCACCCTGCACACGGGAGAAATGCTAAGGATGCTCTAAAAGCTCCAAAATGTTGATTTTGTGGACAGTATTATATAAATTCAGTGGTGCATAAATGTGCATTCTTACATACACGCTTAGACCCACTCTGAGGGAGAATATTCCCGTGCTCAGCACTATTCACGAGCCTTGTGCCATCCCTTTCCATGCACAAAATGTAAACCAGCCCCGTTAAAGCACAGACGTGGGTGTCTCTCAGGTCCTGCCCACACAGGACTGAAGTGGCAGCAGCCAGGCACTGGTGCATAATGGTGATGGATGGTGCTTTTGCTCTGAGAGTGTAACCCTGAGCTCTTCCAGAAGCAGAACTTTAACACATTGCCTAAGAACACAAGATAAAGACCTGGCAAGCTTGAGCTGGCAATCTGGGTGGAGGATCTCCCCCCTCCACCCAAGCCTGACTCACTGCAGCTCCTTGCAGCTGAAATAGGAAGGGGCAAGATCTTTGATGGTTGAAGCAAGCAATCAGTTTGGCTGCCTTTTGGAAGTGCTGAAATCGGTGACCTCAGCGGGGACAGATGAAGTTTGCAGCACTGAAGCTCCACGTTAGTTCTTCTGTCCACCAGAAGCCAGGGTGGGCTGCAGCAGATTTGAGTGATGCTCTCTGTGCAGCTGCACTGACTCCCAAATATGCACGGGACAGGAAGTTACCTGGCTTAAGACACCTCTGCTCCCTCCTGTTTCCAGGAGCTGCATCACTCCCGTACATCACTGCAATGGCACACATGCCCAGCCCTTACATCCATACTGCTTCGAGCCCTGCTGAACTAACAGAGCCAACAAAAATGCTCCTGGATTCTTTACACAGTGTGCTGGGTTTGGAAAAGGTGGAGGGAAGAGGGTACTTTTCTGCAAACAATATTTTTCATAAGCGACACAGTCACTTTTTGCTATTACAAATACAAGAGCAGTAACAATATATACAGGCCTGAGCAATAATGGAGATTCTGGCAGATATTTTTTCCCTGTCATAAGCACACTGGGCCTAAGGCAAGGTTTTCCTCTATTTAATAAAGTAAATGGAAAGGCAGGGAGAAAAACAAAATTAAACAAAAAAACCTGCGTTGCCTCTCAAATTACACAACCTGCTAAATATTTAGGGCATTCTTTCCCACAAACATTTCAAATGGATGAGAAAGAGGTTTGTCTTCTTGACAGTTCACATCCTCTTGTGGGCCAGACTCATTCCTCTGGAAGCTCACCGAAGTCAATGATACAGCAGCAAGGATGACAGACAAAGCTCACGATCCACATTCCAGTGGTACCTGTCTGCCATTCAGACAAATCAGCTCAGGATTAAGATGCAAGTGAAGACACTAGAGGTTCAGGCTGAGGAGATAACTAAAACAGCATAAACAGTCTAAAATCTGTGGCAAATGTGTGTGTAATTTCACTCTCAGTCTCTTGGCTAGAAAGGAAGGGCTTGAACAATGCAAGAGTAGCATTGTTCAAGTAGCATTGTTCATTTTTCAGTGCCTCCTTAGAGTGACACCTGCTCTGCCTGTTTGGGGTTTTTCCCCCAGTTGTAGTGAGTTGCCATCACGTACTCTCATTGCACTGCTGGTTACCTTTCTTGTAAAGAACAAAGTGAGAAGTGCTTACTGTTGGTTACCAAAGGGTCAGCCTGCAAACAGCTTTGCAAATCATCAGTTTCAAAGCACTTCCATGTTCCTTCAAAACACCAGAAAAACTCCACTGGCCTTTTAAACTGGAAATAGGAAACCTGATTGCAATAACAGGGCTAAACCAATCTGAATTTATTAGCAATTGAATTAGAAGTTCACCACAAGTCCAAATGAAAATCAGTAAGCAGTCATTAGATCAATTAAAAATGAAAGTGAGGAAGACAAGAAGCAATAGCTGTAATCATCCATCCAAAATTAACTTACCAGCTATCAAGCAAATAACTGCTATGTTAAAAGCTTTTTCACGTTAGGCCACTTGGTCTTCATAATAATTAAAATACAATGCTTTAATGAAAGAATTTCATTTATATTCTGATAGGCAAGCCAGCACTAAACTTGATTTTGGGCTGTTCTCAATTAAGAACTGTTTATGGTCTCCAAAATCCCTTCTTGGATGCTTCTGAGGTTCTGCACCAGAAAGAGGAGGGGAAAACTGGCAAATCATAATAGAGATGTGAGAGCTGTGCTGGGGAAAAAGAGCAACCACTGCTACAGAATCTGGATTCTAAACTCAACCAAAGCCAAGCTGCAATGAAATGTAAAACTTTGGCCAAATTCCTGAATTCTAAAATCATGATTTTCATTTACTGTACTTATTTTGCAGCACGTATTGATTTCACATTGGGCAAGCCACCATTTTTGTGACAAATTTTCCATTTGCGAGGTTTTCCTCTGCCATTTCCCAGCCCTGTCTCCCCTGCTGAGCTCCCCACGTCCTACCCTGTGTGAGCGTCATCGTCCCCAAGGCACAGAGCTGCCCTCTGACAACCCCATCCCTGCTGACAGTGAGGATGAGCATGTCCCAAGCCACCCTGGCGTCCCATCCCTCAGATTTTTGGAGGCCACCTCGCTGCCTCACGCCGTGCTGAGGCACAGAGGCACAGCACACACCCTCTGATACCACCCTCCCCGCTGCTTCGCAACCGGGAAACGATGAGCACATGACAAAGAGGCAGCCACTGCTCTTCCTCACTTCAAAAGACAATACCCTGGCACTAATAATCCTTCACACTCAGTAACAGTCAGCTTTATAAACAGTAATTAAAGATGCCTTCTGGTGTACCTGCAAAGGAAACATGATTTTCGTTCTCCACAAGGACCACATTTTCTTTAGTGACTTCTGATTAAAGGAGCCAACCTTAAGCACAAAAGGCTTAATTTTCAGGGGAACAAGCAGCTACAGGTCACATGTTATAACCTTTTAACAGTGCCTCCTAACAGCAGCTGATAGTTAAAATCTGAGATTTTCAGCATAAAGCCTCACAGTTTTTAATTTCAGAAATTTTCTGCATACTGCTAATCAGTAATTTTGAAAGAGGGGCACAATTCACACAGCAAAGATTGTGAAATCTGCTAAGACATTTTTACATATACATATTAAAAAAATCCCTTGCTTATTCCCCTGGAATCGCATTGAGTAAACCTGCCAGCGATGAATTAAAGCAGCATTCTGAGATTCACTGTATTAACTGTTCATTGGCTTGTGCCTCTCCTTTTATTTTTAATCTTCAAACTGGCCAAGGCTTTTACCACTCACCATTTCTCCAAAAATTAAGCCCCTTCTGAGCGCTGTCTGGAAGTGAAAACTGGTGACAGTTACAGCCCTGCCCACTCAGAAAACCCAGTGCAACCTGGGTGAGCCCAGAGATGCCAAGTCACTGCTCTGTCTAATTACAAACCCGAGGCAGATTAACCTTTGATGACTAAATTAATCTTCTAAATAAAATGAATATGCATCAGCCTGCAAATTAGGATTAAATGCTTAGCAGAATCTTTATGTGATCAAGCAGGTTTTGTGGTGCAGATGTTAACCATTAACATAAAGCAATAAAATCATTCTTTTTTTCTTATAATAACACCTAACAATTCCAAAGCCACCTTTCATCTGAAAATCTCAAAGGGTTTCATAAACATAATTAATTAACCCTCTCAGCATCTGAGACAAGAGCATAATAACATCCCCATCCAACAGCTGAAGAAACAGAGGCGCAGCAACGTCCTGGATCGCGTGCCTCGGACTGTGCGTAATGGGGACGTTAAACCCTTTGAAGAGAAAGAAAAGACCAGGTTTATGCTGCCTCCAGCCCTGCTCTCACGTAGACAGGCAGGGTGGCTTCTCCATGAGGCTGAACTCCTGCCATGCATTCACATCCCTCTGCCAGAAATGCCCATGGAGGCTCTGGATACCCTTTGAGGTTGGCATCACCTCCCCCAGGCACGGAGACACGGGAGAGGTGGGCACTGCCTCACCTGCCATCTGCACCAGGACAGCTTTCCTTGGAAAAAACAATGGAACTCGGCTCACCAGGGACCAAATGAAAACAAACTTTGCACTGCTACCTAGTTCTGAATTAAACCATTCCAGCACTGCTGGTGAATCTTTTCTAGAGGAAAAAAAAAATGTTTTTTCTGGATTTTTTGGGGGGCAGTAAGAATTACCAGCCCCTTGAGGTATCTTTTTCTCACACATGCTGACAATTTAGTCACAAGGAGACCTCAGTGACAGCATTCCCACTTTTTTTTTTTAACTGTTGGTGTCCCTGCAATGTGATTCCTATGTCTGCATGGAGTAAAAAACTTACATGGAAAGTTACCACTTCCATGCACATTCCGACACTGACACAGGAAGAGATGTGGCCATGGTTCTTCCAGGCTCTCACGGAAGACCAAACTCTTTCAGGGAATCAAGGAAAACTGCTGAGGACTACTTTCTGTGCTCTTTCTTCCAGTGGGATATTCATTTCCAAGTGGTTTACAATAAGGAATTTAGAAAATGTATACATCACAGCTTTTCAGCCTTACTACCTCTGATTTTCATTTCATTATTTTCAAGCCTTATGCATTTTGTTATTATCAAACTGTAAAATTAAGTTTTAATTTGATCTATTTGAGTCAAAAATAATGGGAGAGTATTGCTGACCTACAGACGGGCACGTGAGAATTCACATTCTTGATAATTCAATTTGTTGGCACGTTTTGTTGTCTGATTGTAGCAGCTTCTCTTGGTGTATAAGTTTTCTTTTATGTAAACGAATCCGCTGGTGTAAAATGTCTGTTGCTGCAAATGTAATTTTATTTGTTTGAGAGGTAACTGGATAAGTTCTCAGTTTAAATTTCTTGGCTATTAAAAGGAATTTTGAACCAAAAAATTACTATTATGTTAGAATATTGACAGCACATATATAAATTTGACATATAAGCAACTTCCACAGTACTGGAAGTTCATTGAAAAGAATTTGTTGTTTTCATACAATGACTGCTAAAATCCATGGAAAAATTCCAAGGACTTTAATAAGCTTTGAATTGGGCACAATATTACTATGAATATAGTTCTGGATACCTCCCATAACATCTAGGCCATGTGAGAAACTTAGGAAAAGCAATTAACATTCCTCCATCGACTTTTGTATTTACATTTGAAATTTACCATTTAAGACTTTAATTCTCCGTAAAACTGCTTAAATATACATAACTTCAGTGTTATTTAAATGTTTTATGATCTCCCTGAAATGATCCACTAATTAAAATCACTTACTTAACTTAGTACCTTAAATTTACTTACTTTTATTTTATTTGGAAGGAATTTGATTTAATGTGCAGGTTTTGTTCATTTTCTTTCTGAGGAAATCTTAATTTGGAAGGAAAATTATGATTATATGGTAGGGAGAAGGATGTCTAGAAGGCTGCAGACTTAGACTAGTGGTAATCATTAGCTACCATGTATGACATGATGTATATAATTAAGAAATAAATTTATTACAGAAACTTGGAATTATCAATTAAAAAGTAGTCAGTGCAGTCCCCCAAGGTCTGATATGATTACCTGCCTTATCTGGGCTGTCACTTCCAATGCTGGTTGGAATCTCAAAGACCTCAGAGGGGGCTCCCTGTGTCAAGTTAAATAAGTGAGACAACCTTAGTGGAAAAATGCAATGATACAAGCGGGTGCAAACTAAACTCTTCTAGAGGAGAATAAAGAGATCGGTTTAAACCTGAGTATTACTGGCAAGATATTCTTCCTTCCTACTGTACTTCTGAATGGACTGGCAGGACCATTCCATCTGTGGCTGTACCCCAGGCTGCTTGACGTGTTTAAGGAATGCTGAACCTTGGGGGCAGTAAAGGACACTCCAGCCTGTTACATTTTTTCTTACTTATTACCTCTGCAGACTTTGATTTTTCCTTTGAGTTTCCTCAGGTTTAAGGCCAGAAGAGACAGTTAAATTATTTAGTCTGACCTTGTATATATGTGGCTATACTCACTGGCCTCCTTTTCTCTAAGCTCCCTGTCATCCCACTGCTCCACAAACATGTCTCAATTATGAGGCAGTGAATCAGTGTAAAAAAATAAACAGCTCCTCCCACCTGCCTTTGTCTCCAAAATCTCAGCTCCAGCAAAATTCTTCTGCTCACCCTGAAACAGAATTAAAAATTTGGCATCCTCTGATGAATTAGATTTTGTTTTTTGTGTAGAGTGTCTCACATCTTTATTGCTCTGGGCTCTAGTTTGGACTAAAAATAAAATTAATAGAAAGTGTCACCTCATCACATTTTTTACCTGATTGGTGTAGATGGATCTTAAATACTTTATATCCAGCTATGGAGGCTGAGTACACCTATTTGTGAATTCAGATACAAACCGAATGAAGTTAAAACACAAGTTGTTCATCCACAGACTCAACATAAAAAAACCTAATTTTTAGAAGCACTATAAAACTTCTTCAAACCAATATACATCAAGACATATAACATACTGTTCACAACTCTAGCACCTGCCTATGCAGTAAAACTTTTGACATTTACCAGAAACAAAGAAAAAGAAAATAACAGTCCAAAACTCATGATAGGGTTTTTCAGGATATGATTTGAAGACTGTCTGTTGGCTCTGAAATAAAGACTCCTGGAGACACGAGGAGCCTGACAGACAGTGAGTGTCTCCTCTTTTAAAACTGTGCTGACAGCATCAACTGTTGTTCACTTTGGTATCAGGGAGTGTCAGGAAGAGTGAAACACTTCTTACCTTACCACGTCATGCAAAATTTAGCACCTCTGTCTTTCCCTGGATTTGCCCCACGAGCGTTCCAAACACGCACAACAAAACCACATGAAACTCAGATGATTTCAGATCACATTACAAAGTCAAAACACAGAACAGATTCACAGAAACATTTGCTAAGGTTCACCAACCTGTTGAGTGAATCTGGGCCCCATTCCAAGCAAATCTGGATTGATTAATGTTTTCTTTAAGTCAGCATCACCTGATGTTCTTTGCTACTGATGTGAATCTCAGCTTTTCCTTTTCTCTTTGGGATTTTGGACTGATGTAACTACACAGCTGAAAACAGCACGTGGAATGCACATCCATCTATGTATAACTGAAGAACATGTATCACTGCTTCTGCGAGGAAATAAAATATTGCAAAACCTGCATCCCCCCAGCCTCATCAGTATTTTGCACTATTACAAGCTTTTGGAGGAAGGCTTGGAGTCTTTTTTCAAACTATTCATGCATTTAAGAACACTGCAGTTCTACATTTCAACCATGGGACCAAATCGAGATACACTCAGCTGTACAAGGAATGGTACCTCTCTAATGGATCTCTTGAAATCAGTGGAACTACTTATGGAGTAATATACCATTGTGAGGGAGAGCTACTGTAAATAAGCTTTGGAAACTATATTCCAGCTACAGCTGTGCTTGGTGGTTTGTAATATTCCAGCACTTGCTAAATATAAATAAATGAAGTAAAGTGGGAGATAGTGATACCCTGATTTCTGCTCTGACTGTACATTTGTTGGGAGTGTCTGAGCAATCAGAACACTACATAAATACCTTTCCATGCCTGTGGGATTCCATGCTAATTTATAATCCATCACTGAAGCAGGCAGCAGCTCTTGAAGACTTGGTAAAGCACTTCTAGGTTGAATGTAATTCATTTTTACACTCTCTGGTTGTGTGTTTATCTCCTCTTGCAAGAAGAAGTGGCTACCCGTGTATGTATGCATATTTCCAGTTGTATGCTGGAAATGTCACTAAAAATTTGCACCATATTAAATAATTATTGACCAAAAGCTCTGTATTTTATCACTTGATTGATCTTCTTTTTTCTTTACAAATTCTTTGTCAGCAACCTGTACATTTAGGAACTCTACTTTGAACATAGCATGTCTATACCTATATCTTTATCTGAAAACTGACAAGTTTTCAGTATTGAGACAAGTAAAACTATTCAGATAAACAAGAAGAACCTGCCCCACCCTGTTCTCACTAGACATACATAACTATGTATTTTGTGTATCTAAAAAATACCTGTTCATTATACAGTTGTGCTATTTAATTTCTTGATTTCTGACTCCTACTTTCAGAGAAACAAAAAACTGAAGAAAATGTTAAAGAACTGCCAAAGGTTCTGTTGGAATAGAAAAGGAATAGGAATATTGTAAGACACTGTTCCCTCAATTTCTTCAGGCCAGTTTGTAGTCCCAGCAGATTTGCACAAACTTTGAACAAGCACAGAGGCCTGGCAGTGCTGACATGAGCTGAACCCTCCTGCCTTGTGAAACTCAACCACTGCGACTTCATAGGCAGCTTTGGCAAAATACAGAGATCAACCCGAAAGAAAAAGAGATTTAAAACTGACTGGATTCTTAAGGAGAATTTTTGTCAGCAGCTGAAAAAGCCCCTAGCATTTCATCAGGGAACTTTCCAGCAGCCTAATTCCTCACTGATACGTTTGTGCTGCTGGGGTCCATCCCCTGTGTCCTGGGCTCCCGCTTTTCCTTTTGCTGCCGACTTAGACATCAGTGTCCACTAATGATCTAAAGAAAAGGAATCTTTAATGTTCAGGCTGTAAATATGCCACTGAGTCCCAAGAGCCTAAGATATGTCAAAGGCATGAAATGATGGCCATGAAAGGGAGATCTACATCTGTGTTTGCTTAGCAGAACTGCAGGGCTGACCTGTGGACTGATGTGGCTGTTTAATATGGTCTCTGCAAACCGTTCAATAACATCAGAACTGCTGGTTAATCCTCTTACCAGTACCATTGACATTATTTCATGTTCTACTAATTCCAAGCCATCTGTAGAAATACTTGCCTCTCTGGCAAGTCAATAGAGAGTGGCCCAATTTTTAAAAAGGCTGCAGCTCGAATAATCGTCTGTGTATAATTTCAGAACAAGATTATTATTTTTTTATGGGACCATTTTTGCATAATGTTACAGCGTGAGTCTCACCTCATTTTATTAGTGTGAGTCAGGAGTAAAGGTAATGAAAATGCATAGGAAGGACTGAACTTTGAAATAGAATATTCTGAAACAAATATCCAGGTAAATTTTGAGAATATATCTCCAAAGGGGTTCACATGCAAAAACCTCAATTATTTGGAGCACGAAAGAATAAAAAAAAATATTTCAAATGGACAAAATAAAAAAGGTGGGATTTGAAAATCTTCAGAGGTATCTATATTTCTATTTTGCAACTTGAGCAGTTTTTGCACTGTTTTCCCTTTCATTTGGATTTCCCATGTAGACTTTGTGACAATCGTAAAAACCAACAGTCAGGTTTTTCATACGGTGATTCCCAATTCAGTGTTGAGCATTACAAAAAAACACTCAAAATTACCCAAAATGAAAAAAAGAAAATGCCTGGTTAATACAAACAATCTCTCTTAATGATTTTCCCACGTATTTCCAGAGAGTCCCAAAGAGTGCTAGACCATGAAGGAGAACGATGCAAGGGAGTGAAAACTTTCTGACTTTGGAAGGAGCTAATGTTTTTGAAGCTGTCCAATCATTCTTACCTCTCTTTACAACCTTTAGGGAGTCACAATCCATCCAGGAGAATCAATTATTGAATGTAACAGTAAGAGCTTTGTGTCACCATTCCTGTCATGTCACTGTCTTCTGTCGGAGAGCACCGTGGGTCTGAAACCAAAGCAGACACAGAGTGTGAACGAACTGCAAAAAACCAGAGTATTTCAAAACCTGGGAGACTGGTTAACACCACTGTCCTGCTCTGAGCACTGCACACCACAGGAAGTGGTCAAGGAAAGAACGGTTCTGTATACAATACATTCAGCCCCCCGCTATCACTTAATCCCTCTTCCATCTCTGCCAAATTCCAGCTGCAGTCCGTACTCGCCTCCAAAGAAGCAGAGCTAACAGCAAAGTAAGTCCTATCTATTGGCTCCTTCGCCAGCATTTCACAACAGATATCATCTGATTAGGTGCTAAGTGGGACTATTTGCACTTTTGCTTATGGCACATATAATTATGTAATTCTGTATAATGCCCAAATGACTGTTTAAGCAGCAGCTGCACAAAACGGAGACATTGGTTGGACAGCACAGAAAATACAAATTTAAATAAGACCAGCACAGTAAAAAATACACAGATAAAATGTACATCTATGTGTATTTATACACCTTCAGGACTATCAAACATGGAACAAGATCATGTCAATGGAACCACTGACAAGCAGGACTCTGCCTCTTCTCAATGAAAGTTTTGC
Source organism: Oriolus oriolus (assembly GCA_013400235.1). NCBI lineage: Eukaryota > Metazoa > Chordata > Aves > Passeriformes > Corvidae > Oriolus > Oriolus oriolus. The sequence continues at coordinate 1,235,984 of VXBT01000503.1, forward strand.
CAGTGATGGTCCAGTGACATTTAACTTATTTTTCCTAATTTTTAGATGTCACATGTCCTAATTTCATTTCACAGGAACAGAGCTTCAACGAGTTTTGATTAAAGGAATCACAAAGTATCAAGGTCAGTTTGAAGTGCTGTTATATTTTAAAATACATCCTTCTAAGCATATGGGTACGGTGCTTGCAGTGGTAGGAGTCTGCTACAGAGGTGCTCCACAGAGGTCAAAAGGAGACCACTATTTGTTTAATTTAAATAAATCAATTTGTTAAACAAGGAGCTGCTGAGATTATACAGTCAGAGGGTGGAGAGCAAAGAAAGATAATTATTTTTGTTTGCATAAATCATTTTCTTATTACTTGGGGATCAGGGTGGTAGTTTGGGTTTGAGAAAGGAGGGCAAAAGAAGATAACTGTATCAATTTGCTGATCAGGGTTACATGGGATTTTGCTGCTGGGGCTGGAGAAAGGAAAAAAGATCATTATTTTTATTTAAATAAATCAATTTGTTGTGATCAGGGATCACATGAGGTTGTGCTGTTTGCAAGGAAGGCATAGGAAATTCTCCTTTATGGATAGCAGGTTGCAGAACAAATGTTCAGGCACTTTTCTATCAAATGAAAAAGGAAAAAAAACCAAGGCCTTCAAGACCACAGAACTGCATTTCTATTTTTTTTCTTTTGAAAGACCCTGACTTTGTCATCTTGTATTGGTCTCTAACTTGAGTTAACAGATTCATTGTTACACTTTTAACACACTGAATCAGGAATTCATATATATGTATGTGTGTGGACGTGTATATAAACCATGAATACAGACAATTAGAAAGAGAGAGAGAAAGAAACAGAGAGAAAAAAAAAAAAAAGGAAAAAAAAAAAAAAAAAAAGCAGCTACCAGGGCCTGATCCTGCAGAAGCCCTTGTACTTTGAGGCAATGCTGATGCAACTACTGTACAAACTGTGATTGCCTTCCCAGGACACAGGACCAGCTCTCCAGTGGGGAATATTCACTGAAATCAATGGCCATTCTGTGCACACACACTTTGAGTGCCTGATATTTGTGGCTGCTTTTCTGAGGCAATTAATGAAGCTCTGTGTGTAATTTTAAAGGCCCTTCATGAACTAACTGGAAATCTACAGCACTGAACATCAGTGAACTCATATCCAAAACTAATAGCTTCAGTATCACTGCCAAAAATTGACTAAGCGCTCTTTGTGCCTGCAAATGGGGTTCTGTAGGCAGTATCCTTCTATCTGCCTTCAAGGGATAATCTCCTCTTACAAATAAAACAATTGTTTCATTTGCTCATTGCAATGGTTGAATGAGGCTGCAGAAATGAATCTCACTGGTTTTGAATGTTCTCAAGTCACTCAAGAGCGGATTTGGGGAGTGGGGTTCCTTTCCATTACCATGTGTTGCTATTTGTAAAACTAGTTTAAAAATGTCTTTTCACAGGTTTGGATGAGACTCATGGAAAATAATAAGCAAACCACTCCTCTCAGTATACCAAATTAAAAGATGGCTTGAATATAGTGTAAAAGTCAAAAATCCATATCTGCCTGATCAAGTGTCCCATATATTAACCTTGGAGTGAAAAGAAGGAATGATCCAGTTAGCTCTTTAAGAAATAAAACAATCTTTAAGTAATTACAGAAAAAAGTGGGCTGCAACCATGCCTTGGATACTTTCAGAGCCAGTGGTGTAGTCCAAGGGATCAATTTGTGTTTGTAACAAGAATGATAAATCTAACTAAACATCTTTATTTTTACAGTACGTTAAAGAAGCATTTTTATTTAGTGCAGTCATATATCTCCACATTATTCTGAAGTATGCTTCTTTATTGCTTTTATGTCTCCAGAACTGCCTGAGGAAAGCATCCTTTTCTCCTTGTGTTTCATTGTTGTTACCCTTGTAGAGTATAACATGCACAAACTTGATTATGATTAATTGAGGGCTATGGCAAATTATGTTTTTATTCCTTTCCATCTAAGTCTTCCATCTGCTCAAGAATTAAAAAAAAAAAAGAAAACGAAATTTCACATTTATAAGGACACTTAGGGCTTTCTGGGTAAATCATCAGAACAACTGGTTCAGCAATAATGGCTACAAGCAAAGTCTTCCTTCAATCTTCCATCATCAACACATTAATGCATCTCTATCCTACAAGTGAGGCTGAGAGAGGGTGATACCTGGTCCAACCTCATCCGATCCTGCTGCAGAGCTGGGATTTCAAACTGGATCAAACCAGTTTAGGATGTTGCTCAATTAGATCCTGCCACCAAAGAGCCACTCGCAGCAGCGAAGTGCGAGGTCTGTAAACACAAACAGCCGTGTCCTTGGGCACAGCGCAGGTAACGTCAAGCTGGCTATTTTTAAGAGGTGCTGTTGAAGTTCTTACCCAAGGTGCTGCAGCTGCACAGACCAGCCCATTAAGCCTGGTGTACCACATCAGATAAGGCCCTTCCTTCAGGGTTTATGATTCAGGTCTAAACGCTTGCCATCCCCTGGAAACTGGCAAATGAGGTTGCACTTGGCAGTCTGGGGTTTTCTTAACAGGATGAATGACAGAAGCAAGAAGTTGTGTTTAACCTGTATGACTGCGAGGAGGAAAAGGCAAGGCTTATTCATTTAAAGGCAGCCTTGTTCTCCAGCCTTGCTGGCACACAGCACAGAGTGGTGATGAGAAGGCAAAATTATTGAGGAATTTGCTCCTGTGAGACCACAGAGTTGAAATAACAAAAACCCCAAACAATTCTAGCAACCAGAGCGCAGATACAATCAGTCTTCAAAAGGCTGCTCTGGACAGCTGGTGGCATGGGGACAGGGGCTGTGGGTTTATGACAAGGTCAGCACCAGTGGCGTTTTTCTTACTCAGCCAATAACGTGAATTGAGTTGTTGGCCTTGGCCCAGGTCCCTGTGAGCAACACTGCAAGTGACTGACACCACACCACTCTTGAACCACCGCTGAGGAAGACAGGTTAAATCTGCACACTTGACACTGGCAGCAGCCACAAAGCACTGGTGTGATCTGCTGCTGTAAGTCGGCTGTAAAGGTAGTGACTCCAGTGGGAGGGATAAAAATCATCACCTGAGATAGGTCTAATTGCCTGTAAAGGTGGCATCTAGTGACTAGCAGGGGAGTTACTGCAGAGTGACTGCACACAGGTGGTCGGAGTGGAGGCTGACTAAACACCAAAAAAAGAAGGAGTCTGTGGTTCAGCTGAACCAAACCAGATTTAGAGGTAGATACAGAAGCTACACTTCCTCTACCAGAGTTTGCAGAAGATCCTTGTCAAAGATGTACTGACAGCAATGCTGTAAAACCTCTCAGCAGCTCACTGACATAAAATTCTCTGGTAGCCTCATAGTAGATCAAGAAACTACTTTGAGTAATAGATACGGCTTGTGTAGAAAAACCAACTATGTGTAAACAGCAATATGGATCAAGAGTCCTCCACGGCAGAGTGAACAAAGTACAGAGCAACTGTACTGATGAATGCTACAGGGTTGGTAATGCAGGCACTACCCATGTACCAGGAAAAAGCAGTCCTTTCTTAGCAAGGAAAGGAGGGATGTTCTATTAATCAAATCCAAAACAGTTTTATTCCCAGTTGAATCCTCTTTAATGTTGGTCAAGTGACTTCAGCGTTCCACTTCTGAGGCTCACGAAAAGGAGAGGCTGCATTTACCCACCATGGCACAGGATCTTAGCAAGAATGATTCACTAGAATAAACTATTCCAGTGATATGTATCACCCTTCCCCACTGCAATGGCATGGCTTGGATAGAAGTGAGGGGTGTCTGATGATTTCACCCCTCCAAGAAGCAATCCCTGTACCTCCAGGCCCAAAGGGATCATCGCACAGAACATGAGGTGAGATAAATAAACTGGTGACAAAGCTGCTGGAATCTCTGGTCAGAACCCCCTGGAACTGTTGTCCCAGCTCGCTCTGGGGACTGCCATAGCTGCTGCAGTCCCCTCCCTCTGCTCACACACCGAGTACACACAAGGGCACACAGTCAACTCAGTCTTCTGTGGAAAGCTCTGCATGAAACCTCTTTAATCTGGCTTTGTGCAAGTGTGTGAATCTCATCCTGATACTTTCTGGGTACTCAGGGAAATGTTAGAATGGCAGCACAGCAGAAATGGAAAAGCATTTTCATTCTTTGGCAGCAAATAATTTATTTCATGTTCAGTACCCTTTTTCTTTTTTTCCCTGCTGTCTGTGTTTGTGATTGTAAGTGAAATTAATTTCTGAAGAGTTTAGCTAATAATTATTGGTGAGAAGATCCTGTCAGTCTCTCGAGACAAACAAGAATGGGTTCTGGCTGACACCAATTGCATATCACGGGACTGTCCTATTTTTCTGATTTAATAAATATGAACCTTTCTGCCTTTTAGGAGCATTGTACAAGATTTTTTTATCTTCTGATGTGACATGGTAAAAGGCCAGTACATGCCAAAACTGCTCCTAGTACATAAAAAAAGCAAATTTTCCTTATTTCATTTCAAGACACGACATTGTTCAAATTAAAATTAAAATGCACACAGATTATATCTTCCTTTACATGAATCTATGCAAGATGCTATTTAGGGTGTGCCTCTTTTTCTAACCACAAATTCTTCTCACATCAGATAGAAGAGATTTATCGTCATTTTCCCATTTTATCTTCTAACTTTTGCCTAGTAGGAAAGCATTAAGCCGACAGGTGACCCCCCCAAAAAGATTGTAGAAAAGGATCTTACATCAAGGCACTTGGCAGAAGCTCAGATAATCTTTTGGAAGTTGCCAACCTTGCCAAAGACTTTCCTGCTGCCTTAGCAAACTGCTTTCCTTCCTTGAGCCTCAGTTTCCTGACTGTAAAGTAAAGGCACAGGAAGGTAGAACAGTTCTTTCCCTTTTTTCTATATCTTATTCCTATGGCAAACCCTTCCACGCAAGTCTGATTATGCACTTAGCAGAGGGGGTCTCCAAACTCAGCTGGAGCCTTCAGGCGTTCCTGCAGTATAAATAACAATAATGATGACGGAGCATTAAAATAGACAGAACTTGTTTCTTGTTCTCTACAATGTGAATCAAACTGCGGCTGGACTTATACTTAACACCACCAGCCAGTTTATTTATGAGAGGATTTATCAGAAGTGGTTGGGTTTAATTTCCTCTAATTCACGCTGTATGAAAAATGGCAGCTGCCCGATTTTAATCTAAAACCTGATGACAGAGCTTCCCAGAAATAACAAAAATACCACAATGAAGGTATCCAAACAGTAACTGGAGGAGTGCAGCACAGGCTGATCACATCTGCTGCCTCACACCTCCACTCCATCCCCTTCCTGCTTCGAATTTTCCAATGGAACCTGCAAAGCCAGGATCACTGAAGCAGTATGGGAATTTTTAATGGTAACAAAAAGAATTGTGGGACATCAAGCGCCTTCTTTGGCATCTTGATTCACAGAAAAAGTTAATCTATTTTTCTTAGACTGGCTTTTTTTCATTTTTAACCAAATGTTAAAATGTTTGTTAAGATGTCTTTCCTACGGTGGAAGGAGGAGGGAAAGGTTGTGGGAAAAAAAACCAGCATCATTTGCAAATGAACAGATGCCTGATATAAGTGTGCATCAACAAGCTCACATATTACTGTGGTGTGAAAAATAATAATACAAAAAAAGGTGGAATTCCTTTTCAAACAAATCAGAAGAAGATTCAAAAGCAGGGGCCAATCAATAGCACACTGTGGTCAACAGGAAATGCTAAGAATAACTGTATATCATGTGTGGCTTCAAATTTACAACCAAGACATATAATCTCATTGTAAGAAGAGAGTCAAGTTCAAGAACTTAGCCTCTACAGTAAAGCTCTCATTTTAACTAAAGAAGCTGAGGTCGACGGCCTCTCAAATGAAACAGATAAGGCGACATAGGGTTCTTGTCAGAAACAAATGTTATGTCTCTCCCTACTGAAAAGCTTAAAGATATTATCAGCAAAAGCCTAGTTGGGCCTGAAATGGGTCCCAGAGAAGTAATATTAACCAGGCTCCTGGCAGATCATTTATTTATCTCAAGCTAAATTCAATAAAGAGAGCCATATATAAGTGAGGGAAAATAATGCAGCTGCTAGTAATTTATCATTGGATGGAAAGTCATTGTTATCCTTATCTCTCCAATGATGTTCTATTTCCAACTGGTAATGAATTATGGGGCTTGCCACATCTTTACTATGTGACAGGTCAACACTACCTCATGGGTACTGTACTGTATTTATGCAATCGATAGAGAGTTTGCTGAGAAAATATTGGCAACCATTTTGTGAGAGTGACCTGAGGCTGCATGGCCTTAGGATCAGTGGTGGTGGTCAGTGGATAGAGCAGCATTTCTCTACTCCTTTAAAACAAAAATGTCTTTGAATGCTTTAAAAGTATTTTTTCACTTTGCTCTTTATAAAAAGCCAAGCATGTGAAGTGAACCCCTGGATTGTTAATTAGAAAGCATTCTGCTCATTTAAGCTGGCTCAGCCACCAAAGGGATCTTTTCTGTTCCTTTGTTGCACTTATTAGAGGGATTTATTAAATCAAACTTCAGTACAGACTTATCCAAAATTACTTGTGCCTGTGGTGTTTGGGGCAGAGCAGAGGCACGAAGAGCAGAGGTTTGGCCAGGCTGCTGCTGAGATGTAAGGCCAGGCTAACGAGCAGCACTGGGTGCCCCACAGAGCTCCCAAATTCCACACTGAGAGTGAAGGTGGAAGCCATGCAACCCAACTCTGCGTTTGCTCTCCTCAAGTCAGCGGTGAGGGACCCCCCCAGCACGACCCCTGCAAGAGAAGCAGTGGAAAAGCAGTGTTATGTGATGGATGGCTCCAGGAGGAAGAGCCCTGCTACAGGGACACCTGGCTAGGGAAAGGTTCCTGGAGCAGAAACCTTCTTCTCTGGCACTGCTCTCCCATCTCTGAACCACTTATGCCCATGTTTTCTCTCTCCTCTGCTTCTTCCCGTTGGGCTCTGTTTTCATTACTCATGAGAAAAGCTCATGTGGATTTAAAGTTTGTGTTTATACTGAAAAATCAGAAATACACTTTTTAGCTTTTATATGTATTGAGAGGGGGATGTATATCACAAATGACTGAAAAATTACGATTTTCAAAAACACCTCTTGAAGAACAAAGAAAATTTCCAAATACACTATAATTATTCAGAAAAATGAGGAAATATTTTAGAATAAACAGTCTTCTCTCACTAATAGTTACTAAATAAATAAAACCCTGCATAACCACAATTTGCCCCAGACCACATTTCTAGATTAGGCCACTCGATCGTCATGCCATTTAGCACTATCTCCTCTTGAGCCTTCTGCTGCCTTCTCCACTGAGACTACCCACTTGTGGCCATGGGTTGTTTCAAGAACTGAGCAATCCAGAAAATCCCATTTTGATTTTTTTTTTAGCTTGAATAGGTAGAAAGAAAAATACACATCTTTCAAGGCAGAGCAGGAATATATCTGGAAAAAAAGAAGGAAATTACAATTTCACTGAAGAGAGGCAGCAGCCATGCCAGGGGTAAAAGTTACTGATTATAGTAACACATGGATTTTCAGTCATGCAAAGGGACGTCCAGATGAGTTGGATCATCAGTGCTGTACCCACAGACTTTTCTAGAAGAGCAAAATAGGACAGGACTGTACCCATGTGACATCCAAATGAGGCAAGAAGAGGAAAACCAAAGCTCTCTTTTCCCACTATTGTGGGAAAGAGAAATTTGGAAATGCTGGCCAGCTACAGTTCACTTACATAACATATTAGGTGACCTAAATGGTACTAACTGAGGTGGCCAAGATTAACTCAGGTGAAAAACAAACGCAGAGAGCTCCATCCATTGTTAAATAACGAGCGTGTTTCCTGGTCACAGAGACGTGCTGTGCCTTCTGGCATGCAGGCATGTGTTAATATGTCCCTCTGGCTCTGTATGTTTGGGAAAGTCTCAGTAATGGAAAAACAAGGATGTTGTAGGTGAAGGCTGAAGTCCTTTGGCAGAGCAGCGCGTGCAAGAGCTTGACCAGAGCCTGCTGGATTGCACTTGGGCCGAGCCTGTGATAGCAGCCTGTCAGCTCCCCGAGCATTCACACTCATTCACAAAGATTCAGAGAGTCTACGAGAGCATTACCATATCCTGGAGTAAATAATCTCATTTTCCCATGTACTGACTGAGATATAAATTCCATATGGTTTGGCTATACCAGAAGGGGTCCTGCCCAGGCCACATTAACATAAGAAAGCTCTGATATTTTCATACTCATTTAACTCAAGGGGTCTTCCAGCTGATGCCAGGAAGGTCTCGCCTTTCTTTTAATAGCTGAGAAAGTATAATGGATTTTTACAATTTAAAGAAGTTATGTAAATAGCACCAAAAAAAAAAAATTCTAGGTGTCATAACTCATGTAAAACAAGATAATCCAGAGAAGTACACTCCTTGAAATCACCTATTGATTCTGAGTCTACCATAACCAGCAAGGAGTCTGTTACTTGTCAGATAGATACTCTTCCTCATGTAGTTTCAAACACACTGTCAAAATTGTGTATAGCTTCTAGCTCCCAGGCCTTCTACTTATATACAAATCACTCAATTCATTTTTTAATTTCCATTGTTTGGAGGCCTATCCCAAAATTTTTAAAAGAAAAAAACCCAAAACAACAAAACCCTAAAACATTGACTTAAAACTACTTAGGTTTGCAGAGGTACAGTCTGGTAAAAATGATGTATGTGTTTAATAATATGTTGCCTGGTTAATAAAATACTAGATTATTTTTGGAGTACAGAATTTAAATGGAAGAAAGTTTAGCCATTAGGAACCTGTTTACTATTACCAAGAGGATAGCCAGTTGGCAGGTCAATAGCTATCATCAGAAATAAAAAACCACAGCAGCCACCTGTGCTTAAGGCTTGGCCCTGTTAGGAAAAAAAGAAATGAAAGGGCAAGACTTGAGAAGCAAAGCTGGAGCATGCTGGGCTCTCTTCAGTTTAGAATTAAGAAGAGAGGACATTGCTTTGGGACTACTGATTTAAGAGTTTAGGGCACATGATAACCACCTCTTCCAGACTGTTTAAGATAAAATGGGCAGCAAATACCTGCATCAAAATTTTTCTCTAGATAACCAATGCAAAGCATGCTGAAATATCTTCGGTTCTTCACAGCATAAAGGTTTGCTCTGAAAGGAAGTGTGCAGGCAGAGATGTTTCCCCTTTCCTCTGTGGACAGTCCCACCGTTGAGCCAGTTGGAGATGGGCCATTCAGAGTTGAAAAGGCCAGCAGACACCTGTGTCAAGTGCATCCTTCCTTTACCAGATGGAAATAATTGGAGCCTTGAGAAAGGTCTCAGTGACTGCGATGTGAGCGGGTCAGAGGGAATCGCACCTGCAGAGGAGCCGCAGCGCGTGCAGCACGGACGCGATCCCAGCAGTACCAGTGCCAATAATGGCACTTCTGCTGTGGAACCTGAGGATATCTACTGCCAGCAGCGAACATTGTGAGAGGCAGTGAAATCTCGTTCCTGCATAATCTAGGACATACATCAATTCTGACATTGAATGCAGAGAAGAAGGGGTTTTCCCTCTGATTTCTTGTTTCCACAGGAGGACTGCTGTTCTCGTTCTCACGAGAGCTGTGGTTAATGTTGCACTCTCCTAGAGACTTCATTGTGTACTTATGTATGTACGTACTATATTGACATTTACATATAACTAAAAATTACCTGGCCTCATGCGGTGATTCAGATATTCTCTCGTGTAAGTATAGAGAACAACTGTATTAGTAAATGAAAACATTTTAAAAGTGAGTACGCTACATAACATATAAAATGCTCCTCATTAAAGACACCAACATTATAGTCCAAATATCAGTTAAATATTTAACAACTGGATGTTTTGGCGATAGATAAACCTGCAAAAGATGAAACCTTTTTCTTTAACTTACTGACAATGAAACACTTGAATCCAGTTTAAGTTTGGATAGTCAAAGTTGTTCCTTTTTTCATTAGGAAAGTAATTTTCATCTAGTAAAATCTGGACTAAAAAAGCAGAGGAGAGGCAGTAGCAACACCTGCAGAACACCCTTGTGCTCCTCACCACCTCCTGGTGGTTTCTTAGGGTTTGTTGAAGTCAAACAGCACTTGGCCAGTTTTACACCAGTTACCCCATTTACAAGTTCCCAGTGGTTTAATGGCTGTTGCAGATATTAATGCCTAATCAACTATTGATGCAATTATTCTTCTTACCACAAGCAAAGTCTTAAATAAATAGGCAACTATTAACTTGGCCTTCAGCTGATAATGTTTTCTTCCCCATGCTTGTTAGCAGAGACTTCCTTTCCGAACTTTGATAAAACATTTACAGAGTAAGAAAGAAAAAAACTAAAAAACACAAAAAACTGAAGAAATCCCCACACACAACAACAAAACAAAAACAAAACAAAAAAAAGAACAAAACCAAAGAAAAACAACTAAGAAAATGATTGCTCCAATGAACAACCCTGATTTCATTATCACAGGACCTTAACCTGGACTTGTCTAATGTTACATAACTTTCTGGGACCCTGCCCTCTGTTTGTCCCTGTCTCTCACAGTAGTGTTCTCACGGCTCAGAGCCACGTTTCCCAAGGAACCTTCAGCTCTCCCTGATGCCAAAGGAAATGCTCCTGCAATGGTCCAGCTTAACAAGGAAGGCAAAAGGTGGTGTTGCCTGCAGCTGCTCCTTGCCAAAACACTTGCCAAGAGGCCAGCAAAGGTTGAGATCACCACCGTACAGCTCGTGCCATGTGCTCCCACACTGAGCAAACAAGACCAGGGTGAGACATGAAATCTGAATATTAGGACCCCATTTATCAACAAAGAAATGAGTGCAGTGAACTCAGCAAACTTCCAGGACAAGCTCACAGCGGCTGGACTGGAACACAAGGCTGCAGGTCCGACCAGGCAAGGTTGACTGCAGCACAGCCAACACAGATCCAGGGACTTTTTCAGCACATGCAATTCTCACTTTTTTCTTTGAAAGCAACTTGTCTGCTCTTAGTTCTCTGCTGGCTTGCTGAACAGCATCTTTTTTTCTTTTTCCAGCATCTCTATCTCCCAGAATCAAGCCTCCACGTACATGAATAAACACTTCAACTGCCATAAAAACTATGGTGTTTATAACACATATGGAAGCTCACTACAAATAGTCTAAAGGAAAAGCTTCAGCTCTGAGAGTCTTGTTTTAATATGTATTTCTCTGAAATTCTGAAACCACTTGTGTACTGATTTGTAAAAAGTCAATCACATTATACTCAATTTTTAGTCTCATCTGAGGCTTAGGTTGTGGAGGGAAACACTGCTATATTTTGCTTCCTTTTCTTTTCTTCAGCCTAAATTCAGTGACTCAGACAATTGATCCACAAGAACAAGCCAAACTGGCAAACTATCCAGGACAAACTCCTTGTCACTTGAGTTTTTAAATCGAGATTGAATGCCTTTCTAAACTACGTGTTCAAGCTCTACCACAAGCTCCATGCAGCAATTACTAAGCAAAACCCTCTGGCTTATGGGAGTCAGCCAAGATGATTATAATGGTTCCTGCTGACCTTAAAAATCAGGTGAAATAGAAACTACGGTTGAAATTCATCCACATGCAAAGCCCTGTGATAAAACTTTGAATAGAATTTCAGCAAAAGTGTTTAGAATGTCTTAGGCAACCCTGCATCCAGAGATATTTTTAGGGAACCCCCCAAACTACACATGGAGAAGAACAACTGTGTCAAGCCTTACTAAGGTTTTGTCTTGCAGAGTGTGAGAAGAAATAAAAAGCATTGCCTTCTGCCCTAGGGTTACTGCTGGAAGAGAAAGACCAGCTGGGACCTCTTGTGGAATACAAAGGAAGCTTAACATTTATCTGTTTCTGCTCTCATTGGTGCTTTTTGGAGGAGCTCCTGAAGTGTGCACCTCCAAGAAAAAACAAACATTCAAGAAAGCTCTTTTGACCTAGCAGCAAGTTTCAGAAGGGCTGGTGGCTCTGCTATGAATCCTGGGGCTCATCAAACAGCCAGTCCCTAATGAATGATGCTGAGGAGCCAGGAGAGGACAGGCAGTGCTGCACACAGGAAGCTCTGGTCTGCAACCTCTGCCACTTCTCCATTTCCATAACTCCCATTGTAGAATAAAATTCACCAAGGGAAGCGCTGACTCCACAACTTACTAACATAAACCACATGTTGGGGGCAAAGTACATGAAACTGCCTTGAGATTTGGAGCAGTTTGGGAAACACATGACTCCAGCACACTGCATTTGGCCAAGGCCTCTTGCTTCCTCCTGAAATGGGTGGGTTCCTGCATGGGAACACAACCCAGGCCAGTGGGCAGAGGCTGGCCACAAATACATTCACAAACTGAACGTGGGTATTAGTAAACACACAGATTCCACCATAAAGGGATTACATGACTCTTCCCCAACGTCTGGATCGCACATTGTTACCAAAGAAAGGAAATTATGCAAATAAGCAGCCCCAGAGGTAGAGTAACCATGATCCGCTCCTACTTGTGAATACTGGGCAAACACCTAATAACCAAAATTAATTACCTGCCTCTGCTCGTTTTGTTAAATGATCAAAGTAATACATCCAGTGGTTGCACACCAATGTGACTATTTGTTCAAAATTACATTTATACAGAAGTCGTGCAGGGCCTGCAGTATTTGTCATTAGTCACATGTAAGTCACCTTACTGAGGGAATTGCTCCTAATTTCTTAGCACCAGCACTGCAGGATGCAGCCGAACTTCTGCAATATTAAGGTGATGAGGTTCTGTAGCAGGGCAAGGGCAGAATCAATTCTTCTTAAGAGTTCGCCTTGTCCTCATCAGCCCACCTGACACACGGGAAATATTTGTGAAATCAATTTCAGAATGACCAGACAAGGTGCTGGAAGCAGTCACGTCAGCAGCTGGCTCTTCCAGGAACACTTTGGGAATGAGGATGGACATGTACAACTTCCTTTCCCACAGGATCTCTGCAGTGCATACAGTAACCCTCGATTCAAGAGATGCTGCCGGGCACGCAGCCTCACACACTCCATCAAATGAACACCGTTTGCCCCTTTCAGCAATAGCTGTGCAAAGCACCATTCTATAAGGTTAAACTTTCTTCCCTCATTTCTTCACCATTGTGCAGTATTTTGCATCAGCACTGAATCAAGCTGAGGTCCTTCAAAACCAGTTTTTCTGGAAAAAACGCAACCAGAACTGTGGATGTTGCTCCTGACTTTGGCTGTCTACAATGAGAGCTGTATTACCAACTCATAGGGAGTGGAAAACACAGAACAAGGATACTTACAGGGCCTGGTTCCTGAGCCACTGAAGTCCTAAGGCAGCTTTCTCCTGTCTACAGCAGGCTTTGAAGGCAGGCTGCTAAAATTCCATCTCAGCAATCCAGTCCATATTTGCTCCCAATAAGGCAGAAGAAGTTTTACAGACCTCAGCGAATCAGCCCATGGTTTCAGTCTCCTTATGAGAGCTTTGGATATGCCCTCCTAGCAAAGAAAAAGGAAAACTTTGCAATAAACGTATGGAATTCAGTTGGCTAGGAACTTTGATAAAAGCATGTACAGAAGGAACTCAGTGTCAGTGCAGTCCCTGTAGAGCATACACATAAATATTTATGTAGTTTCCCTTTCTTTCAGGAATTTGTTGTTCTATTTGATCACAGTACTTCTCCAGCTTCCAATATTTTTGGACAGCGTTCTTGCCTTCATTTGTAATCACTCTATTTGGTGTGGAAGATGGATTTTTCCAATTTTGTGCTATTATATACCTTAGCATGGAAAAGATTAGATGGGTTTTTCTTTTTCCGTTTAGTCATTATTTAACTGCTTGTGACCTTCAGGGATTTATATCCCAGTAGGTCTAATTCCAGGATTATAGGTATCTAAATATCCAGTAAATCATTTAGTAGCATATAGGTTTAAGGCAGCTCCAAATAACCCCTCCAGTTAGCTCTCCAGCTAAAAACTGAAGTTAGCCAGAAGCACTGGATTTGAGTAAGAGTTATTAAGTAATGCAGAATGACTAATTTAGAGTCTGATTCTACTTGCTTCAAAGGTACTGATAAAATTTATACCCGCTTCAGTGGAACATGGCAAGGTCCTCAAATCCTCTTGCTTTAGACACTTGCCTTCTTCCTAGCCAAACACTAATCAAAGTCTCCTCCTCCTCTGATTTAAGGACCAGCTCTCATTCCCATAACCATTGCATTTTAATTTAGATAAACACTGTCAGGTTGAGTTGACCCAAAATTTAGATTTATTGAAAATGAAATAAAATGAGCAACAGAAAGCTCTCTGTATTTGTTTTCCTAAATTCCAGCGAAAGCAGCTTCTTGGTTTGGACTTCAATTTTCCTTGGCATCATCTACAGCCTGAACATTGAAGCACTGTGCTCGTACATGAAAACAAATCGGGACAGACAAAAGTGAAAGAGAGTTATAGGTTTTCCTTGTTTGGGCTTAGCGAAAAGAAAACACGTGGTATTACAGATCAAAAGCAAATCTGATTTCTTGCTATCTATCATTCAGAATAATCAAAAGCAAAACTAGTAGCAAAGATAAGGAGATCACTGGGTTTAACTGCCTTGTAATTTGCCCATGCTCCTTTAAACATGGCACCAAGAACAATCCAGGCTTTGCCCTGGCAGAGGGGTGAGAACAACCACGGACTGGTGCCAGGTCCCACCGGGCATGTCCGGGGCTTGTCCTGCTGGGTGCAGGTGAGGCACTGCTCCACTGGCACCAGCAGTGCTGGAGAGGCACAGATGTCTCAAGGTTGGGTTTCTGGTTTGGTTTGAGACGTGTGAGAGTGTTAAATCCATCATTTCCTAGCGCTGACTGATTCTCCCCAACCCGTGCAAAAAGGTGCTTTTGTACCTGACCCTTTTCTTTCAGCACAGAGTATCCTGGAGCAGGTGACTGCTGAGGGACACAAACCTCAGCGCTTACCGCACACAGGGAATGAACCTGGCTGTTCTAACAGGGCCTGGAGGAACCAGGACTGGGGTGTGGTGAGGTGATAAAACTGAGCATCCCTCCCACCCTTAAGGGTAAGTGCTTGTTTAAACTCTCTTTATATTGGGTGTGTCAGAGGTGTGGGCCTAGAGGATCTGCCATAGCCAGAATTAACATGTGCTCTTCTTCCATAGAACAGATATAAAAAGGCCTTTTCTTTCCAGACAGAGACTTTTTGCCTGCACGAGTGTCAACACAGAGTTCATTTCAGGCAAGCTCTGTGGTGAAGAGAAAGGTAAGGTTAGGTGAGGAGCCTTTCCCATCAAACCAAACTTGAAGGAAGGCCAGGACTTCGGGGCTGGATTAGGACTGGGCACATCCCAGCACACAGGGCAGTGAGTAATGTGCATCACCTCAAGGAGGCTTTGAGTCTCAGAAACCACCTTGCATATGCAGTTTCCTTCCTTATATGGTATTATATCGTTATTAGATTATATATCATACATAACATGTATACCTATATACACACACACATATATATATATATATAAATAGATTATATTAGTTTTATATACCCTACCTGCCATCCTTTGTGCTGGCTCAGGAAATTAGGCCAGTGGATGAGCAGACAATCACAGCTGTCCACACACCCACACACATCCGGCAAGGAATGAGCAACCAAACAAGTAGGCCCGTTTACTTCTGCATGCCTGGATCCACAGTCCAGATAGCCAAAAAAAGGGGACAACAGAACATTCAGTTCACTCATCTCCTGGGCAAGAGAAATAAAGTCACCATGTAGCCTTCCCTTCCTGACCATTCAATCTTCTCTGCAAGCCATTCTCTACCTGTGGCCATGGTGTGTGTTCAGCTCAAGCCTTTTAAATGGCTTTGAGAAAGCTGATTTTTAAATGAATGGACAGTGAAAATGGAGAAATAATATATTCCACTGGTGCCATGTCATCATGGTCCATCATACATAAAATTTTATGTGTATCTAGACCCCGTCAACAGACCTACTTCAAAGGATCAGCAGTCTGTGGCTTCAGAGACAGACAACATCTAAATCCACCACCATTTCAGCAGCATCTCTGCCTGAATATGATAGATAAGGATTTCAGGAAGGCATGTCAAAGATAAAAGGAAAGCTACCCCTTGCTCTTGTTTAATTTCCCTTCCAATTTCCTAAAAGGCCTGTTGCGGGAATGACTGTCACCAGAAAGATACAGGGCCCAATTTACAGCCATTGCACAGAACTGCAATAAGCAGTTGCAGTCTATAATTTTCAAGTAACACCACATTTATGAAAACTGCAACAATCCCTTTTGCTGTGATTTGTGGACTCTGATGGCAGAAGAGCCAACCTCTCTCTCAGGCAGCAGAGAGCAAGAAGAGAGAAAGATGAAGAAAACGAAACTGGCTGCTGCCTCAGCATGTAGACTGCAAAATAAATAAAAAAAGTCTGAAAAAGTGTTAATAAAATATCCTCTAAGAGTAGAAGGGGAGATTAGAGCTGACAAGTTGGCCATAGGGCCTTCTTCAGGCTCTTCCAGTTAGAACTGAGACAAGATGACAAGTTGAGAAATTGAACTATGTTGACATGGTCTGCATTTTCATAGATTTCCTGCTCCTTTTTTATATTAAAAAAAGAATCTGCAAAATAAAAAGGATAAAATTCAAACAAAGGCCTGTAATACCATGCAGTTCTTCTAAGCATCCTGTACGAAGCTTTGGAATAAATGCAAGAGTAACTGCAAGACCCATCACAGACAATGCGTTGTATTTACTGAGGAATCACCTCTAGTTTTTTTCACCAAGGCTTCTATTTGAGTGGAACGATTTCAGCATGAGTTGGATGAAGTCCCAGATCATCCTGCAGTTCTTAGGGAGAGCAGTGTTGCTGCTACAAGAGTGAATCAGAAAAAACACTGGTTAAAGCTTATTATCATTTGGACTTTTTTCAAAATCCCATCGAAATAGCACAAAAGATTTCATGAGGTCTAATGCCTTTCTGAAAAATAGTTAAAATCTTTCTGAATTGGGACTGAAGTTCTGGCAGTAGGGACACATTCATGAAGAGTCAAACACAGAGTTCCACATTATCACCAATTCACTCACTCTGTGCTTCAGGCAGCTTTAATGTTTTAAATCTGAAGCATTTCCTCTTTTACCTCCAAAAAGGCACTCCATTGTTAAATAAATTATAACTACGCCTCTAATTTTGCCACCTGGGAGTTTCTTTCCCAATTCAAGATTTGGAAACTGGGAGTTTTTCTATGAATTGCTCGGGCAAAGGTAACAAGAGCGATTTTCCAAGTACGTCATTTTATTTTTATCATTATCATCATCAACATAATCATCATCATTATTATTATTGTCATGATCTTTTCTTTGGCGTTTTAGCTGTTACCTCAGTGAGGCGAGCAGTGCTGCACAGCACGTAGTCCGTGCTTCCCCGTTTCAGGAGAGCACAGCCATGCACAGATGAGAGGTCCAACACAGAGTTTATCACAAGTGCATCTAGTATTGTTTCTAATCAGTGAACTGCACCACAGCAGCACAATGGAGCTGAAGGCTGGCAGGTTACAGAAGTGCTCCTCATGCAGTGACAAGGATGCTTCAAGAGAACAGGTTTTTATTAGCTTCAGCCAGACTTTCAGTCACAAGTCTGTTTTGATGTTCACTCTACCTTTGAGGGGGCAGTAGAAGGTTTAAATCTTAATCCTTTCTGAGCACAGAGGGATTGAAAGGCAATGGAATAAATTTGTCCTCACCATATTAGACATGAGTGGAAAGCAAGGAAGACCCTCAGCAGAGTTTAGATCCCTGTAATGAGCTCTGCAATCCTAACCCTCAGCAGAACTTAAGTCATTGGTCCCGCTGGAGAAACAATGCCTGAAAGGGATCAAAATCTGGTGAGGGCATTCTCACACATTTTTTTTTCTTAAGGTTGTGTCAGAAAGGACTCCCTGTGGTGCAGCTGGCTTTAAGAACTGAGAATCCTCTGGGCTTTTGAGATTTAAATGGCTGGACCTGTTGCCAGCAAGGCTCCTGCCTCGAGTTTCAAAGCCTAAGAAGGCCCTGGCCACAGTTCATTCTCTACTTCAGGTCAGCTTCTGCTTAATGAAGTTCTAGAGAAGTGGTAAATGATTGTCTAAAGGCTGCCAGTTACATCTGAGGACACTGTGTCTGCACTGGCACATCCAAGATCGAAGGAGGCAAACCAGAAAGCTTTGGCAGCACAGCGATGGTGAGGGACCGGGCCAGGGCAGGAAGAGCTTTCTTGCTCACTGGCTTCAGTCATTTTCCTACCCAAAGCACCAAGGCTTCTTCAGACTCTCAGGTGGGACTCCTAATGAAAGAAGTTATGAAAGGGCAGATTTGATTCACCGAGCTGCCACACTGGCAACGCGTTTACACAACTTCTCCACCCAAAGTCAAGAGGTTTAATCTGTAGGGATAATTGCACCCCTTTGGCAAGGGTGGTACAGAACACTTGAAAAGGTAATCAAAGCAGGGAAAAAGGGAAAGCAACATCATTTTGGATAATTGGAGCAAAGAGGTAATACATACAGTGTCACAGGGAAGATTGCCCAATGCAATATACATTTATTCTTATCTCAGAATTGTATTTATCGAAGTAAACCATGCTTAAGTTAAAGGGAAGCACATAAATCTTCTCTTATTGTAATTTTGCAACTCAAAGCAGCTGCTAATTATATTATAGATCTTCCAGAAGTATGTATAGTAATTACCAGTTTCAGCCACATTATTAGACTTGCAAATAGAGTTTGCTCTTTGCAAGTCTGTCAGGAACAAAGGGTCAGACCAAAACCGGGGTAAATCAGCACAGATTTAAGAACTCAAGTGACAAATCCTAACTGTACTGGACTTACCTGATTTGCACTTGATGAAGACACCATCTTTAAGAAATACTCAGGCTTCCTTGCTGAACTCTTTCCTTTTGGGCTGCTCACCCAAGTTATGAGTTACGTTGGGCTTTTCTGCGTGACCTCCTCATAGAGATGATCAGAGTCTGCGTTGGGCCCAAACTGAGTGTACTGGAATCAGTGACAGCTCACTTCAGGTCTTCAGATCTCCCAGAAAGAAAAATTGATGTTATTGTGCTTAGAGTAGGAGAAAGTTCAAGGCCTGCAAAGTCCTTGAGAAGCACTGGATACCACCTTCTACCATGGATGAATGGAAGCACCACTTTTTGTCAAATAAATGCACAAAAAGGAAATATCGTGAAATAACCAAGGTATGGTTATACTATCCACTTTCTTCATATACTACAGTTGAAGCTAAAACAAAACTACCAGGCATAAATCTTAAGTATTATTTATATATGCATACATACATGGGAATAACCACTTGTATTATTAATTTGGTCTATTTGTCTGAGTTTCACATCAACTGAGCACGGGCTGCAGTTCATAAACCAACAGGAATTATGTGGGCAAAAGACTAAAAGATTGCCATGCAAGGTAGAGTTTTCAAAACCATTATGTGAATTATAAGTTGAACTTCCAACATAAAAAGATTATTTTTTTATAAAGTACTCTTAATTCCAATATACTTCCATAGAAACTATAGAAGTACTAATATATATCTATTCAGAACGAAAACAAAAACATTATTCAAATCCCGACTTTCTCAAAAGAGTTATAGAAATGTAATAGTGAGTAAAATAATATACAAGTGATTAATATTTTTAGTTAGGCCAGTTGGGGCACTTAAATATCATAATCTCCTCCCACTTCAAGCACAACTTACTCTGTAAAGACACAAAAATAAAAGTGTTTGCTTCATGAATTATAAATTGCAAAACCTTTTGATACCTTTTACTGGAAATGTTTAACATGAGTCCAAAGCCATAGTATAAATGAAAATAACCATACAGTCATTTAAACAATGACATCTTCATATTGCTTTGTAGCTTCAGTGTCTGCTCTCACAAAGTACTCAGTTTCTTCCATTCTCATTGAGAATAGGAGTTGAAACAAAAGTGGAAAACACTCTCCCATGGCCAGATGGATGGGCAATGTTTATTGTACAACATCCTCCTTGGGAAAAAATCTAAATAAGAGTTTCAAGATTAATATCCAATTTCCAGGCTTTTACAGTACTTGGCAATCAGTCAAATCTAACAGTGAACCAAGGCAAAGATTAAAAAGCCAAAGGCCGCAAACCTGTTCAAACTGGTATAGTGGGTTCAAAGTTTCCTCCAAGATCTTGAGCTATAGTTTCCACATATCACTGAAGTAAAAAAACCTAGGCAGTCCCACAGATAAGGTCCTGTTTACTCTAGATGAACTGAAGAAGTATAGTGAATCATGCTTTGGACCTTGTTCTTTAGGTGTAATTAATACCTGATTATTTTGGTTACTCACTGAAGAGTGACTTCAGTACAATCCTTCAGAAGTGTACGAGCAAAATGTCCTGGGGGACAAAAAGAAGGTTAAAATAAATAAAAAAGACCTGTTAATGGGGAGAAGAATGGTGGGAAAATACTTATGTCTCCTTGCCAAAGTGGAAGTGCATTAAAGTACCTGCAGTTATTGTTATTCCTGTTCTTGCTGAAAACTTATTGGAAATCCCACTGACTTTGGAGGATGCAGGGGAGAGTGCTCACAAACAGGAGTGTATGTGTGAAAGAAAGCAGAGACCAGAAAGAAGTGGTAATGCAGAGCCCTTTCTTACCTGTGCTTGGCATCTGCAATCCCCTGGCGGTTACATCATCTTGACACAGGACTGGTTTTAGCTCTGTTACTGGATGCAATCCAGACCCTTATGTCCTGACTTTCACCAGTGGGAATGTCAATAGGATTCCTTCTTTCTTTCCAGCCATTTTACAGGAAAATAGTTATTTTGAGGAAGGTAAACCATTTCATTGTTCTCCTTCAAATAAAGCACAGTACAAGTCCATTTTACCACTCCAAAACTTGGGACAGCAAGCGTAAAGAAGTTAGAATCATAGAATCAGTATTTATTACGCTCCAGTAGCAGACTGTTACTTATATGACTGCTCATGAAAAATACCAGGTACTGAACACAGCAGAGCAGAGTCTAAAGGAGAACCAACAGAAGAGGAGACAGAATACAGGCTAATCCAAATGCAGCTTTTTTTAAAAAAAATCAGCTTCATTCTCCAATGATGACATAAAGACCAGCTTTTGCTTTTTCTTAGAGAAGCCAAAAAGTTTTTTCTCAGTCTGCAAAATATCTGTGTATCACTTGATGTTCTCAGTTCATTAAGTGCTGAAATCCTACTCTGCACAATCACCAAGGCCTAGGCTATGACACCTTCTGTCAAACTACTTTTCTGCAGCCTACAATCCCTTTCCTGTTAAAGAGAACTAAACCAACCTTGTTGATATTAATGGAAACCCAAAAAATTTCAATATGTATGAAATCATCTTATATTTGAAGATGAATATTTGTCCTTTGTACCAAGATTCACAGAGTCTCATCTCTTGGCAGCTGACAAACACTTGTCACAGCCAGGCAGGATCAAGTCCTGAAAAATGTGTGTGGAGCCTCAATACATTGAACTAAGGTCATCAAGAAACCAGTTCGAAACAGGAAACATCTCTAACCCCATGGATTATAAAGATTCCATGTAACTATGACAAGTGCTTACAGTAAATTCCAGTATAAGGAACCTCCACCAAGAGCTAGAGCTGTGAGCTCTTTAAAAACAGGGTGGCGTCACTTGATTCTTGGAATCAAGGGCACATCTTAAATTGATGTGAGTGAACTGAAGGGTAAAAAAAACTGATACATTACCCATTCTTCTATTCAGGTCTCATATTTTTACTAGAAACTCAGTACCAAATCAGTTTTTATACTGTTGGGTCCCACTGCAGCACCTCATAAGAAACAGCTGTTCTCAGCTGAACAGGCTGGCACTTTGCTGTGCATTCCCAAGGGTTTCACTGCCCTGTCGTCCCTGGACTGGCTGAGCAGGGCAGGTAAACAGCCACTGCCTTTCCTTGAGAGCTGCTCTTGCTGGCAGCTATTCCCAGTTCTGGAAAACAAATTGCAGACCATTATCAGCTCTTCTGGTAATTGCTGCAGGATGGAAACGCAGAGTACAATAAATCACAACATCATTATCCTAAGGCCCAAATGGTCTGGCATATTTTTGCTTAAGATGGTTTATACAGAAGTGGTGTAGACTGCAATGGCAGATAAAAATATCCTATATTGACTATCAGGCATGGGGGCTTTTTTGTACTTGTCCAAATTATTCACAACACATTTTAGACTATTAAAATTACATTGTCTTTAGTTACAGCATTTTCTTTTTAACTCTGCTGGAAGAAAATCCCTCAGTCTTTAAATATGAGAGCCTTGAACCCTGCACAAGGCATTACATCTGTTAGTAAGGTACCACAAGTAATGGCTGTGAGCAAAAGTTTGGTGTATTTTCACTGTTCGTATTCTGTCTTTATGGCAAATGTCCAGCGTTCAACTCTATCTCAGGATTTACATGGACGTCACATAATTTCCAGTAAAGTTTTTCATGCCTGGGCTAAAAGAAGTGAACCAGGTTAAAGTTCTCTAAAGTCCAATATACTACATAAACCTCAAAACTCTGACTTTAAAAGAAAGAAGCTGCAAAATCAGGCACTTTCAAACAATCATTAGGTCATGTGAATGGGAGAAAAGTGATGGGATTTCCCTTGGGATATTCCAAGAACAAATACAATCCCTGAGCCAACAGGATTGAGGCATTTCAGGGAGGTGCAAGATAGGGAGGTTGTGTTCAGAAATACACATTTAATGTTCAGCCAAGGAGCAACATTAACGGCACTTGTGGATTTGCCAAGTGCCCAGAGAAAAGTGCAAGGATGGAGGGGAGGGAAAGGAAATAAAAAAACTGGAAAGGAAAAATTATATATAATAGAATTTTGCTTCTCTCTCCAGTTTTAGACCAGCTCGTCAAAGCCAAAAGGTAATTCCACTCATTGCAGTATCTTCCATCTTGATCAGATTTCATCCATGAATAAGCAACTGGATTTCTACCAGGCAACTGGAAATGTCCCAAAAAGCACAACCCTCTGACGTGCTAGCAACACTGGAATTAGATAAAACATTCACAAGACAGAGCCACAGATTTAGTGGATGTGACTTTCATAAACGCTGGTGTTCAGAAAGAGCAGCTTTATAGAAAACATTTGCCCCTAGTCTACAGTCTCTTGCTGAAGTGAGCTTAAATTTCCTCAATATCAAATACATCTTTTTTCTAACTTTTTTGATGATGGCATTGTTATTGTTTTCATCCAGTTAAAAAAATAAAAGGCTCTGCACAGCTTGTACTAAACAGGTTAGGATTATTATAATCAAATTTTGATTGAAATACTATTAATGATCTGTCCTGGGAATATAAAGTAAGATTTTTGGGTTGATAGCATCTTTGTGATGGAAAGCACATCTTTTTAATTGGGTTCTTGGAGAAAATACTGGAAAGCTTGTTCATTTTATGTTTTAATCCAGACAGCCTGTGCACATGTACATGGTTGCAAATATTTCATTATGTTCATGACTACGTTGGGTACATTACACAGGGAGAAAGCAGAGGACAGAGCAAGACACAGCAATCTCCTTTCAACCCAGAGCAAGAAAGAGCCACTTGATGCTCCCATGACCAACAGTAACCCTGAGGCAGAGGCCTTGGCACCATCAGTGCCAGACACACCTGGGCCAGCGGCCGTCTGAGCTGGGCTGGTCCCTGCCCTTCAGCCAGGAGGGATTTTCCTGACCCTTGTACAGCAATGCACCTCAGGTAGAGGAAGAAGTGTCGGGCTTTTTCTTTCCTGGTAATACTCAGAACTTTGTGCATGGAAAACAACTGGTAGCAGCAATCTGCCGAGCAGGTCTGTGCACAGATAGATGGAAACTACAAGGCTCCCTTATCTCAGAGGCAGGGCAAAATCAAGGAGTGATCCCTATTTAATTGAGAGCTGACAGCTGTTTACATCACCAAGGATTTAGCTGCAGTGTAACTGCTCTTGTGACAAGCCGTGTACCTTTGAACATTGGACAGCTTACTTCCAAATCTTTTACGTTGTGACAGCCTCCCTAATCATTCAGAAAATAAACTGTGGAAGCTCCCAAATGGCATTTTCAAACATGACAGTTTTACTGCCTCCATCTTTACACCAGCTACTAAACAGTGACTACTGTTTTTGGAGTTGTTGGGGGTTTGGATTATATAAGAAGAAACAAAACAGGTTGCTGCCAGTACTCCTAACATGATAAGCACTGCCTCTTACACAGACTGAAAAACTACTTAATGTTGTGGAACAGTCAGTAGTGGTGGCTCTTACACCACCATCTGTCTATGTAAATGCAGCTTCTGCAGCTGGTGAGACCTAAGATAATATATTCAAATTCAGAGTACTTGCTACCACTGTCCCGTTATTTCAACATTATCATAATACTCAAATTAAACAAAAGTCAAAGCAGGACAATATATCACGTCCACTCTGAATTTCAGGTATCAGAGAAAATACTGTAGACAGAACTTCTCTCTCTACAAAACATTTTCCTGACTGCAATTATATCAACAAAAATGAAATTCCTATTTACAGGAGTGGATACTGGCAGGGGAAATGCTAAACCAGCTTTGTTAATTCCAGCACTGTCAGATATTCCAGTTTGTCAAATACCTGCATTGATTTCTGTGTCTCCCTCCAGCATAGTGCTCAGTTATGGTGGCCAATCTCACCACTAAGTTTATTGCTGAAAAAAAATTTATTGTGGCAAAATTCAGCTAAAATCAGCAGCTCTTTTAGGCACTGGGGCTGTGCCTGATCTGTAGAAGATACAGCATCTCCTCAGTCTACCATCTTCTTCAGCCATGCCTTCAACTCCACTTTAGGCCAAAATCCAGAAGCACATCACAGCCTAATCCTCTTGCTCATTTATTGTGGGAAGAAACCCAGGAGCATGGGCTGGATGGGAACTTAGACAGATGCCTGAGGCACTGGGATCTCCTGGCACATTCCCACTTTTTGCAGTCCTTGCAGGACCAACTACAATCTCGGATATGAGGGTGATGAGTGCTGTGTAAGACCTACAACACCCCAGCATTTATCCTAGACTTACTGGAGTTGGGGAGCTGAAAGGAGATGCAGAGACTGGATGAAATCTATAGCTGCCATCTAGTTCTACCTTCCTCTCAGCACAGGGACATTGCCAAATGTGGATCGAACTTGGCTCTGCCTGGGCAGATCCTGAAAGCCTCCCAGGATGGATGGTTCCAGGTCTCTCTGGGTGACCTGTTCCCAGCTGCACTGCCTTCTGAAATGCAGTGGGGTGTAGGAAGAGATGGAGAGTTTAGTAAAACTCATGGAACCAGGCTTCTTAGACCTAGCCTAAATACCTTTACTTAGAACAGTAATCAGCTAAAAAAAGACTTCTAACCTCTTGGTGCATAAGGGTCATGGTATTCCATGGACAGCATTTAGTGCTTTATCTCTGCGGAAGGGAAGCATTTATCTGCAATGGCACCCCGAGAATGGTGGGTGTTGTCAGAAGGTTAAGGTCCAGCATCAGGGTATATAACAAACATTAACCACTTCATCCCTCTTCACTGGGCAGTACTTTAATTTCACTTTTTATTGAGCTTGATTATTAGTTTATGACAGGTGTAAATTATAGAAGAAGCAAACCTAGATCACCTCCTACAGGCCAAGGAGAGAGAAGACTTTTCCTTCAATGAATATTGTTCCTGAACCCCTGCACTCCATTTCTAGTTTCAGCACCTTTAAAGAGCACTGAGTCCATCAGACTGTTCTAGCCATGCTAAACTGCAATTATTTATCTTAGCATTAGATCATTATGGGATGACCTTCTAATACTCAGAATTCTGGGGTTAATAGCAGGCTCCCTCATAGATGTATAACGGCCAGGACAACTGGGCACTCCAGGAAATCAGATAAAAGGACGCTTTCTTTGCCCACTTTATGCAATCAGAAACTACCTTTGCATATGAATCAAGATATTTCTTTTTTTCATTTCTTGGAAACCCTTTCTGCAAAATAGAGTTTATGCAGGCTATTGTAAAATACTGTGGGGGAAAGTGCGTATTAAGAGTATAATATATTCTCTTTACTGATCATGATCTGAGAGTTAAAATGTGTTTGAAACATTGTGTTTTGCAATCCAGGCTACGTGATGAGTGATAAGCTATATAGTCATAATTAAGAGTAGTGATAAATAAAATGTATTACATTCTGTACAGCCCTATTTGCATTGCAAAAATCCGTATTTAGATTACAATGAACTCTAAATTACAGAGTAAACAAGTTTTGGCTACATCTTGAGGCCCAGCAGGGAGGAAGGTATTGTTTGCCACCCCCCAGCAGAGGAATGCTGTTTACATCCAACTGGACTGTGCCCAGAGACTTTGCAGCTTTGACACACAAGGGTCTGCTGCAAACAGACCCTCGCAGTCCCTGTGCTTAGTGGGGTTTGTTGGACGGCTGCAGGCTCCCTACTTGACACCAGAAGCTTTCAGCAGTGCTTAACTTTCCCAAAAGTGATTAGGGCTAGGGAGGTTAGGCTGAAGTTAACCTCTACCTGTGAGCCAGCTTGGTGGGCAGTAGGCTGCCAGGTCACTGAAATGAAACCACTGTTGGTGTTTTCATAAAGAAACAAGTCTGTGATTTCATTTTGGACAAGATGTAGGTAAGGAGCAATAGGATATTTGCTTTAAACTTTTTCTTTCTCCCATACACAAAATATAGCAACATTCCAGGAGCTTGGATCACCCAGATCTCTGTCAATCTGAGCACCAGAGTGTGTATGGTACAGGCTGGGCTGATCGGGTTAGTTGATCATCTCCTCTTAGAGCAATGTTAAGAAAGGCAAATGTCCATTCTCTGATAGGAGGTCACCTCTGCATATCTGTCACCATTATGAACTCTTCTGTGCTCTAAGTGGGTTTGTTTTTTTTTTTTTTACGAAGTTCCAAATTTATGCTTCCTTTCACTAAATGCATACACAGGGCTATTAGGAGAGAGGCAGCGTCAGTTCTCATGACATCAGGAAGGCAAGAATGTGTCTTTTATTGACCTGGCAGGGTAAGATCAGGTCTGGAAGTGGCACAGTTGTGAACAGAGATATTGAAGCCTGGTCGCCACCTTGTTTCACAACTCAGAGAATCTCATTAACATCCCCAATTTCTTTTGGACAACCAGCTCCCCCACAGCTTTTAGACACTTGCCTCCACAAACAATGACATAAAATATTCTTCCCTTTGGACTTCACAAGACATGAAGCCCAGTTCACAAGTTCTGAAGTCACCCAGAAAGTGAAGATGGTGCAAAAGACACTAATTCTCTACTCAGTCACAGGTCCCTGTGCAAAGCCAGACTAGACCAGACCAGCAATGCAGCAGCTGCAGCAGAGTAAATTTTTCTCTGTCTACAAGCACCCAGATCACCAGAGAGAGCCACAGTGCACATCACACAAAACACCTAAGTTCCAGCCCATTCAGTACTCAGGAACTTCAGTGTTGTTTGAACAGACTTGATATAGGAATTGGTTCTCCTCTCTTTGTCCAAAATAGCTTAAATTAGTTATTCTTCCAGACATGCTGCAATTTGCCTCTCTGGAGGAAAGAAAAAGAGGCAGGGGTGCCTCCAAAGGAGAAGGAATTGTCAGGCAGGGTAGGGCATTTTTCCTTTTTACTTTGGTGTGTATCATTGATATTAATGCTACTTTTTTACATTTAACCTTAAATTACAATCAAGAAGAAAGTGTTGAACTTCAATTCTTCTTTCAATCAGCCCATATAATTTCAATTTAGGAGTCTAGCTTTGAATGCTTATTTTTCCTGCAAATATTTTCTATAAAAATTGGAGCTAGAATAAAAGCTTGACTGACCAGATATGATTCCTGTTCTCTGGAATGAAGTAGAACACTCCACCTCTCACCTGTGTACTCATGGTGGCTTTGTTCTGCATCCTCCCATTTCTTGTTTCACTTGGGATCTGAAGTGCTGAAGAGGCCTGAGCACATGAATGCAACCAGTTTAAGAAACAAAACAGAGTAAAAAAAAAATAACAGGCTTGGTGCATAACCCGAGGTGTACCTACGCAATAAGCAGGCACCCAAATCTTCTGGTTCAGGTGACAACAGAAAAAAGAAAACAACTTGTTAAAACATTACCTGGAGCAGAAGTTTCTAACTCTGTGCCAGGCGTGGTACATGCTTGAGCAACCCTTTTCAATTAAGTTATCATCCCAGTGATGCCTCGTGGGTGGTGCGGCTCCGTGCTGTCCTCCGTGACAGCGAGACGTTCCCCCACATGCCTTTGCACTAATTATTATCTCTGCTGTCCTATGTGCTCATCCAGAGCCGTGCTCTCACCAGCCCAGCTCAGCACCCTCCTGAGGAACTGGATGCCTCAGTGACACCGACAGCCAAAGAGAGCTGCTGCTCAGCTCCTACACGTCCCAAAGCATCCTCCCAGATTCCCTCGTGAGGCAGGCATGTGCCACCAGAGATTGTATAAACCAGCAGCTCCCAAGTCAAAAGTGAATTTTCCATGCGTTAGGTTTCTAAAGTCAAAGACAGAATTTCTTAGCAGCTCCTATGCTCCTTGGCCACTAATTCCCCATCTGCTGAAGGCAATGACAATGTAACAGAAAAACAGACAGATTTGTCCTGGAAAACAGGAAGAATTTCTGGCTGAATTAGCTTTTCCCTGCTGTCTCTAGAAACAAATCTCCCTAAAATATCAGCAACAAATCAATTTTACTGCTTTTCAGTAGAGAGCAAGGAAATTACCTTTTCTGATTTCAACCTTCTTCCAGTGTCAAAAACCCATCAGGCCAAATAATCTCCTAAGAATTTACCATATGTTCAAATTGGAACCTGAAAATAGGCTTATTTTCTGTTTAGTCTAAATCCAAAGCCACAGAATGAAGTTTATGTTCAAGGTACCTGAATCTGGAACTTCTCAAAATGTGAAGGGTTTAGGTCTGTACTTGTACCTTTGTTTTTTGTTCCATTTCTAATGAAAGATAACTTAAAAAGTAAGGATTAATGATTTATGGGGTAGTAATCTATAAAAAGCTCTGCATCTAAGGTATTAGAAAGCAATATAAATTCTTTTGTGGAAATGTAAACGGTATTTAAATATAAGTAGGTATTATACCCAGTTGGTTAGATGGGGACAGTGAGAGTCTCTGACTGGCTTTCCTGGGAATCAGATAGGTCCCTAAATCATTAACTCAGTGTTAAATCATCTTACAGATATAAATAAATTTAGAGACTTATTCAGGGATGTCTTGCAGAATGTAAGTAGTTTCTAGATGAATGACTCATAAGATCAAAGTCAAGGAAGACACCCATTTAATTAGGGAGGAAAGTCTTGAGCAAATCTCAAAGACACCTTTGCCAGGCACAAAACCTTCCCTGTGTGCTCTCCAGTTTCACCTGACTCTTCTGGAACACAATCGCCCCAAACTACCCTATAAAAATGGAATGAGGTTGAAAAGCAGCTAATCTAGGAGTCCTCCTACAGATTCCAGAACACTGCAACCACCAATAAATATTCACAGGTTTTTCTACAGTGCAAATTATCCAACAGAACAGGTTTGCAATCAGAATCCAGCCTTATGCAAGTCAACCTTTAAATTCCACAACTTTACCAGTCCTGCCCTTCAGCTGGACAAGTGGCCCAGTCTGGCAGTGCAGCACCCTGAGGAAATTGCACGGTTCCTTTGTATCATAGATGATCTCTGTCCTGCACAGGGTATTTGCTCATGACATAATCTGTCATACTATTAAGGAACAACTCACCCTTGATGGCTTGTTCAGAACTAACCAGAAACCAAAACATTCTTCCGCCATTCAAAAATAAGCAGTGCTTTCTTTTTTCTCCAGACACTCAATGTATTTCAGCTGATACCAGAGGCAGGACAAGTTAGACCCACTTTCCAGTAGATTTTCTGAAATTTAAAAAAAAAAAAAATTGGATATATACTTAAAGTCAACACCCAAAAACCTTCCCTTTGTATTACTGTGTTTTGCATGAATTAGGAAGTCTGGTAAGTCACTACGGAAAAACTATTATTTGTTCTATGAACTAATGTTTCCTCTGTCATAGGTGTGAATTTCATAGGTGTGTCTCCATGATGGAGTGGAAAAATCGTGGTTCTACATTACAGCATACCTGATTTCTATCCTAGCTAACTTTATTTCAGATATTTAAAATTGCTTTTCACAGTTGCTGTTGCTGTTTGGTTGAGTATCATGGCAATTGGCAACTGAATGTACTCAGGGCTGAATTCTCCAGTTGTATTTACATTGCTCACTTTTCTCACTCCCCATTGCTACCCAAGACCTTCTTTTCCTGACCATTCACCCTGCATCCATGCTGGACTGTCTCTAGGGCTCTTCTGGAGCAGAACAACCAGACTGTGCTAAGTCTTTGCATTGGTTTAGTTCTTTGATCTCCCCAGAATACTGAAGAGACAAGAGCAGAGCCACTATAATGCACTGCTTGTAATTTTCAGAGGATACCACAAAATTCTTCTGAGAATCTGTTGCAAAATGTGAAGTTCAAAAATTAACTGCAACTTGTCAAAATCTAGTGCATGAGTGCTTAAAAGTGACTCTCTTCCTTGGATCTGGCTGCTTGCAGCACTTTGGAATCTATTAATTTGACAGGAAGATAACACTAATGTAAACTCAACTGTTACTTTCCTAATATCCAATTAATCTTGTCAAGCTATATACAAAGTTTCATTTTCCTAAAGCTGCAGAAACTAAATAAGGGAAGATGGTTAATGTGGCCAAACTTCCAAGCCCTTTTCCAGGGAGCACTTAGCTCAAAGACTCCCTCAGTAATAAAGGTATGGATGGTAAACAAGATCAGCACCAAGAACTAACCTGAGATATCCAGTCCAGCAGCAGAGATTTGTTTCTGCTCACTTGGGTGGCATCCCAGGGCTGCTGTACACCTCTTCTGCTCCCTCTCACATTAGTCCATGTTTTCGTTCATTTAGGAAATGTGCAAGTTACCCTCATATAAAAATTGATAAACAGGAAAATCTGTTGCATTGGCTTTTCCTTTAAAAATCACATTTACTGTCATCTCCTCACATTCGTCACTAGAAAAGTTTCTCTGGATTTTCTAGGGAAATCATAGTCTGAATGAGGGAACTTTCAACAAAATTATGGTGTACTGTCAACTGTCTGGATATTTTGCTGAGAAACCACTGTCATCAACACCACTAGAAACCAGAAGAATCCCAACAGTGTGTGAGACAGTGTAAAGATGACAGCTGAGGCAGGACTTGTAAATAGTCAGTGCCAAGACTGGACACAGATTACTGTGACCTCTCTTCAACTGTAAAATACGAAGAAATAAGGATGAATAGGAGCAGGAGAACAAGAGACAGGCATTTCAGGGAATGTAGGGAGCAACAAAGGAGTGCAAGTAACAGCGTCTCAGAAAAAAAGAGACATCAATAAAAGTAATTACATCTTTTCCTTTATTTTTCTGTACTTATCTGGTATGATCTTTTGCTTTTCTATGCTTTGTTCAAAACAAAGGTATGGCTACTCTGATCATTCACCTTTCTGTTACAGCTTTCTCCCAGTTTTGTAACTAAAATCAAGAAGATAGATACAGCATATCTAAAATTAGACATACAAAATGGGATTGCTGCATTGTATTCAGAAGCCCAGCATTGCACACACACAAAAAACAAAGAAAAAATACTTATCTGTTACCCTAATTTAAGGTGTGCAATTAGCAAAGCTGGAATGCAAACACTGTCTCTCCTCAAGTCACTGTGGGTGTATAGATGGATGACATATCTAATAAGAAGCTGAGCATCCAGCCACTAAGATGCTCCTATAAGCTGTATCACAATCCTCTTAAGGATTTAGGGAAATCAGAGGCTCAGCTTTGCCATCTGTGGCTTAATAAATATTTTCTTCAGAGGTTTTGTGCCTTGTTTTAGCAACCAAGAAAACAGTCATACAGTAATTTCTGAGGCATGGCATTACTACGAGCTCCTTTTTGTCTTTCCTCAACAGCCTCTTCTTGCAAGTGGATGACCTGTGGTAGCTGTGCTGAATGAAGGAGGTGAAACAGCTTTTGGGTTTCATTGCATGACCAAGCAAGGCTGTGTTAGATTAAGGCTCTGAATCCCTGTCTTTGGGAGAGATGTGTTAAAAGATTGTCATAAAAGCAATATTGACAGGTCCTTTCGAGTGTCCAATGGACTTGCAAATCAGCAGGGTTGCAGAGCAAAGCAGAGGGATCTCTGAAGAGCAATTCCCATGCTGACCTCTCACGCCCTCAGCTCTGAAGAAAGTGATATATTAGAGATGAGTGTGTGAAAATTTTGGTGCAGCACAGAATCATCAAGGTTGGATAAGACCTCCAAGATCACCAATTCAGCACCATGATAATCACCCCTAAATCATATCCCCAAGTGCCATATTCAGACGCCTCTTGAACACTTCCAGTAATGGTGACTGCAACACCTCCCTGGGCAGCTTATTCCAATGCCTAACTTCTCTTTCAGTTTTTGGGTTTTTTTTTCCTAATATCTAAACTGAACCCCCTCTGGTGTAACTTAAGGCCATTCTTAAGGCCATTTCTTTTCATGCTTTCGCTTGAGACACGGCAGATGAGAATGAGCCCCATCTCACTACAACCTCCTTTCAAGTAGCAATGAGAGCAATGAGGTCTTCTCTGACTTCCCAACTGAGTAATGACTCAAGAGATCCAAAATAATTCCTTCCAGATACACTATTTTTCCAGAGCTGCTTAAGCAGCATCAGCATACATAGGGTAATTCTGTAGTTCTGTAGCACAGTCAGTGATGGACCCTTATCTGAGGCTACCCCCACCAAGGAATTCAAATTCTGCCCCTTCTAACTTCACTACCCATATTCTCAAAATCTGGAGCTCCAGAACTATCCAAATCTGGCTTAGAATAAGGGAAATAAGAATTTGGTCAGCTTTTCTAAGAGAAAGACAAACCAAGGAAATAAAGATGAATAGCATTTCCCTCTGGAGCTTTAGATGAAGATAAAGAGGGTTTGCATAGGCCAAAGGATGTGAGCAAGAAAGGTGCTGGTACTTAAATGGATGTGAGACAGCTTCCTAGGGAACTCGAGAAAAATCAGTGCTTTCCAAAGCTTCTAGAAAAACCTGGAAAAGAGTGAGAGGAATACAAAACAAGATATATAATAGCAAATGGGAAAAACATGTTATTGTATTGGCCCTGTGTTGAGCAAAAGACTGAGAGCCAGAAGACCCAGTCTCCAGTGTTGACTTTGTACAATGTCCTTGGTGCATGATGTTGGTGAAGTTGCTGTCTCTCTCTGAGCCACAGATCCCCTTCACACGTGTGTTCCAGATCTCACTGAGGTGAAAGCTCTCTCTTCTTACTCATATTTAATATTCTGAGGGGTTTCAATTTCTGCTGTGGCTTGCAGCTGTTAAGTTATAATATAAAGGCAAAACCAAATGGAAAATATAAAATATTGTTGGTTGGTTTGGTTTGATTCTTTAACAGGTTCAAAAGTGATAGTACTCATAATTGCTCTGTTTTCAGAGAAAGATCCTGCGTTTGTGCACATCGTAATTTTTTATATTTTCATATAAAGTACTTTCATCAGAGCACTATTTTAACTTGAAAACACATTGTGGGGGGAGTTTCAATGCACTGCTCTTAGCACATGCAAATCATAAAACGCATATCTGCAAGACATCAAGAAGTGTTTTGTGGATAGTACTACACAGGAATCAAGCGCTGCCCACAGGATATTTTAGAAATCTTTCTTTCCTGAAAAGCCATGTCCTGGTTTCTTTTGTACTAGCATACATCAAAGAGGAGGAAAAAAGAAACAACAAATGAAATTCCTCTGAACAATTTGTTCTAGGAGAAGATCTGTCTTTGTCAAATGAACGCACCCCAGTCTATAATTGTCAATTTTAAGGAATGACTGAGAGATGCCACTTATTTAAATTGAAACAAGTACTTTGCTCCGGAAAGCAGACCACAAATAGGGACAGATTTGCAAATCAGCTGCCAAACCAATGCATGTAAAACACAACAGCCTTTCCACTTCGCATATCCGAACGGACAACTCTGACAGTTTCTATGTGTAGTTATGTGAACTGCACACATAATCATGGCAATTGCATGCAGAAACTGGATGCAAACTGCACGGTTAATTTGGTTTTTAAAAAAGGGAGTAACCTCGCAATACTATATACAGAGGAGTCAAGCAGTAATTACAACGTGCTCTTCAAACCTCATAGAGCAAACCCAGTGTTTCCATGCTGTTGTGCTAAAGTATTTTCCAGCTGTCAGTGTGCCTGCACACTGATACGAAGATACTTAATATTTTTTTACATCACCAGGAGAGATGGATGAATTTCAATTGCTTGACAGAATGCTTGTAGATATTTCTTAACAAAGGGTATCAACAGCAGCTTGTACTGCCTGTCTGCAGATCTGTGGCAGAGCTCTCACCAGATCTATAAATGCATTAGAGGACACGGCAAAGAGTCGATGGAGTCAGAGCAGTTTGCTAGGAAGGCCTCAGCTGAGACTGGGCATTTTGCCTGGGATGGCAAACTGAGGATTAAGGGCTCTACGGGACATGTGAACTCCACTCAAACACAAACATAAGCATGATTAAAATTTAGCAAACTATGATGTACAAGGCCTTGGGCAAAATCCAGTAGACACAGCTGTATTTATAGGCTGATACAAAGAAGAACTGTTAGACCTAACAGCAATTCAGCAGTTCAAAGAACAGAGAGGAGTTTCTCTCTGTCCTCCGAGCCTCAATCTAAGGTGGCACGTCTTTCTCTCAACGACTCCCCTCAGCAGCTTTGACCATACAGTCACTGTGTGGGACACTTTTTCCTATGGATCAATGCATTAGCAATTATAATTAGACCTACAGGAGGAAACAGCATTGTTCTTTCAAAGACCAGGTGTCTACACATCTATTTGGGTCATTTTGAGATGTTGGCTGAGGGCTGCTCTTCAAGGTCTGTACTGATAATAAGAACAAAAGAAATTTGGAAACAATAAGGAAGATTAATGCAAAGGAAGGCATTCTCTAGAATGGCTGCAGAGAATCACATACAATGAAACACTCAACCAGTAGCAGAGGCACTGAAATAAGTGGAAATTTTAAGTATCGCCCAAGAAAATCAGAACTGCTGCTGCCGGTTTTCTGCAGCAGGAAGAAGCCTGTAACTTCAGTCTCTGGGGGAAAACAAAAACAATGGAGACATGCTGGTTATGAAACCATCCCTTTATTTTCTCCAATTGAATCAACTTTATTTCTCTAAGGGAAAGCAAGAAACACACTTGGGAATAGTCATGGACAGTACCTTTGCGACAGCAGATTATGAGCTACTGCTACCCTAAAGAAAACCATTTTCAGGCTAGTCACCTTGTTCTGATTTGATGGGAATGCAGCAGCCTCAGTGCTGCTCGTACAAAGAACCAAAGATCTCTTAGTACCACCCTTCAGATACACTTGCACATCATCTTGCTGCTACGGCAGTGCAGAACCACTCTGTTTCGGGTCATGTGGCTTCACTTCTAAATAGCAGTGCTTTTGGGCTGGCCAGAAAGGATACCAAAACTTTTTTTTTGAAAATTTCAAGTCCCATTTAAATTTGGCATTTGAAATTCCATTGAGTAGCATCGGCTGGATAGGAACTTGTCTGATCTCTTTTGTCTCTACACAGCATCCCTTGATAAACTCAACACTTAAACAGTCAGCTGTCCTGAGAAGCTAAGTATTTTAGGAAGAAATGTATGAAGAAGTAATTCATGCTTTCCAAATAGACAAGAAAGTCTCTGCATTAAACCCTGGTCCATT
Source organism: Oriolus oriolus (assembly GCA_013400235.1). Taxonomy (NCBI): domain Eukaryota; kingdom Metazoa; phylum Chordata; class Aves; order Passeriformes; family Corvidae; genus Oriolus; species Oriolus oriolus. The sequence goes on from VXBT01000503.1 coordinate 1,271,890, forward strand.
CTCTTAACTGCCTTTTATACCCACTTTTCCTACATCTGAGATTTTCATGACTGAGAACAAGTGCTTGGCAGGCTTGTGCTCTGCCCTGAAGAGTAAATGACTGCAAGACAACTGGGAAAAACCACATTCCCAGTAGTCTAAGCAGCACATCTGCCTTGCATGTACTCTCCACGAAGCAATCCTGGTGCTTCTCTTACCCCTCTGACTGAGGAATAATATTAGGGAAAGGACTATTATTCTGATGTGGATACTAACACTCTTCACCATATCAGTGCGCTGCAGGGCCTGAGCTCAACTACAGGCAAAGAGCAAAAGAGTCATCCTGGCAGTATCCCTGCCTCCTGCTGAGTCTCAGACAGGAGTAGACATTCACCTGTGTCAGAGTGGCACTGGAAGGCAGCTTTTTCCCTGAGATAGAGAGCTGAGAAACACTGGATTACATGGTTGTCATCACTGCTTATTGGCTTTTATTCTTTTCACATCGCCAGGCAGCGGCGAGTGGGGTGCCACAGTGCTGTGCTTGGATGGCTGAGGAGAAGCTCATTGATTGTTATTGCAGAAAGGCATTAAAAATAGCAAAAACAAACAAACAAAAGAAAAAGGGGTAAAAGAAAAAGACATAGAGCAGCTTTCCTCTTGGAGCACCAGAAGCCAGGTGCAGAGCTACTGACAATGATGACAAACAAATACTGGAAATATTTTGCACTTCATCAAAGTAATAATATTTAGAAATAGATTCAAATTACCTTTCTGGAACCAATTACAATTCTCTTGGAACTGGTGCTGTGTTCATGGAATAAGGCCTTTTTCTACACCAGTAAAAATATGCAAAAGTATCAGTAGCAAAGGTCGTATTCTTGCATTCCTGTTTACATAGATTAGCACGTGTGCCAGTAGAAGCTTTAATTCTTGTAATGAGGTGTTTCACAGGGTAAGGAAAATCCAGACAAAAATATGATTGGCAAAATCTACCTTTAATATACTATGAAAATACCTGTTATATTTGATTATGTGGCATTAACTAACTAGGGCTTATCTTGGTATTATTCTCCACTTGTGGCAGGTGAAAATCTCAGGCTAAGGACTTCATGCGAAAAGAGAGGGCTGTGTAATTTTTCGAGAATATATAGCACATTGCATGCTGCAAATACTTTGGGTATTCTAAAGCAGAGCACATTGCATGCTGGCAAAAACAGAGATTCAGAGGAAACAACAGTAATCATGAAACTATACCAAGCAATAAGAACTAAACTAGTTAAAACCCAAACGGAAAAACAAGACAAAGGTTTATGCCTTTACCAAACAGTAACTATGGCAACTCACGCCTCTTCCACCTGAAACTTTTACCAAAACACCTTCCTGTGCCTGTGCATTTCACCACTTAGGGGAAGACTGGGGGGTTTTATGCGTATTTGAAGGCAGTCTTGGGCAGGGAGAGGTTGATCCAGTCGTACAGAGGGGTCTAGGAGGGCACTAAGTGTGGAGATGGTGCTTTTAACCCTCGTGGAAGACCTCCTCGATGTGGGGACTCGGTTCCACAACATGGTCAGTGTAAAATCTGCCTCAGTTACAGGTGAGATATTTTCTTATCTGCACCAGGGCTCCCAGACTACCAGCTCCATTCTCTAAGATTCTGGACTGCCCTCAAGCCCCACCTTGGATTCAAGGATGACTCTCACGAGTCCTCACCTTTCTAGAAGGATGACACGTTGCTCTAATACACATAATTCTAACTTTATCTTGTGTACAAGCACTTTATCATGCAGCGTTTATGGGGTCTCATTCTGCATTTGTTTCTTATTTCATTGTATTCATCTGTATGCTGTTTTTAAACTATTAAGATTCTGAGGCTGACTTCTATGTAAGGGAAACAGAGCCGAAGAGACTCCCTGTCCAGTTTCAGTGGGAGACAGAAAGCCACACTTCAAGCATTTCCCTTAAATAAATAAAAAAACTTTAAAAATCAACCAATTGCAAGTCAAAATATATCATGACAGACAAGTCAGCTGGTGCACAGTCCTAGCTCTACCCACTTCAGGAGAGCAGAAACATTTAGACGGGGTGAGCCACTGCCCCTACTCTGTTGCAACCTCTTTTACAGAACCTTGCAACAGCTGATGTTTTTTAAAGTGTTGCTTAAATCAAGAGACTGCACAAGAACCCAAGCTTAGGTAATTTTTGTGTTGGCTTTTGCTTAAGTTTGAATTTCTAGTCTATATGGCTGTAAAGAAAAACTGGAAAATGTTGGGTGAATGCTCTTATGTGAAGAGCCAACGATTAAAAAAAAAGTCTCAGTATCATTATTCATTATATTCTTGGTGCATGTTTTTTATTTGTTAGAGGTAAGCAAACATTAAATTCAAATAGAACAAATAATAAAGAAATCTTTTAAAGCATGTTCCTAAAGCTCTCTAAAACTTTAACGTAACACAGTGTGCTGAAGCTGGAAAAGCTCTACCTCAGTGAAAATTAGAGGCAGTTTCAACACAATTAGCAAGGCTGGAAAGGAGGCAAGGATGGAGCAATAGGATCTTTCCTTATCTTAAGAATCATTCCATCTTCAAATTGCTCTGTCTGTGAGCTCTCCTGCAAGGACAATACTTAAAATAAGATTCAAAATTTCCTGGGCAGCAACAGCCCTTTTTTCCTTTTTTTTTTTTTTTGTTTTGTTTCTACCTGCCCCTCATTGACTCCACAGAAACCTGTGCAGTGGAGTACTCTTCAAGGTTTGGGGATCAAAGTGTTAAATACAATTAAAATAGAACATGAAATTCACTACTAGGAGCACACTTAAAACACATTGTAAGAGACTGAAAGAAAAACTTGCTCTTTCCCCTGGTTGATATCTTTTTCACTCACAACACTAAGTTAAATTGGTTGAAACCACTGCTCCTTTCTCCTCTAAAAACACACAGAGCATAATAAAAAACGTAACTTGCAATCAGCCCCTTGATGTTTTTAAGGTAGTAGCAGGAACTGATACTGCCCAGAGCAGCAATGAGTTTCTGAGTCCCACACACAGTAAGAAAAACTGAAACAAGGGATGCATGGAAAATCCGTTAGCAGAAACCTACGTGGAGACACAACATTTTGGTTTTTGACAGATATCTAGAGCTCCAAGCACAGCATGTTAATGTTTATGATAGAAGTCAGTCAGTCTCCAAGCTTACATTATTTTGTTTTGGTAAAAGAATATGAGATGTTAGAATAATTACTGGTATTTTTACTGAATAACTCTTCTTAGGAGCTTCTCTCAAGTGTAGCTGGTTTTAATTTGTGGAACGAGGGTGGGCATAGCTTCACATTTATAAAGCTCTAATTGAGAGCATTTCCCTCACAGAGAACAATAACACGACATTTATTTCTTAGAAGTTTTTAAACTGGATATTTCAATTGCGGTTGGGAAATTTCTGGAGTGGGTGTTTTGGTTTTTTTTCTAAGTCCTCTGTTTTTCCAGTGTGACTAAATCCAAAATGTTTGTACCATTAAGATGACAGATGACACGGCCCAAAGGCAAACGCACGAGATCATCTGTCAGGTGCTTGGCTCTGCTGTGGTTTACTGAGTGCTTTGCCAGCAAGTCTTAGCACCTTTGTGTGCTCCTGTTTCGTTACCTGTAAAATTGAGATAATGACACATGCCCTCTTTATTATAAGCTTAGGCATCTCTTCTATATAAAAGTGCTACACAGCACTAAAATACAAATATAAATGCTTAGATAACCCTATCTCACTACATGTGAAGGAGAGTTGGTTGGGGGAGGAATAGTAACATTTGTCTCAAGGGATCTGGGGTTGGTTTTGGTTTCTAGTCTCTATTCATTTCCTTTTACCTTCCAGAATTGCCTGAAACATCTGCTGAATTGGCACAATGTGAATGGAGAGATTCCACCTCATCCTAATTTTGTCCTGATGCAAAACTGTCAATGTCTGGTGTTTTCAAAGGCAACAATTTTTTCTGAGTGCCAGGAATAATCTCCTGCTCTTTGACTCTGTAAGCCCACAGGGTTATGTATTTATTTACTTATTTATTTTGATGTCTCCAAAATAGCAATGCATGTTGCTCTACCAGACTGCATGCTGTAAAACAGTGGAAGCAAATAAACTGCAATTGTTAATGTTAATTGGTCTTACTTTACCATGTCATTTCCAATTTTTTTCAAAATGGAGATTAAAAAGGGTTGGAGAAAAAGCTGTGATTTTGTCATAAGCAATCCAGTTAGTGGAGTGAACTGAAGGGATTTGATTGTTCAAGCTCTGCACAACCAACGAACCGCACAAATTCACATTAATCTCTCTGTCCACACTCCCTCAGCCTTGTCTGCACACACTGAGGCTTCTACACACAGCAGTGGAGGAGGCCTCTGAGTGTGCAGACCCATGTGCAGAAGGGCCACACTGCCCTGCACACTTTGTACCACTCATCCAGGGCACAAACCTCTGAAAGTGTAGATGCTCAAATGTCCATAAGCACATAACCCAGCGAGGCCTCAGGTGACCTGCTCAGGCCAAATGGTGAAGACAATTTTGACTTTTCACTTGTGATTGACATGGGGTTTGCTTGTGGAAAACTTCCAGTAATAAAACCCAGGAAACACAGAATCTTGCAGATTTGAGAAGCTCCTGTGACCTAAAAACCAGTGCAACTCACCTACCCTCCAGGACCAAGGCAGAACTGCATCCCCACAGCACTCGCTGAGTGTGGTCCCCAAACTGAATTTAAAAGACCCAAAGGAGAATGTTCTAGCCTAAATGACCTCATTCATTCAGGATGTTTTCATTAATATCCTGCTTCAATTTTCCAGCTGATAGTTTCATTGGTATTATTCTTAGCAATCTCTTAATAAAACCCTGTATTGTTTTTTTTCTAACACCATGGTGTTTATGCCTCTCACATTCCTACTCACAGTCGTATCCTCACTCCCTCAGTTTCAGCAGTTCTCAGAAACTGAGCCACTGTCACTTGGGTGCACATAAACACATCCACACATGGACACACACATAAACTTGGTGATTTTCTCTGAATTCCCACTCAGCCTCATCTGAGGCTCCCACTCTTGAGAGGCTATCATTCTGATCAAAAATTCCTGCCTCCTGCCCATCCTGTTTGAGACTTTCTTGCTGCCATGTCATTGCACCACAAATTTTTCATTCATTTTCTGTCATCTATCACCTCAGGTCTCTGTCAGCAAAATTTTCTTCTACATTTCTCCCTCACAGTGAGGTTTTCCTCATGTACTAGCTTCTCATTTTCCACATTGCACAGCACTGGACTGTTTCCTGTTCATGTGCCCATCCACTGCAGCTCTGTTTGGACATACCTGGCCAGCTCCACTGTCCTCTCCATCTCCCAAGTGACTGCCATCTAAAGATATTGTTAGCACATCCTGCTTTTGGGTCATTACCAGTAGCTAAGAATCAACATAAATCCTGTCTCAGTGCCAGCCTCTGCTAAACACCTCCCCAAATCACCACACATTGCTGTTAATAATTATCCTTCAATCAGTTTGCAGTCCTTGCAACACAATGTTTATACCCAAACCAATGTGTAAACTTGTTTTGCAAGCAAGAATGTCATGAGAAACCGCATCAAATGCGGTACTAAAATCATCAGCAGATCCAGCAAATTGTCTTTTATCCACTGATTTTGCAATTCTGTTTTCTAAAAGAACTTCGGAAAATCTATTTTTTATTCTTATTTTTGCTACTAAGGCTCATTTTTTCCTTCTTCTGTAAAAAAATTTCCATCGTTGTTCCCTTTTTCCATTCCTGAATTCCTGCTGAGATACTCCCAAGACCTTTCATTAATTACTTAGGAAGACAATATTTGCCATAGCTTACCCGGTATCACAAAAGCTGGTGATAAATTTCATGCTTGTTGCAGCTGTGGAGCAGATGTGGGCCCTGAACTCTGAGATTTTTTTGTTCCCTCTGTGTAACACAAGTCCAGATTTTTAGGGAAATGTATATGCCAGCAGTTACTAAAGTGTGTCACCTGAAAAGCCTAAATATTTGTCTTTTTGGGAAAACAGGATTTACCTATAAAACCTCAGCAAGCCGAGAACAGGACACCAGCTTCCCTAGGCTTGTGTAAGGCTTCTGGCACAGATGAAAGTCAGATATCACAAGGGCACCCTGAGTTTTCTAGGTAGCAGGCACCTCAGTAATACTGGCAGGAGACTGAGTTATTCACAGCTGGAACTCTTTCGGCCCCATATGCAGATCAGGAGGCTACAAAATCCCCAAACGACGATGTGACTGCAGAAGCAGAACAATCAGAACTGCCCGCTCACGGCATTCAAGGCCACGCATCTTGTCCTACTTGATGGCAAAAGAAAACTTGTCAGTACAGCAGAGGAGACCAGGTCTGGAAACACGCTAAAAAAAAAAAAAATTATATACTTTTTTAGAGAAGATTCAAGCTCCCAAACCCACTAACAGTAAAATTTACTGCACCTTCAAAATATACATAATTCTATCTAGAAATCAAGCGCGGGGAAATGGAAAAAGGATATGCACAGACGGCACGATCATATGGCCAACATATGGAAATAAAACAGAATAGCTACTGGTTTTTAAGCTCCAAAAGAGTGATGAATTGAAGATGAGTGAGAGACCCCTCTCTCACCCTATTTATTCCACCAAACACCCGATGCCTCCCCAGCCCTCGTGGCACACGTAGCACTTTCCCTGTCCTTCAGATATCTGCCGCTTTTAACTCCTAAGAAGTCTCAGACCGTCCCATAAGTACTCTAATTATTTTCCTCAGCAAAACCACACAAAGAAGTAGCAGATGAAAGGCAGCAGAAGTATTGGCATGCAGTTTCCTAAAAAAATCCCCACAACAACCTCGCCATCAGCACTGGGCTCATTCTTAGAGCTAGATAGAGAGAGCAGCATGTGAGCATCACTGTGCACGCACACAGCCAACGTGTTTATTAACCACACACAAGTAAAAGCCTGTTAAAATCACAACATATCTGAAGCCCAGGCGAAATGTTTTAATTAAAGGAAACATATTTTCCTCATTAATACAGTGAAAGATATATCAACGACCATGACATACTCCCGTGGCATGTTATTTTCTTCTCTCTGTGTGAACATCTGTACATTTCCCCAGAAGCTGAATTTGACACATGTGATGCAGGAACAGAAATGTCTTTTCAGTGGAAGTCTAAAGCAAACAGATGTGTCAGGCATCTGCCAACAAGTTATGAGGAAGTTACTCCCGCTCCAGGACATTACCACCTATGCTCTTCTCCTAAGAGGAAAGCCTGGGTTTTGTGGAAAAGACAATTCCATACTATGAGTTGGGGATGGAAGGGACCTTTGGAGACAGTCCAGTCCAACCCCTCTGTCCAAGCGGGGTCAGTTACAGCAGGTTGCTCTGGAGTGTGTCCAATGGTGTTCTGAGACCCTCCAACGATGGAGACTCCATGTACACCCTGGGTAACTCATTACAGTGTTTGACCACCCTCATATTGAAAAAAACACCTTCTATTTAAACTGCATTTCCTGTATTTCAACTTGGGCAGCACTGAGAAGAGTGGCTCTGCCTCCTATTCTCCCCACCATCTGATATTGATACAAGCTGGCAAAATATCCCTTCAGCCTTCTTTTCTGCAGTTTGGACAGCCTCAGCTCTCTCTGCCTCTCCCCATGTGTCAGATTCCTCTGCCTCCTAATCATCTCTGCAGCCCTTCACTGGACTGGCTGTGGTACCTCCAACTCTTTCTTGTACTGGGAGCCAAGTCCGGACACAGACCATGGATGTGTCTCTCCAGCACTGAGCAGAGGGTAACAATCCCTTCTCAGCCTGATGACCGTGCTGCTCCTCACGCAGCCCAGGATGCTGTTGGCCTTTGCTGCAGAGGCACAGAGCTGACTCGTGGTCAGCTTGTCACCCACCCACAGCCCCGCGCCCTTCTGTGAGACCTCTGTCTTTCGGGTAGCTCTGATTTACAGGGACGTTGTTTTCAAATCTGCATATCTGAGCTCAGGCACATAAATCCATATTGGGCATCAAAATAAAAGCAGGTTTCTATTCCGAGGCGCTGCACACCTACAGCTCCCAATGGAGAAAAGTGGAAGTGTTATGATTAAAGCCCTATTTCATGTTTCCAGGTTGCCTGCAGCAAAGCCTTCATCATCAAATTGTGTATAAACGGAGTCTCTGTAAGATGCTACATTTCAACTAAGCTCTAACAAGAACCACTCAAGAGAAAAGTGCATTTCCTTCCAGTTTATTCCTTTGGTTTCAATTGTGATAAGTTACAAACCTATTGTAAGATAGCTACCACACAACACAGGGGCACACAGCTCTAAGGTAATTCATCCTAAACCAGTGATCTATATGGAAGGTTAGATAATGCTGCATTATACATGAGAATATCAGTCTCTTTATGAACAGCCCCCCACTGCCATGTGCTGGCAGGGCTGAATTAGACATGATGAACACAATAAAGCAAAGGCACCTGTATTTAGGATATCTTTGAAAAAGCACTTGCCTGTCCCTGCACTTTGAATAGGTACCTGCATCCATTCCCTTATTAACCACCACAGACCTCCATCATTCTTAAAATCTCATGTTAAGGTGAATGGCAAAAAAGAGAAAAATAAGATCTTACTGCTAAAGCCAAATTTCTGGCCCCTGGGGTGCCTACTTGCACAAGCTAGTTGAAGAATGTAAATGCAGAAATGAGCACTACAGAAATGCTTATGGATGAGGAAATAATATCATGAATTTTGTTATGTCAAGTGGGACCCTATTTATAAACAGACAAAAAGCTTCTTGGTATGTAAGTGATGGGAGGCAAGACATTGCTCATTGTACAAATGAGTGCAAAATATGATAAAAAGGAACTGTAGGGCTCTCAGGAAGAATAATGCATGTGCCATTATCATTTTGACACCGAGGACAGTAGAGCATTCATCAGTACTGACTTGCAGAGAACTTATTCCTGCCCTCTGAATCCTGTGAGAGGTTAAGTACGTGGTATGTTTTTGGGGTAGGTCTTTGCAAGATCCTGGAGCTCCTCATCAACAGCATGATCAAAGCCAGGACTTGAATATCATAAGGCAGATTTGGTGGAGAGGCACAAGAGTCGTGATTTGAATGTGCCAGAGACATTTCACATGCTCACATTGCCTTGAAAGCCGTGGTAGGAAAGGCACAAAAAGGGCAGGAGACAGACAGCAGTCAGTACTTCAGAGAGCAGCAGCTCAGGCAGGTCACAGGCAGCTGTTTGCACTGCTGACACAACGGGCAGAGATTCTGCAGGTGAGATGCCTGTTTTTGTGGTTTGTAGCACTGCCCCCTTTCTCCCCCGAAGCAAATGCAAGGGGGCGTTCTACCAACCCTATGTTCATTTTCCCTCCATTTCCCTCTGTAGTTAACCCCCACAGGACGGGATTCCGGAAAGGTGAGCATTCAAGCAAAGCTGCCTGTCTAGGTGCTGGATCCCAGGGTGAGAAGCTGGACTGATTGCCAGCTTTAAAGACATGACAGAAAGCTGCAAGGCTTGATATACAGTGTCCAGAGTGAGTTTAGACTCCAGAGGCTTAAAAATCCCAACCAGCTGGGAGCATAAGGGTGAGTTGACTCAATTGCTGCCACAGCATTCACTCAGCACTGGGGCAGTCGTGCTTTCTGCACCAGTCTGTAAAGCCACACAAAGCTCCGGGTGATTTAAGGAGAGCTAAGGCCAGCTGTGTTCCACTGATACCGCGTTCAAGCCAAATGCTGGTGCCTATACCTTGCCACTGCCAAGGAGCAGCTGGTTTTGGAGGCTAAAAAACACTTTCAGATGGAGAATATCTCCAAGAAGGTATCAAAGTCAAGATGCTCTGCAGGACTATGGTGCCTTCACATCTGCAGTACAATACATACACACATGGAGTTTAACTTTTCCAAGGACATTGATGGGACTTGGAAATCAAATCCCATTCAGAAGGTACGCTCCACACACAGTGCTACACCAGCCACTGCAGACACCGGTAAACAAGGGACAGTGGCTGAGATGCTGAGTTTGCAATGCTAAATATATTTGTTGTTCTCTGTCACTGCTTTAATAGGAGCCACTATAAAGACGTTCAGTCACTGACTTTTTCCTGTTGCACTTTCCTAACCTTGTCAATCTTTGAGTTTGGGATTATAGCAGTGAGTAGTTTATCTCCTCTGAAGGAGTAACAGAATGCCGTGGCTTTCAGACCTCTCTTATCTCACAGACCCTTATCTTTGTTACTTCCATTTGTGCCTGCGGAAAGGATGAGGAGCAGATGAACACCCAGGAATTTAGCACATTATTAGTATTTTGTTTAACCTAGGGGCAAGGAACAAAACAAGTGAGCTGAGTGCTGTGAAGTAGAGCTTAACTTTGTCTCCCGATCTCTGAATCTCGCACATTAAAGGATGGTGTTGCCGTTTGATACCTGCTGCTGCTAAGAGAATGCATAATGATAAAACCACCAGCTAAGCTCTTACATCATTTTACAATCAGGCATCTCAAAAACTGTTTATCTGATCAGCACCAAATTCTGTCAGAGCGTTGACATGTGCATTTCTAAATAATTTCAGTATGTCAACCTGAATAGACACACAGAATCAGAGAGTTAATTATCTTTGACAACTTTGCCAGCTAATTTCCTATTTATATGTACCAAACTAGGGGCCTCTTTTATCCTCCCTTGTCACAAAGAGTTTATCAATCAAATCAAGGCCTAAAATTGGCTGCCAAGGCAGTCTGCCATACCAAAGGGGAGTTTATCTGTTTGAAATCTTTCCGACTACCTAATGACAGCAACATTGACATGAAACATAATAGGCATTGTTTTTTGTTGTTCCTTCTCTCTCCCTGCCCCCTTCCCTTTCCTGCTCATGGACCTTGCCTCTTTGGGAGAAGGTGCAGCTCTGACTGGTCCCTCCCCTGCCCTCCTGTGGTTCCCGATTCCCAAACATGCCTGTGTGTGGATGCAGCTGTCAGGACCGGGTTTGGGATACAAGCAGTTCACCTCCAGATTTGAGCTGACAAAACCTGCCCGTGTCAACTCCATCCTTGTCTCTGCCAATTCCAGCACATTTGTTGAGGAATATGAACAATGTTAAAAACCACCCACTCCTGCTGACAGGCATTAGATGGTGGAGCTTTCGGTGCATGTTGTCACTACTTTTCCCTGACAGGCAGTTATGTTTTACTTTAATAGCCATATATCTCCTCTCCAGTTCCCTTTAACGGGTTGGAATTTTACAAGGGTACCAAGAGGTTGTCACTTCATCTGTGCATGCTGGTGTTATCCCTCATCAGGGAACTCCCCCTTACACACACCATATAAAAACACATTACATCCCACAGCAAAGGCAACGGGAAAAAAACATGGTTCTTGCTGATACCTTGCTAGGATTTTCTTTCTCATCCTGGCTGGGGAAAGGCCAAGCAGTCAAGAGCTGGATCCTGACGGTCAGCTGAACCCACACAGCCAATTTCTTTGTTGGAGTATGCTGGAGGTGACAAGATTCTTCACACACGATGCTCATACGTAATCAATCATGCCACTCTTACTAGTGAAATAACTAAAAATATAGAACTCTTTAAAATTTTGAATTGTTCCTTAGACAGTCACCACTCCTAGACCAGGCTTCACAGGGAAAATCATCTATTATGTGAGAAAAAGATAAAACACAGTGCAGCTTGTATTCTTGGAGATGGGACCATTTCTTTCTCACCAGTGCAGCCACACCAGCCTAAGGTGGAAGACACCTTCCTGCTGTGTGGAGGAGATAAAATGTCTTCTCTAGTGATCTCCACGGCCTCTGAGTGTCTCAAGGCTGCTCTCCCCAAAATTCTAACCCCACAGAGTTAGAATCACATGCTTTTAATAGTCCACTAAACTCTTAAATCTGCAGATATTTTCTGTCTTTAGAAAATGTCTGCCTTACTAATTCCAAACTTTTATCCCAAAAGCAACTTCTCAATTCCATCAGTTTCACAACATGGTGGGTACTGTCCAAGCCAGTACCCCTGGCTGGAAGAGGAGCAGCTGAGCTTGTATTCTTTCTTTCTGGTTGAAGTAGGCATCCAAGATATGCACCCTGCCCCTTACAGGAAGGGGTCTTACAGAAGGTACAAAGCATCTGGAATGAAATGACTCATTGCAATGAGGTCTTGAAAGCAGATTTTATGTTATTTTATTACTTACTATCTAAAAGAAGAGGTGAGAGGGGGGAAAATGACTGGCAGATTCTTTAATGTCACCCAAAAGCCTCAAGGGCCCAATTAATCAGGAAATATGTTTGGCTTTTGGACTTCAGTTGCCCATTCCCCGGGGCTTCTGCAGTGCGGGGGCTGGACATATGTTACTTGCTCACGCTCTAAGAAATTATATTTGCATAGGGAGCGATACCTGCTAGTCCAGAATTAAGATGTCAAGACCTTCTCTCATTCAAATGCCAGCACTCTCAGCTGGAATGTGTCTGGAGAGGGCCCACAACCCCGTCGAACAGCTTGGTTCATAACCTTCGCCCTTCCCACGGGAGTCTGAGGGAAGATCCAGCTGTTTGGGTAACACAGTGGAACAGGAAACCGGAGAGCACGCATTCTCACACCCTCCTCAGCTCCCGCTGAACAGTATAAAGTGGTTCACCACCAAATAACCCAGGTACTCAGAAAAAAGATTTCATGGATTCGTGAAACTGATACTGATTCCTCTCTAGGCCTGCTGAGTCAGTGGAGAAACCTTTTCCACTTTTAAAATCAATGACACAACTATACCAGGAAGGGTATTTCTTTCTCCCTGGGTATACAGACCTGGAATGGCTTTACACTGTTAAAGCTGTGCTGGTTTCTTTGGAAACAATCAACATCAACTCTAAAATTTATGAGTTTTTCTCATCTGGGTTGCCTGTCCAGAAGATTTGGAACTTTTCAAAGGTGCCAGAATAATCAAGTTATTTCAGGATATAAAAAGGCTGTCTTGTATTCATAGAAAATACTCAGGCAGCCTAGAGGAACTTTCTACAACTTATTCTGGGACACACAAATAAACTTTTCATCTGGCAGCTGTTCCAAGGATCCTACACTTCAGAAGGTAAAACAGCAACTGCTGGATTGCTTTGATCTGCTGAGCCTCATAGCAAATCCGTGTTCCAAGGTCCCAGTGCCTGCAGTATGGCATGGTTTCGAGAAGAGCAGCTCAGGAACAGACCCATAGAGAGACAGGTGCACTCAAAAACAGTCAGTGTGTTCCAGGAAACTTCCAGCCATGGATCTCACACTCCAGCAGCAGAAAAAATGGCTCATGACACAGCTGGGGAGTGATAGTGGGGGTTAATGTTGTCTGAGCAATGACTATTATTTTCATTTCCTTGTCTCTGGAAGATAAAAACACAAGAACAGTCTTAAATATGGGGTGAAATGATTGTGTCCAGACCCCAGAGAACAATCCTTGGTGATTAATCCTGCTGCCCTCGTTGCCAGCAGTCCTGGTGTGCTGTGAAGGGCTCCTCAGAGTTAGTGAAGGATAGCTAAGGTTTCACCAAACTCACAAAAAATCACAGGCAGGAAACATTGAACAGCAAAGTTTTCATCTTTTCACTGCATCAATAAAAATCACAGTTGCAATAATGAAAGGTCTCACATAACAAAGAACCAATTCCCAGCAGGGAGCTCACACAAAAAGGAGGAAAGGAGCTCTGGATGTTGCCTTTGCTGCGGGTCCCAGCACACACCGTTGGTGATGCAGATCCTTATCCAGTAGAAGCTGGGCAGAGATCAGCAATTCATTTCCCATTAGCTGGTATTGAACATCAGTCATTACAACCAGCACAGCCCAGATTTGAGCCAGTGACCTGAGGGTGAAAGGCTGCAGCTTCCCAGGCCCGTGATCATTACATTTTGACACAACCAATTATTCAAAAACAGTCACTCAGAGCTCAATTAAAATTTCGGTAACTTAACCTTTTCTTTGCTTCTCCCTTTGTCTCCTGCACATCCTGTCCCCCAGTTTAAATAAACTGAACACTTTGTCACTGCACTGTATAATTCTGTATTCAAACTGTCAGGACCTACCATGGTCGCCTCTGTCACTGTCTCTGCCAATCCCAGTGCGCTCGCTCAAACCTCTGAACAGTATTAAATGCTCTCCCTGACAGACACTTTGATAACATCACCAAGCACATACATCGAGGCAAATTCCTTCTGACAGCATTCACTCAACAAGCTGAAAACTAAGGAGGGATACGGATTTGTTTTAGTTACTTTGCTTGTGTGATAGATGTTATAATTGACTCTCTGTCTAATACCAAAAAGCTATTGTTAAGTTTCACGGCCTTTGAAGATTCACATTTGTAGCAGCAAACCTCTCAAATGAACACATTTAGCAATGACTGCATTTTTCAGTGATTTCTTAATGTTGCCAAACAGCAGCACTGAATATTTATATAGCTCCTGTTAAAAAATTACACATATCGTTGCTTGTTTTTGCTTTGATCTAGAATTTATTGTCTATGAAGTAAAAAAAAAAAAAAGACAGACTCCCCTCTGTCTCTTGTACACCTCCAGTGCACACTGGCTGCTTAAGACTGTGTAGAGGCAGGTCATCTCAGACTCCCAATGCGATTAAATTAATGCAACCTGTCGGACAACATGGAATCATTATTGCTGCAACCATTCTAACATTTATCAAATCCACACAGTCATCCATCAGAAACTAAATGCTTAAGTCTCCTACTCTGTGCTCACCATAACGGATCCAGTTATACATTTTTTTCTCCAGCAAGAGCAAATTATTACAAACAGACTCTACAGCACTGTGCACGCCCCCCGTGCCACCAGCGCTGCTGTTTAACAAGTGGGTGCTCCTGCCCTGAGAGCTTCCTGCCAAAACAAACATCCCTCAAGCCCTTAGGGAGTGGTGAAGGACAGGGACTGACACCAGTTCCTGGGGATGCCACCAAAGGTGAGGTGCATGGCTGGGTAAATCACCGGCTTCGGGGACAGCTTAAGCCAGAAGGACTCGCCATCTCTGTTAGGTGGTGGGAACCTAGCAGGGAGGAAGTGCAAAAAGCTGCTAATAACAGGGTAGAAGTTTATGTCAAAATAGGTCTCTGTTCAACTTCCATCGATTTAGAGTCCCTTAATCACAACTACCAACATGTAATTTGCAATACCACAGATACCACCTTTGGATTTGGCCCAGGAGGTAACTTTCTAACCGGGTCGTGGGTTTCCCTGTGTTCTGAGAACAGGGACGCAGCAAACCCTGGTGCAGAACACACACTTTTCACTGTTACGTTTCTGAGAGGCAGCTCTGAGGAGACTGTCTCTGATGGAAAAAGCTAAAATGATCCACTCTGCAAACACTGATACTGCTATATCCACTTTCTGAACTGCTGTTCCTCCCATTTCTCTTTGGAACATGGATGAAGTCAGTCATTTTGGATTTCTACCTGCCAGGAAAATAACGAACTAACTAAAAGTGCTCTGATGGCTGCCTGCTGCCCTGAGCAGCACACACAGCTCCCCACGTTCCAGAGGATGTGCCTGATGCCAGTGCTTCCAATACTCTACACAACCCAGTAGAATCCTGCTCTTTAAGGCAGCCACAAAGTACTCAGCAGCCACAGCATTCCTGACTCCAGGCTGCTGAATTTACTGGTCCGTGGGATGTGACAAAAGCACCCATGCAACTTAAGATTTGTGATTTTGAAAATAAAGATAAAAAACAAATTGCAGCTGGCATTTACTTCCCGCTCTTGGATTTGTTCCTTTCATTACCACTGTGGATCATTCCCACAGTGAACTTCACAATACCCTCATCTTCATTAGCTCTCCAGGCTAAGCTTTTTAGTAGCTACAGTGACACAAACAAAGGCACCACCAGTGTGCCTCAGGGAGAGGCCAGTCTGGCATTTTAAACAATCTGACCACAAGCTGCACGTTTCCTACAGAGCTACTGAAGAGTGTGAGCACAAAGGATAATTGTTCTGTACCACCTTCACCTAATCAGTTATTTAAATTATCTTTCTTCTTTTATCACAATGATTTTTTTTAATCTTGAGATTGATTTTACATGAAAACCTGTCACTACTCTTTTAGGAGTAAGCACTATAATGGTGTGGTTTAATAATTATTGTAGTTCCTTAGAGTATCTCAAGCACAGACAATAGCCCTACACTGATGAAACATAACCAAAGATTGATGACAGAGTTGGTATCCTCATGTCTTATGCCCCAGGTAAGGGAGGTGCTGTCATTTTGATTCTAAATGTGGCACTGGAGTTGTGTGTACCTCACTGCCATAGTAAATAATGTGTCCATGTTTCCACCAATAAACATTTCTTTCGGGGTTTATTGTGCAAATTGCTCGTGAGCATCTGCTTGAAGTTTAGTGGAGAAGTTGAAGAGAACATGATTTTAAAGAATAACAATAATAAAACATTTCAGCTCTTTTAAACTACAAGAGTATTAAAAAAACACAAGTTAAGCAGTTTATGAAGCTTAAATGTTCTGGGGTATTGATATAATACTTCAAGAAAGTTTTTCTCTCAACGTACACTTCTGTAAAATGCATAACAATACCTGCTTAAATACAAATTTACCCAGGAGACCAGAATGTCTCCGAATTGCTCATCTGCTTTGTCATGCAAATGTTTTATTTATCCTACAAACATTCTTATGGATAAATAATACACAGTTTAAAATTATATATTATACTTTAAATATATGTGCAGTGTTAGAGAGAATAAAGACTGCGGATTAGATTTTCTGGGCCACTGCAAAGTGAGAAACTTCCTTCGCTCCTGTAACATTTGTTCAGATGTACAGTAGCATCTGTAAAATGGGTCCATGGATTTTTTACAGATTATGGCCTTGACAGACACGTTCAGTATATCCTTTCCAGGATGAAACTTATGGGTATGCATTGCTGAGTTTCCCTGAGTGTTTCAAATGAGGGGCAAAGTGGGTGTTGCTGCACAGGTTAATGATTTAACTTCCTCAGTCCTGAGCAGCTTTTTAGCACATTCAATTTCAAATTAAAACCATTTGCCACCAATGTCTCTCAGTGAATGAAAAGATCAAAGACATCTGCTTGAACTCTTTATATAGATGATATGAGCATTAATTTGTTGTCTTGTCTATTAGCTCTACATTAAAAAAAAAAATACTATGAATCCATAATGAGATTAAATGGTATTTTCCTACTTGGGAAGCAGAGCATACATTACAGAAAAGAAGGCAGGACACATTCTACATTTGACCCTTATGTCAAAGGACACTAACCAAAATAAAGTGGATCTGTATAATTAATCCCCACTATCATAAGTAGGTTTAAACAAAAGTAAGAGATTTCATAAACGATTGAAAGCAAAGCTCTACATTTCCTTTTCCTAGTGATAACACCATTAATTTAAAAAAACCTAGATCTCATCAGCAACTCTATAACAACGTTTTGGGGAAAAACCTATCTCCATTTTGACCATGCAAAAAACTTATTTTGAAAACAGATTTTATTTTACACATCAGCACCAGCTTCAGGACAATGCACACATACTGTAATTTGCCCTGTTAAATGGGATGTAAATGAGGTGTGGGTTCTGCTTGGGTTTTGTACCCCTTGAGGAACCAAGAATAAGCTATATATCATAGGAATTCGGGACAGAGCTTCAGGGAAACAATAGACCAGAGCAAGACTGAGGAACCCAAAAGATGTTTCATGGCTAAGGCAAGTCCTACCCGCAGTACATACCCAGTCCTCCCACTTCCAGTGTCTCATTTGACGGAATAAAGGACAAAAAATGGTATCTTTTCTAAGTAATTCTGTTTTCTGCTGATGACAGAAATGACATCTCGCTGTCTGTCTGCCAAGAAGGATCTGTTATACTTTACTCACTCCCGTTTCTCTATTCTGTTTTTTAGATTCTGTCCTCATTGCTACATAGGTATAATAATTATCAAATTATAATTATATACCAAGTTAATATTAGATAATGTATCTAATTATTAGCTGAGTTCAGTTTTAGAAGATCTTAATAATACTCACACCTTTTTGTTCACTGTTCCTAAGTGGATCCCTCTGCTATCTCTTCCAGATGTCCCAGGAGAGAAATTTCACAACTTTAACATATTCTCTGAGCAAAAATACAGTAAATTCATGCACTACAAACATCTGGCAGTCGACAGCTTAAGTACAGTTCTGGACATGTAGGATTTTTCACCTCCAAATACAGACTTTTTTCCCTGTCTGCTAAATGCAGATCTAAAGGCAAAGTGCATGGAAAATAGATGTCAAACTAGCTGGAAAGTCACGTACAGCAGATAAGCACCTTGGAGACTGTAAAGTAGCTCAGATGTTTATTTATTTGCTTGAAAGAGTCCAAGCAGCTTCTCACTAATAAATTCTTTTAGCTCATTGCAACCCTTGGAACCAAAGTCGCTTATTTTTAATAATAATAACCAACAGCTATCAACAATACAGCTCACGATCCCAAGTCCTGTATGATCCAAATACAGCAATGAAATTGGATTTTGGGAACATTTCAAATCTCATCCTCAGCTGCCACAAGTCAGAATAGTTCCATTTATTGCAAGAGAGTTGTGTTGATTTTTATCACCTGAGAATCTGACCGTGTAACCCCATATACACCAAGGAAATCTAACATTATATCAGGCAACCCGTTAACCAGCTCTTTCTTTTTCTCTCTGATATCCTGTCTCTTCAATTGCTGCAAGCAATTAAGTGCCCACCACTTGTTTGAACAACCAAACCAAAATAATTACAAATGCATGTTACACTACAACAACTGCATATTAACAAAGGCTTGGGGCCAATTAATCATTACACCATCAATATCTAATTTGCATAAAACTATTCTCTTTAAAGACTCCATGTTTGGGGTGACAGGGTTACCTCATTGATTATGCAAATTCCCCATCAAGCTTTGCAGAAACAGTCAAAAGAAATAAAAAGGCTTGTCTGTTCCAGCCAACATCCTACTGCTATCAGGCAAGACAAAGTTAGGGGGAAAAAGGAGAGGAAGAAGGAGAGAAGCAGCAATGTAGATTTAAGTTTTAAAAGGCTGGGCTACAGTTCAGGCTTAGGAACATAAAACTGCAAAAAAATTAATCCAGAGTGTACCACCTAAGAAGGCACTGGGGGATTTAATTCTTTACAGTCATGTAATCTCTCAAACTCCAATTAAACAGTTTAAAACCAGAGTTACACTTTTCCATTTTACTTAGAGCTTCCTTACAGGTACATCCTAAAAGGAGATATATGCCTCCTAAACCAAAGTCCTACAGGTGAACCCACCAATAACATGATGTATTCCCCCTTGAGATCTGCGATATTCATTTGCTTGAAGATTTTCTGGGAAAACGCTGGCTTCTTAAATTAGCAAATTTCTCCTTGAATCTTATGAAGAATTCTCACACTGACTGTGGGTGACAATTATAATTGCAATATTTTTCCACTTGCACAACTGGGCTGTGAGTTAAACAGGCCATGAGCTCAAACCATTCCTGCCTGGCTCTGCAGCCAAAAGCTGTCCTGTCACATACAGCCCAGACAGCCCAAAGTCACGGCCATGGCACAGCTCAGTGTCACCAGCCAGCTGCTGGGACAGAGCAAAACAAGCAAAGGACTGCCTGCTTCTGCACCCTGAACAGAAATAACAGTGTTTCTTGATTCCCCTTTTGGGGTGATGCAAGGAAATTAAGACTGGTCTTTTTCCCCAGGCCTGTGCAAGGTGGGAAGCACTGTATAGTATTCTTTCAGGAGTGTTTTTTCCTTCAGTGACCAGGAATTAATAGTCATTATAAAAGCAGGTCTCCTGAAGGATAATTAAACCCCTTTTTATGGTAAAAGAAAGGCACAGTTTCTTCTTTCCTCAGAGTGAGAGAACAACATGAAAACAAAAAAAGCCTTCATCTCTGAAAGCTGGGATTCTCTGTGGCTGCAGGCTTTTAGTGCTGCAGCGGGGTGGGCAGCAAGACAGAGAACAGCTGGACCAGGTGTTGCACTATCCAAAGTACACATACTCACAGAAGAGGCCAAATATTTGGAAATTCAAAATAGCGAGAGTAAAAGCAACAAGGCCACCGTGTAGGGAAAGCAGAAGACTTCCCATGGAAAGTACTGAAAAAAAAATGCACCAGTGTAGCATATATTATACCTGCAACATACTTCAGGCTCTATTCTCCATGGAGGGCTTTTCAACACCAAAATGGGGGACAAGGTGAAAAGAAGGGAGTTTAAAGTGCAAGCTGCACTCTCTGCTCCAAAAAGCACACTATGCTGATTCAAAAAAAACATTTTCAAAAATGCCTGTGGGTAAATTTGAGCTGCCCACAGCTCCCCAGGGGCAGTCGAACTTGCTGTCGAGCCATTTATGTGGATTTCAGTCAAATTCTAATTTTAGTGTTCATTAAACATGGGTAATTCCCAAGCCAATCCCTGCATCACCTAGTACACATAATACCTCTACAATATAGGTCATCCTAGCTTAGAAAACATATACAGACATCAAAGTGCAACCATTTCATTATAAGTATTAGCTTTATAAATAATTATGAACTTCTTAATTCCTTACAAGATGCTGTATAATCACAAATGTTTAAAAAAAATCCTTACAATGGGAAGAGGGTGTGAGGTTATGGTATATAGGAGTGTATATATATATATATATATATATATATACACACAAACTACTCACACATGGGTAATAGAGAAAGAAGAGAGGTCTAAATAGGAATGCACTTCAGGCAGAAGGGAGTATGATTCCTTGAGACATGTTGAAGACAAAGACAAAGCCTGGTTTCTGCTTAAACCAAAAGAAAGCCCCAAACCTGCTGTACTAATAGGTGTTCTCCGCTTATTCCATTGCTCTCAAGAGTTCTCCTGTGCAGGAAGGTCCCAACCAGCCAAAGAGCTGCTGGTTCCAGGTACCTTTGAGACACTGGGGTTCAAGGACACGGCAGCAAAGCTGTGAGTATCCTGCACCAAAGTTTACAGCTCAGGGAAGCTCTCCACAGAAGTGTATGGAGTACAGCCACATCTTCCCTTCCCCTTTCCCCTCACCCTCTCCAGCCCTGTGACACTGAAGCTGCAGGGCAAATGTTCCACTCTGTGTCTGCACCAAACTGTGGCATTTCTTTTGTGTGGCACACAGGAAGAACATGTTTTTACTCACTTTTTGGATGCTGCAACAGGGGTATAGAGACATTTGTGCTCTCAGCTGCTCTCTGGAACTTGCGTGACCAGGCTGAGCCCTGTTACTGCAGAGGGAAAAGTTTCATGTCTCCACAGAAATGAAATAGGAAGGAGATACTTCAGCACTGTACTAGATTATGCCAGAACTCATAAAATAATTAAAACTGGCCAATTATGTCAGAACAGAGAAGTCTGACATGCACAAAGCAGGGAAGAAGTTGTAACACTTGAGGTAGGACTCTACTGAAATGAACCCTTCAACAGGACACACTTCCCAAAGAACGTGGAGATATAATTCAATATTAAACACTGTTATTTTGCCAAAAGCATGGAAATCCCTGGTGGGCTTCAGAGAACTACAAAGATGCCATCTTGGAGCAAGACAAGGGCTGATCTGGGAAGAAATGGACCTCAGAGCAATAATGAAATTCAGTCCATTTTTTGACAGCTGGCATGGGGGCCTGTCTGGGTCTCACCAAAGGAGGGCTCTTGCTCACAGGAGCCAGGCTGGCCCTGACACAGCCCAGATCCACTCTGCACTGGGCAGCTGGTGCACACACCACTGACTACTTCAGACGGCCCCAAGAAGCCTCCTCCAGAACAACTCTCCACGAGAATCATTGGTTATTTCTTTTGAGCAATATCTGCTATTAATCCAATAGCAGCATTTTAAAAAATGCACCCTTGCCCAGCATTAATGTGAGAGAGTGGATTAAATATAGTTTGACTGCTTGCATTTTAACAGCTCCATAGCTAATGTTGTTTATGGGCTGTTGGGTTTCTTTTTATTAATTTATATTGATTTTAAGTGCTCAGAAAAGCAAATCCTGATGGAATGAGCTGGAGCCAGGCACAGCACTGATCAGCAGTAGGCACACATCCCTGCACTGCTGCCAGGGGAACTCATTTGCTGCGAGCACACACCTGCTCCTCCACTGCCAGGGCCCCTCAATGTGAGCCTGTTTCTTGAGCCAAAGCAGACCTTAGTTTTCCACAAGGTGAGCCAGCAGCATCCTAGAGACCAGGCTGGGGTTACCCTGTTTCTCTCGGTCTCAGTCTATCCTAAGAGTGCTTTTAATGCTGCTCGCAAAACTCAAGGTAGAAACACACAGGTCTCCACTTGAGAACAAAAAAACTCCAATGGTTATTGCAAGAACATGGCAGAAATTGAACAAAAATACTAAAGTCCCAAGCAATTCACAAAAATCTCAGCACTGAGCTGGCCATGAAGTAATAGCAATTTGCACAGGAACTCCAGAGCTGCACAGTTCATGGCCAACTGCTTTCTATCACCTAGAAACAAACCCAGACCCTCTTTCCATCCTCTCCCTCAACACTTTTGCTCAGCTGGTGACTCACACAATCACACAACCTCGCCATTCTTAGGCAATTCAGGGTAAATGAGGCTAATCACTGCTGCTCAGTACAGCTGACTCTTATCCCTTCTCCAGTCTTACTTAGGAAATTGCAGTGGGATTGATTATTTGGGATGGGATTTCAACCCCTCACACTCCTTGCTAGGTCACATGTCATGGTTTATTTATATCTACCTCAGTCATCCTAAGGACAAGTGGAAATTTGTCAGGGCATTTGGACAGAGTAAGAGTCGAGTCAAATGTAAAGGACATTTTTACATTTCTTTCTGCCCTGGACCTTTACTTGCCCTGGATCTGGCTGCTTTTGTGAAGTTATTGGCTAAACCAACCTTGCCACTTACAGTAGTACAAAGAATGTAAACAGAAAGTTGTGATTGATACTGAGAGCATTGCTAATTAGCTCAGAAGGACACAATTAGTAAAGAAGGAACCAGAGGGTAAAATGGAGGGAGAAGGAAATGCAGCTATTTATGAATCCTAAGTATGTATAAATAAAACAGATAACAAATAGGGGTGGAAAGAGGAAGAGAATTGAAAACTACAGATAAAAATGAGAAACTAAGAACTGTAGAAAAGTGATAAGAGAGGTAAAAGGTTTTAAGGGCAGCAGAATTAACAGCAATAAGAATTTATTTTTAGTGTGTTAAAAACATATGGAATCCTAAGAATGAAATGAAAAGATGCCAAAAGGCAGATATATTCACTAACATTAACAAGCTTTGTTTAAGGCTGCAAGAGGCACAAACATTAGCAAACTGACAAATATTTACAAAATATCACTTGCAAAGTGAAACAAACATCTTAGTTGGGCAAAGTCAAATGTGCTGAAATGTCTCTTCCACACAAGAAGAGATTTTAGGCAGCTCTCCTCACACAGGGAATGCTGTGATCTTTTCAGGCCATAAAGCCTGCACAGAAACTCTGCTTCTTTATTAATCTGTGTGGAAGCTCCCACCATCCAAGCCATGTGCTAATGGGAATGCCATCACTGCTGAAAGGTGCACTTGAGCCAGTGCTAACACAACACAGGAAAAACAAACGTACGGAGAAACTCAGAATATCTTTCTGATCCAGTTGTGTGATTACATAGAATTTCTTCTGTCTCTTGGTTTTCCAGTTTCTAAAATGATGAAATAAGCATCCCTCTGTGGCAAGTTTTTTAACTTAGGGAATCACCTGAGATGCTCTGGGACTGGCACTTTAACAGTGCTATACACCATGCTATACAATATCTAAACCACCTTTCTCAGGGAAGAAGGATTTATCCATCACATACAAGCACCACATACATTTCACAGCACGTCAAGGACAGAAAAAAAGAGCAGAAGGAAAAAAAATCCACTGAGCCCATTAGACTTTCCAGAAAAGTCAAAAGGGTGCATGCCCTGCAGCTCCTGACAGCCAGTGGGCACTGAGAGCCTACAGCCCTTTCAAAAATCTCAGCTTCAATATTTCTTGGTTTCAACCCAATAAATTCTGCAAAGAAATGAGTAAATACCTCACTTCAGTTCCTATCATCTCAGCTTCCTTCTCTTCCTGGCAGCCCAATACTGAATTCATTAAATTTCATTAAAATATACATCTGGTCCCTGCTTTTTACAAGGCTATGAAATCTGCAGGTCTTTGCAGACCAAAATCAGCTGTTCCCTGTTTAATACGGCCCTTCCGGCATGTGGACTCTAGATTTGAGTCAAAGGTCCCCCTTACTCAGCTGACAGTCAGCAGGTTCCTGGGGTAGGAGCACAAGCTCAGCTAAAGATTGTGGAAGATTAAGGTTGGCTTGATGGTGATGAAGTTTGGAGTTCTGGTACTAGAAAACTACAACTCCCGTAAGACATCCTGGCAGTCAGGGTAGAAGCAGATTACATGTCAAAGGGACCCAAAACTTAATTTGGTTCTAAAAACCACAAACGCAACAAGTCCAAGTAGAAACAAGATACTTCATTTGCTTTCCCCAATGGAGGATGAATATTTTCATGATAATAAATGAAATTTCCTCTCAGAAAATTCCATAAATCATGTTTTTTGTTTAAAAAAAAAATTTAGAAAAATCTGTGGTAAAAAGTTCCAACAGTAATTGGATCCCTTGCAGGATGCTCCATGCACTTGCTTGGTCTGTATTCACTCTCAATCACATGTAGCTGGATTGAGTTGCATTGACACTGACAAATATTCCTTCTGGCAGATCCAAAATACATCATTTTGACTTGGGAGAGGCTCTGCTAGGGTAGGTTCAGAGGCACTTGACATTTCATCTCAAGGCTACAAGGAAGCAATATGCTTCTTCCTTTCTTCCTCTGAAACCAAATGGCTAGGGCTCTTGGAAGTGGAAAATTGAGGTTTAATTCCCACCCCTACACGAGTGTCAGTAAAATCTCTTACAAGTGACTGCTCACTGATGGACATTCCCAGGCTATGGTCTGTCAGAATCTCCTTTTTAATACCGATAAAACAACTCTACGTAGTAGAAAGAGCAAGTGTGCAGTGCCTAAAATTGCAGTGCACTTTGTAAGGCACATGTACAGATCACACTGGGAAGTGAGGGCAAAACACGATAACGCTGAAGTCTCATTGTCCTTCACTCCTGTAATGTAAAGTCGAGAAGCTTAGGAAATTATTCTTACCCTGAAAATGCAAAGATTACTATCATCCTTTTAAAAAATGAGCACTTAACCTTGTTTGTAAAGGCTAAAAAAATCCCCAATGCACCACAACCCCGCTGTACAGACAGATATGCTGCCACCGCCAGCAAATCCCAGCCTCTCCTTGGAGTTAGATAAAGGTCGTGCCTTTGCTACCCTGATCCAAAGTTTCTGTACCTCGACAGCGGCTATTTTCCACCTCCTGTGACCTTGAGAAACGCTGCTCCCTCCAGGCATGCCAATAGTTGTAAAACAGGGAGTGCAGTAGGAAATGGATATGGATAGAGTGAAAGTGATTCTGTTGTCCTTTCACACACCCTCCGTGAGATGTTGAATGTGTTTGAATGTGATCCATCAAGACATTGATCCCTTGGGGAAGTGGAGATGTGTAAGGAAACTTCAAGTGCTTTCTAACCAGATCTACCTCCAGGAGAATGTACTGAGCAGCACAGTAAGAAGATACATATATTATCGATAGTCCCATGTCATGGGACCAGTCACAGCAGAGGTGAGGGGAAATCAGATGTGTTCTGGGGCTCTGGAGGTTATACAGTCACTTGAAACAATTTCTCCTTGAAAAGTCATGAGCAAACTACTCTGTTGTGGTCTCTTTAGCTACCCTGTGCTAAACTCAGCCCGAGGAAAAGGATAGAACAACACATTTTAATAGAACACTTCACAGGAAACACTGCAGAGAGGGTATTCTATTTTGATGCTGCCAAATTCCATAATTAAAACAAAAATGTACCATTAGCTATAAGAATTTTCTGCTTATGTTTAAGACCCAAAGAATTAAATCAAAATCCTTAAAAGCCATCACTAAATGAAGGAGACGCACAAGCTGGCCCTTAGCAGTGAAGTCTGTCACCAGCACAGGCTTTATCCAGCTTAAGCCACTTCATTCTTTGATCAGAAAAGAGTGGCTTGCATGGGTTTATTTTAGAAGGCTGGCAAGTGTCTCAGCTAGGACAGCTGTGTGCTCGGAGCTCGTCTCAGGAGTAATCCCACTTTCCCCTTCCCCCTCTTGCCAAACCCCAGGGCTGGATCTCACAGAGGTCCTGCCAAGTGCCAGGTCACATTCCGGCCAGCAGGGCTAAGCACAGCAGGAGAGGTCACAGGTTCTGGGTTTGCTCACAAGTCCACTGCGAGAAGCAGCATCCAGACCGAGGAGAGAGCGCTGCAATTTCCTCATTTACTCCAGTCGTCACCTCCCAAGAGACGCCTCCTTCAGGCTGTGTGGCCTGTCAAACTAGGAAGATGCTGGAGAAAGCACCTTCCAAAGGCACTGCCTCAGCTACCACGTTCACCTCTGCCTTGCTCTCACCCTGGAACTGTGCACACCTGACCCACGCTCAGACAACCTGCACACAGCTCCCATGAGCCCAGAGCTGCCAGAGACACTGCTGCCATACTGCCAGTAAAACCAGCCCTAAAAGAGGGATTTTCTCCCTTGACATGAGGTCAGACTAAAGGCTCAGCAATCCATTCCACTGGCACACAACACCTCAGAGCACGGCCTTCACTGGATTAGCCCGAGCACTGGGCAGTAAGGTGTAGAATCAGACTTAATTGTCACTAATTGTATTACAGGACCAAGGAGTGAAGCCTCCTAAACCTTGCTTATCGACAGTGATCCACGCTGTGGACTGAGAGGAATAAAGAGCCCTCACATCTAACCTGCAGGAATCAATAGCAAACCCTTTTAGATCCTTATGGTGACAGGTTAGGACATCTCTACCCAGGCAGAAGTGCTTGCAGGATCACGCCTGTGTTTAGCTTTTGTTTTCTAAGGAGGGGTTTATTGAATGTGAAGCTAAACATCTTGCATAGATGCTTTATGTGTTTACTTCCACAAGGTCTGACTTTTTGCAGTGGTTATTGTTGGTGATACAGGTCTCCAGTGAAGGCATTTTGGATTTAAGTCAGATCTAAATTTGATTGGCTAATTTATCAGTTCAGTTTCTAAAGAATCTGGGACCAATGGAGTCCCTAACCATAAAAAATGTGACACTGCTCTTTGATTACCAGCTGGGATCTCCAAGCTCTTTTGGCCTACAAAGCGACAGTTTTTCAAAATATACAGCAACTAATATTTCATCTGAGCTGGCAAGGCTCCATAAAATGGTTTGGACCTTACAGTGCACTTAAACCCTTTGATAAACAGACTCTATAGATTGAGCAGATGGTGGTTCAGGAGTTCAAAATGCTCAAGTTTCCAGCTGAACATAAAATAACCTGTAGGCAGAAGCAGAATAACATCTGAACAGGTTGGAACTATGTCTGTGATAGTCTGTTCTACTTGTTAAATGCTGAGGGAGAGCTGGTCTGAAACAGGAATATGGGATTGGTTGGGATAATCTATTTCTAAGGGAGAAAGCATCCAGTCCTCCACAGTCACAGAGCAGCTGCATCGTTGCATAGCCCTTTTTACAAGCCAGCCTGGTTCCATCACAACAGCATTTGGCTGTCATGCCCCCATCACTTCATTTGGAGGGCTGTAAGTGAATCTAATTGCTCCAAGGGACAGACATGGACATTTAATCTACCTTTTAAGAGTATTTACAACTACAGTGGAGATTTAACCTCTCCTCATTACCTTTCAAAAGATGTCTGCAGGAAGACAGGTCACAGCCATGTGTAAGAAAGCCAAGAGCTGACTGGCTTTTGAGCTGAGATGCAGAGATAGAAAAGAAGCCAAATTCTGCAGGCTGCCACTGCTGAGTGCGCATGATGTGAGCCACAGCTCCCCATGGAGCCCACAGATCCAAAGCTTCCATGAGGACAAAGTTCAAATGCATTTCACGTTTGGGGAGAGGTCTGCAAGATTCACCTCAACCACACTCCTCCAGTGTTTTGCTTTTCCAGGATATAAATGATCTCTTGGAAAACAGGACTGGCTGGGCAAAACTGGAGGTGCTGAGCTAGCCATGCCTATGTGCGAGCCAAATTTCCCCCGTGGGATTCTGATGCCCCAAACCAAGCTTCTCCTGCAGGAAAGTGCCAAGTGTAGCTCCAGGAGCTGCCAATTTCCAACCAGAAGAGCTGAAAACCTTGCACAGGTTTGGGCAACTTGATCCTAAAATCCCTCACTCTGTTGAGTTGTCTTTTTTAAGTCGATGGATCTGCTTACCTGGGTGCATATCAGTTACAGGAAGAAGGAACACCAATGCTGAATGTAACTTAGTGACAGCGGTTGCAAAGAGGAAGGAAAACAAAGAACTTCTCATATGCCAAGTATTAAACCTTCCATTTGCATGCTTTTCTTCCTTACAGAGCTGAATTTTGACTAGCAGTGACAGCAGTTATAGTGCCCAACAGAAAAGCAGGAGTTCTGGCACCACATCACCCTAATATAAAAAATATTAACTCAGGCTTAGTAACTGTACAATTTCCTGGTGTTCCTTTAAAACTGGGAGGAAGAAAAGGATCTGTGTCAAACATGCACATCTAATGAGTCCCGTGACCTAATCTGGAAAAGACTCATCAGGATACTGAAAAAAGCCAGACATGAGGCACTACACAGAGATCTGCTCCTTATTGTTGAATTACAAGGCATACAGTGAGGTACCCCAAAATAATTACCAAACCATTTGTTACTTTTGAAAAACAGAAGCTGTCCATGATACTCTGGTATCTCATACATCTGATATCCTCAGTTAATGAAGTCCTCAGTGAAACCCAGAACATCAGCATCCAAGTACCAGGTCCTCTCTCTGCTACAGCTCAAGCAATCAGACTAAGAAAGAATACTGGAGTGGATCTTTGATAAATTGAAAAAACTAAACCCCTTGTTTCTGGTAGTCCTTCTTTCTCTCCTTAAATTAAGTAATATGAAAGTGAGGCTTTTTGTTTTCCCTATTAAAAAAAAAAGGAAAAAAAAGGAAGAAAAAACGAATGTTTCCAGAAATTAAATGGCAAGTTGCGTTATTTTTAGGGGGTTAGATGACAGGAGGCATCACATTTGAAAGTACTCACTTGATCAAAGAGCCCTAAAAGGATTCAGCAGCACTGAGAACTATATATCAAATAGGATTATGACAGAATTAAGGGACTGAGCCATTTATAACTTAGGGCAGTCTCCCTCTTTGAAGCCTGCCTTGGTAATTGATACATTTTTCTATAAACCAGAACCATAGCATTGCATTAAAAATCTGTATCTATTCCAAAACTATTAGCTTTCTACAAGATAATCAGGGGAAAAGGTAACATTTGTATGTGACACTGGAATTTTCACTTGAAAAAGGAAATAGTCATGACATCTAAACAGAGTGAATATTCTTCTATCGGCATTACCGTGTCCAACAAATTCTCTTCTGCAGCATGTCAAAGCACCAGTTGTGCATTAAGGAAACATAAATCACACAAAAGAAGTGGAAATTATTGTTTTGTGTTAGACAAATTGAAAAGGATATGAATGCATCAGTGGCAGATATTTCACTTCTTGGGACACACAAATAGTGCTAAGTGGAAATCTAAGGAACACACAAATCAGTTCAGATGCTCTTCACTCATACCTTTGTGGGAACACTTTCCTCAGGAGAAATCCTGGCCCTGGTGAAGTCAAGAGCAAAACTCTCAAAAACACCAAAAGCAGCTACAGATGTCAATGGACTTCAAGAAGCAGCAATTCCTTGTTTGGCATTAAGGTATCCCTATATTTGTTAATTTATTAGATGCATTAGTGTAACTGAAGAGAAGGAAAAATTCCAGCTACAGACTCCAAAACCCATCACATTTATTAAAGCTCTTTGTTCAGTCAAGCCAGGGTTTTATGAACTTAGTGGATGAAAGTCCTGCCATGTGTCTGTATCATCCCACAGCAGGCAGGCCCCACCTTTTCAGATGATGCAGATATAAATAGGCCCACCGTTGGCATGTCTGAAATTCAGAGAATATTTTCACTACTTAATATAATTGCTGGAAAAAATTAATGGCTTAACTTGTGCAGGCCCTTTGCTTTATTATCTGGTGGCACTGACCTCCCATCATTGCCTATGACAGGAACCTCCGAAACCAAAGTTCAGAGTGAGTAAAAAACCTGCTCCTTTCCCTCTGCATGTGGCTTCATTTTAGGAAGTCACCACTGCAACTAAATCCATGAGACTGCCTAGATGCATGTCTACTTACATGCACACATAAACATGTAAGACAGGACCTCACAGCTCTTTTAATGATTTATTCAGTCACTTAAATTCATAGTCACCTCCATTTTTGCTTTTATTAACCCACACCTTGGTATGATTTAGCCTGTTTTACAGGGAGTGTCTCACAGCTCTGTTATCCAAAGAGAGCAGAGGCTGTGCTGGAGGATGAAATTCTCCCCTGCTATTAATAGAAGGTGCACCTGGCAAATTCTTAGCTGCTTCTACACATATATTGCATGTGTGCACACAACAAATGGAAGAACCTTTACTATAAATGTGCTTGTGAAGTGTCAAGGATGTACAGACTAATTCATAGGTGAATGGCAACTGCAGGCCATCTGCAGCTTCAGATCCCACCTTTTCCACATTTAACAGTTGTACATATACTGTTTACAGAGTTAAACTGCTCACCCAACATCAAAAAATTTAAGAGTTTTCTCTGCTGGTTTAAGAAGGTGCAGAAACAAGATGTTAGGGGACAGGTAAGAGTCTGCCCAGTGTGCAGCCAGATTGAGATGGGGCACTTCACAACAGGCAAAAACTTGCCTCATTCTCCAGGTTCTCTTCCATAACAAAATACTCTCCTGCCTTTGAGGTGAGGAAAAATACACAGTTTAAGTATATTTAAATATGAGGAATTCTGTGGCTCTTCTGCTGGATTACATATCCTCATTTAGAAAAACAAATAGGAAATTTTGAAGCTGATTACTCCTTCTACGCATTTCTAATGTTGGAAAAAATGGAAGCTTTTGCTCAAAAACCATACAAAATTGTAAACTTTCTTAATCTGTGTCCACTTATTATTCACTTGGGTTTCCAGCCAAATTCATCCTGAAAGTCAGCAAAACCCACTCAACTTCATATTCTTACACTGCAAATTAATTTTTCCCTCCTGCCTACTCCAGGGGTAAACAAACACCATTTGACCTTGTATTGATTTCTCTGATGAATTTCCCATTTAAGCCCTGTTCTGAGGGGTTTAAGGGGGATATATGAGATCCATGGCATTCATGCAGGCCCTTTACACAGGGCTGGATTTCTCCCTTACCACACACCACCACACAAAATTATGAAAACAATCCGTTCCTAACCATTCACTTCAGCCCCAATCACCACAGACCCCATCACAGCCAGCTGAGTTACTCTAGCAGATCCAATCTCCATCAGAATCAACCTAAACTCTGCATTGCACGTTGTCTGTGTTCCTCCCATTTAAAAATATTTACGTAGGCTTGGATTTCAGCAGTATTTACAGTTACAAAACAGCAATTTCTGTCAGGACAGTTCATCCCAAAGCAGGAACCGCTGCTCAAAATGTCACTGAAATTGTATGGCCACGGTTAGTTTGTTAATTCTGTGTTCTGCTTCTTTCTCTTAAAATCAAATGAAACTTGACTTGCTTATTTATTTATTTTTCTAGAAGTCTTTCAAAACAACACTGTTTTAACAGGGAAGAAACAAGGGTTGGTTTAACTTTTTATGAACTTCTTACCTCATAGCTTTAGATCACAGAACTGGATCCCACCGTGTGAGCCCAGTTCCACAAATCTACACTTGAAAAATTGTGTGGAGCAGTTGAGAACTTCCCACACTAGACCACACCAGCATCTTCATCCAGGGACACCACACACGGACCTGGGGGCAGGCCTTCCGCTCCATTTCTCCAACAAAAGAAGGGATTTAGGGGGAAATCCCAGCCCCAGAAAATAATAAATGAGAGGTCTGCCTTTG
Source organism: Oriolus oriolus (assembly GCA_013400235.1). Classification (NCBI taxonomy): domain Eukaryota; kingdom Metazoa; phylum Chordata; class Aves; order Passeriformes; family Corvidae; genus Oriolus; species Oriolus oriolus. The sequence goes on from VXBT01000503.1 coordinate 1,303,985, forward strand.
ACTTCAGCACACTCAGTGCTAAGTCTCCTGAGTGAGATTAGCCCACATTTAATGGGCCAGCATTAAGTTTCATGCACTGGTATTCAACAGGAGCAGTGTAAAACTGTGAGCTTTGCAGAGGGCCGATTCCGTGGCAAAACTGATGCGAATTGCAGAGAAATGTTGTTATTACACTCCACACAATTACACTATCACCCAGAGACTCCAATTAACAGTATAGTCTCATTGTACAGTCCTGGCTTCAAAGGGAGTTTGATTTAAATAGACAAGGCAGGTAACTGAAGCCTTAGGATATACACTGTACAACTGAGAAATGAGGCAAAAGTAATTAAGTGACTTGACCAGGATCATACAGGAAATCTTTGGCTGAGCCAGACCCTGATTCCCATTATGCTCAGCCCTTGCCTGCAGCCATAATTACAGCAGCATTCTTCTGCTCTGACCTCAGCCGAGCTGCAAATGCACGCACACGTCAAAGGCACGGCCCTGGTCCCTTCATCCCTGCTCCACCGCTCTGGGAAGCAAGACAAAGTCCCAAGAAAAGAGAAAAATGGCTTTCAAGTGCATTTCCACACCTGCTGGTGCGTAATCCGCGAGGCCGTGTGCCTTTCCACCCCAGTGCAGGCACAGCATCCGCCAGTAACCCCACACAGCTCTGGGTCCCTTACCTCAGCCTGGCCAGGCTTTCAGCAGCCACCAAGCAGTTTGAGTGTGATAAAAACACTGTGGTTTGTATGCTATAGATCTATAGATCCAAGAAGACATGATTTTTTTTTTTTTTTTTGCATTTCTTTAGTGATTATATTTTCACAGGAAGTCCACTAAAAAATTGTTAGTGGTAGTTTGGGCAAACACAGCCTTGAAAACATTAATTGATGCTTGAAGCTGCCAACATTGTAAATTATCAGGACTTGCTGTAATTTCAAGGAAAAAAAAGAAAACGAATAAAATGGGGAATTTCAATAACTTTTTTTTCTTTTAAAAATTACATCAGGATATACCTAATATATTTCTTGCCCCAGTTTCAACTTCTGATGTTGTCTGTAAGGATGCCAATAAAGCTTAATTGAAGGATATAAATACTTTTCTCCCTTTTCTCTCTTTCTTTCTGTAAGTGCTGCCAAAGGAAAAGCTCTCCAATACAGCCTATTGTTAAAATTAATATGAAGCAGTCCACTCTAAAATCTGGGAATACCAGACCATCAGCTACTAGAAACTGCCACAGTTCCACTAACACTGCAGCTGAGCTCTTCCCCAAAACCTCTGAAAAATACAACAAAACCAGACCTGCTAGCAGAAGGTCAATTGTCATGTGGAGAGCTTGTCTGTACAAACAGCACTGGCACAGTACCTCTCAGCTCTTCTGAAGTCTTTCCTTTTTCTTACTGATTTTTATAACAACAGAAAAGATGCAAGTCCCTGGATCAGCAGGTTGACAGAGATCCACCAACAGATAAGTGGTTTTGTCCTATCTCCTGTTAATCCAGCATTACTTAATTCACAAATTAATTCTGATACAGTTGATTGAAACAGAAACACGTTGTCTTGTGTGGGGCTCTTTATTCCTTTCTATTTAATGATATATTTCCTCTTTTGGTGAGCATTCACTAAAAAATTAAGTCCTGTTACCTGGCAGGACAGTTTTACAGCCTGGTAGTCAGGAAAAAAGCTTTGAATGTGTCAACTAACTGCAAAAAAGTGCTGGGTTAACCATGATCATCTAACACCACAATATACCTTTTCTCCACACCTCCACTGACAGAAAACAATGTTAGAACTGTAGATGACAGCATCTCTTTCAGGCTGGGGCTGAACACACACTGATTTGCCCAGTCTGGTGGGGAGTAGGGAAACAAAAGGTTTTTGCAAAGCTTTTCCCATTGAGCTACAACGTCCCATATGTCCCTGGTCTCTGGGCTGTGCAAACTTCAGCACATCAGGAGGCTGTTGAGCGCCTCACCCATAGGTCACCTGTGATCCCAGGTCTGGAAATACTGTGCACACACTGTCCTGCATTCGCCGTCCCCCAGGCCCCTGGGCACAGGTGCAGTTACCTGTAACCATGGGAAAACACACACACATCAAAAATATACATATCAAGGACTTACATTAAGAAGACAAGCCACCTAGGAGAGGCATTACATTTTTAAGCAAGTTATTCATTATGAATGAAAGGCAAAGACTGCAGATTAATTATCCCGCTCGCTCCTCCACCGCTGCTTAGCGAGACGTGACTCTCGCAGAAAGGCGACACTGCAGCATAATTGTCTTAAAAGCTCTCCGTAGCTTAGTGAGATTTAGCCTGTTAGTGTGATAAATCTGCATCAAGCAGAAGCAGCAAGGGCACCAGCAGAGCTCAGGTGGTGTGTGCTGCCTCACCACCTTGTCTGAGGTGCTGTCACTGAGGCACAGCACTAAGACAGAGATCCAATGGTGATGTTAATTTTGCATGGTGAAGGCCCAGCCAGTCTGACTGATTAGGTTGCTGATTTAACCTTAGCATCCAGATTTAACATAGTTCAGGGCTATCCTTTACTCAAGCTTCTGAAAGCAGGAACTGTATAAAAATGTTCACATTTTCTTAGCAGGCAATTTTTCTAAGATTTATAGTGACATTCCAGTTTGTTTATCGATTGATCCACAACAAAACGGAAATGAACACATTGCTTCCCTGACACCCGTGCCCAGTGCCAGGTTAACACTTTGACGTGCCATCAGGTGAGCTCAAAGCATAAATTCCTTCAAAACTAAAACCAAGATTGCCTCCAAACTTTTTAGATTAACATTACTTGCAAAAGAACCACTACTGATTTTTTTTTGAGGCAGATATTTAATTCTTTCTGATTCTGCTGAGTGTCAAAGCAGAGGCTAACATTTTCTCCCTAAAACCCCAGCCACTTTACTGCTGGGCTGCTGGGTTTTGCTTGAGAAAAGACGTGCCTTTTATTTTGTTTTAGTACACTGCTGCCATTACAAGTGTTTTGTAATTGCCACGAACTCCCTGAAATCAGTTGTTTCTACAATTAGTGACTGATTACACACAGCACTAAACATTGCAGGCAACAGTTCATTAACTCCTGGTACCAGACAGCATGAAAGGTTTAATTCAATCAGCTTTGTCCAGAGAACTGCACACACAGCGTGTTGGGGGTGGATTGTGTATGCGTGTGTGCAGAAATATTCCTGAACTTCAAGAAAGCTCTCAATCCTGACCTGAATTAAATGTATCTGGATTTATAGGTGGCCTAACCAAGCCTTCAGATCTGGATCACCTGGAACCATTCAGATGAATTCTCTAGAATCAGAGAGATTCTCCAGCTTTGGCTGATCTGTGGGTTTCCCTGCAGACCAGCTGTGACACTGCTTCACATTCACCTGTAAAAAGACAACTGAGGACTAAGGGTCAAACGATTTCCTACAGGGAATTATTTCACAGCCTTTCTTTTTGAAGAGCATCTATAAATACACCATAATTAATCCAGGTATTTGCCTCCTTTAGATTATGATCCAGATTCATCACCTAATGGCATGTGATTTATAGCATATAACCTCTGCTACCAACTTGGGAAGCAGAGGAAATCTCTGTATCCACACAGCCTTTCAGTTATCGACCTGGGTGTTAGTAGGGCCAAAAAGATAGCGACAGCCGCCGGTAAAAAAAGCAATCAAACAACATCCATTGACAGAACTCACCAGTCCCCATGGACTGGCTGCAATTGGCAGCAACTTCTCAGTTTCAATGTCCAAATATAGTAGGGTAATCACAGAGCTGATGTATCCGCTGTCCAGTCTCCACTTATCAGCACATTTTCTTTTCCTTTTCTTTTTTGCCATGGAGACTAAAGGACTAATTCCAGAGAGGAGTTCAGCAGTAGAAATGAAAGCAGGAATAATAATACAAACAATAGTCAGGAAGATTTTGTTTTTAAAGAACAGAAAAGAAATGCCTTGTCTAAGCATCCTGAAGTCAGATGAAAAATTCCCATTGACCTCTCAGGGGGTTAAAATCAGGTTCTTAAAGACGCTACTCAGTGCCCCAGGAAATGCTTCAATTCATTTATGATATAATCTCTTCCAAAAGAGAGCTTTAGCAGAAAAAAAAAGCTTATGTGTCGTCTAGGTGGAACTCTGTTATTCTGGCTGAAAATCAAATGTCATCTTCAAAAGTCCTAAGGAGCCTCTCTCAGGCTGCATTGAGTTACTACAGATGACTCTTTATCCAGAAAAAAATCACAGTAACAAGCTTGTTCACCATAAAAGTCAACACAGTCTTCCAAGAGCAAGACTTCATGTTGATCAGCCTTTAAGACCTTAACATTGTGCATTGTCCAAAAGTGAGCCCTTCCAAGGCCCAAGGAAAACCTTAGACCCACTCATAAGGAAAAAATAAACCCGTTAAGCATGTGGCGTGGATGAAAACTGTGGTGCCAAATGTCTTTCATACAAGGATCTGGATTATGGATCCACAGACCTGAAAGTTAGTCCAGGCTGTTATCGTTCTCTTGGCATGAGCAATCAGTCCCATTTCATGCCTCACATACCATGGAGCCAGAGCTCAAACTAAATGCTGTAAGAGAAGTAATAAACAGATTTTCATACTTTTCAGAGAGAGAAATTCAAATGAACGAATCCCAAAACATCAAATAGAGACAAAAAAAAGGTGACACGAACAGGGATATTGTGTTTGCCTGTGGTACTTCCTCAGTGTGCATAGAAGACAGGTTCTTAGACTACTTTAAACCAGCACTGGGGGGTAACATAATTATAAGTCCCACTGCCTCTAAAGTGGCTGTTGAGAAACTAAAGGAAAGGTCATGGACTTCAATTCCTGACCAAAATCCTTGTGCCCAAAATAACTTCTCAGAAAACAGCTAATGTGATATATAAGAAGAAAGAGAGGCATTTGGTTCCAAAATGGAGGGAAAGTAAATCAGTCCACAAACATTAGCTGGAAACTCCAATCAAAAAACTCGGGTCTGTTAAGAATTTGGCCTTAGACTGTAATTCTGTGTCTCCCTAGTACTATATCTCTTTCTCTTTTATTTTTGAAAGCTATGCCTCCATAAGTAATAGGCATCCAAAAGAGAGATTAAAGGTACATTGCAGATTGAGAAACTGTATTAGTACTTACTGTATGGAAGCTGGAGAAACAGAGACATATTTTCCAGGCTTTTCACTAATTACAACCTCTTACATAACCACTGTTGCCTGCTAGGCCTGGACATATGTTATTATAAAGCTTTCCCCAACTCGTCCCAGGCTATAAACCACGGTTAGCAAATAAAACGCTCACTGAAGTTTCACATTGCCTCCCATGTAAGCAGAGGGTAGGCGACCTCATTAAGAATGCACATGACCTCTGGTTGGATTTCTGCTTCCGTCCCGATCTTTAAACGTTGGCTACTGCTGCTTTAAATATTTATAGCAGATGCAGGAAGTGTGGCTTGAATATAATGGAAAGAGAGAGATGGTGAGAAACTCATTCTCTCCAACTTTTGTTTCACTTTAATCCCTGGTTGCTAGAAGTCAAGAATTTTGATACGATACGTTAGTGCTAACAGTGGCGGCTGTAGATTTAGCAGGCTCTGGGCCCCTTAGCATAGGGTTAAATGTCAAAAGCAGAGGAAGAAGCTGTCTGCAGTGAATGTGAATTAAGTTTTCCCTTTCTCAGCGAACCAGAAAAAAAAAATTGCCACCAAAAAAAAAAAAAAAGCAGAAACTTCTGTAGCACTGCATTATAACACCTAATGTCTACTTCAAGACATCACAGGGACAGTCATCACTGCTGAACTGCTGTACTACCTGTGAAGGAAACCCCCTGGTACCATGGGGGCTAAAATCTCATCTTGCCTTCCTAAGAGCCCATCATTTATCCCCCTCCCATTCTGGCCTTGCCACGTACTACATAGATAAACCATTATTAACTATAATAATCAATAATGATGTATCCTGTTCTTATAATCAATCCCATTCATTACAGCGGAATCTCACATAACCACGAACGCATGTTAGGGAGCCAAGCTGGCAGTTTAGAGCCAACAGCAGTATTAGTCAATAATGGGACTTCCCCCTCCTTACAGAGGGAGCATCTTTATCCAGTGAGCTCAAGGTCCCATCGGAAGAGGACCCAGCTGTTCTGAGAGATGGAAGTGCAATCTTAGGCATGAGAAAGACCCCTCTGACAGCGTGTTACAGTGCTCACATGGGCAGATGTCACTGCCTGCACTGTCCAAGGTGGGGAACCGAGGCAGAAGGGGTTACCTGAAGAAACACACTGATGTGAGGGCTGGGAATAAAAACAAATCTTTCCATTCTAGCAATAGGACAAATTCTTATCCAAAAAGCTTTTTCTAAGAGCAAACATACCCTGACTAGGCTTGACTCCAACAAGGCTGTGTTACATTATGATGACGATGGAGCTGAGGGAACAGTGAAAAGGGGGATTTTGATGACTTTTAAAAAAGAAGGGAAGATGTCTTTACCCGAATTTGTCAGTGGATTTGACAGGCTCAAGAAAAAGTGGGCGTTATTGACACATCCTCAAGACAAAAACTCATAGTGCCAAGTTTATTTATCCCTGACTTTCTGGATCCAGGAGCAAGGGTATTTGTCCCTGGGAGTTTTGTCAGACCTGAAACCCTGAGAGATGTCCATTATGAAGGGCCAGGAGGACCTCAGGGAAAACACTCCCTCTCCGTGGATGTTGGAGTAGGCCCCGTGACAATATCTGCTGCTGAATTCTTCCAGATGTTGAAGATGGAGCTCAGACTTGATTCCACAGCTCACTCTTGCCTTCTGTTTTACAAGAATAAAAGGGGACTCACAGGAAGCTCTGCAATTACAAGACCAAACTGTGCTCTGGGTGATGACAGAATGAGGGACGGTATTGGGCGGAAAAGATTCAAAATGTACCTGTCTGGTTTTCCGCTTGATTTCCTTTTCTAGGCCAAAAAGAATTTTCTCACAAAACGAGCTTTGGAAAATTACAGGATCAAAAGGAACATTTCTAGTCAAGTCATCCTGTGAGCACTGGAATTTACAGTGATTACCTTCTACCCTTCCCTGGGTCTCAAATGTGAGCTCCTGAAGGGATTCTCTTGTGTCTGGTGGGAGCTGAGTGCACCCACACATCATTTTCCACAAAAGTTGAAAGCACTGAACCTTGAAACCCATGTTATCTGTCACATTTTGTGAAATAGGCCCCAACATAGAAGTCACTGGGGAAGGGATACAACAGGCATATGCAGACTAAAAGGAGTGATAAACAAGCCTTTAGGAAAACATGATAAAAAGGAAATCAGAAAAATTATAAAAGTGTATAGCTGATAAGTAAAAGAAAAACTCTGCATTCTGAGGATTCAAAGTTTCATGGCAGTGCCTAGAATTATTAGACTGAAAAATTCCAGTCTTATTTTACAGCACCAGGCTTTTTAAGTCTGAGTAAAGGAAAATTATGAAACCCCAGTTTTGCTCAGACTCTCTCCAGGCGGTGATTTTTGTGTAAAAAAAAAGCTGTGCAGTTTGCAATGACAAGAAGCTAAGCACATGAGGTTATAATTTCCCTTTGTTCTGCATGAGAAACTTCCACAGAAGATGGAGCTGCTGGTTATTTCCATCTTCTAATTAAGATGCATAGCAATTCTGTTTGGGCTGACATACTCTCAAAAGGAGTACAGGCGTGTAGTATGTTAGAGATAGTAACTGGAACAGCTTTTCTAAAAGCCTCTAAAATCATACAGAAAAGAACACTTTGATCCTTTCTGACCTACCAGTGAGCTCCCACATTAGTATGAAAAGCCTGACTCTAAAACCACCTGGAGATCTCGGGTCACCTGGAGCCTTTGGCTCCTCTCAGTCTGGCTCTGGCTACAAGACACACAAATCATCCAGCATAGGATGAGTGCACTTGTTTTCACCTTTTGGCCATTTTACTGCATGCAACTGCTTGTACTAAGCGCAGAAAAGTTGGAACTTCACTCAACTGGGTCACGAAGCGCCTGCATGAGCTTCCACCTGAACTCAAAGCAGAGCTCCAGGGGTCAGCACTAAGATTATAATGGCTGATAATGTAAAAGTACAGAGAACATTCCTGCAACTGCTTAATGATGTGAGCAACCTCACTTACACATGGAAATCCTCTGTGTAGCATAAGAAGCTGCAGTTGAGTCCCTGTCTGGCATTTGCAATTCTTGGGCAGCATCTTGCATTGTTAATTTTAACTATACTTTTGCAAAGTGATACACATTGCTGTTCTAGGCCATTTAGCAAGCCAAAATTGCATGGTAAACCTGAGCTATTTGGACTCCTGCTCCAAGGGGTTTCTCATAGATTTCAAGGAGAGAACAGATCATACATGAGGTGCAGTGATTAGGCCTTGAAACAGCAAAACCAGCCAAGGTCCCAGAGTTCCAGTGCAACACCTGAAATTGCCTCTGTCTGCTTGTCAGGGGGCTGAGGGAGACCTGCATCCCCCAGGCTGCTTCTGGGTTGATGGGGAAGGTGAGAGACAGCCGAGACCTGCTGGGAACAGGGACAGATGGGACAGGCTATTGCACAGTCGTGTGTATGTGCTGCTGTAACACGTGATCCTGCCCAAAGTAGTGCTGCTGGAAAAGGATTTGTCTCCCTCCTCTTCTCACAGCAAATTCATCTATATTAATTACCAAGGAGACGCTGTGCACAGCTCCAGCAATAGGAAGGTGCTCCACATGCTGCAGTCTGACTTTCGGAGAATACTTGTGACAGATGTGCCCTGTTAAAGAGCAAGGCCTTTAGATACTGACCAGGAACCAAAACAAAAACACCGAGCTTAGCTACAGGTAGAACCACGGAGGAAAACAGCAGCAATAGAGTTAAGCTGGAGATTCTTAAACTCACATTTTTATTTTCTTTGGGGTTCGGATAAAGGAGGGCAGTAAGCCAGTGCTTCCTGAGTTTACTGCAGTTCAGACCCTGCAGTTCTGCCAGCAGGTGAGCACTTACACTTTCTTCTAGGTGAAAATATATTCAAGTATTTTCATGGTCAATAAAAAATTTCTACATTGCAGGACCTGGCCTAAATTCTCCTCCCTACGTCAATCAGCATAATTAGTATAAGTTGTGTTCTTGTCTGCAGAGCAGGGTTTTCTTTAAGTCTTTGTGTATAACCCCAGCACAACAGATGCAAAGCCCTTTGTAGAACCTTTGCCAACAGGGAACAGTTTTTTTTATCTCCCCACCTCAGTGATTGTCTCACATTTTTTATTCTCTCCCTAAATTTCCCTCTGCACTTGTTTATGCTTTAATCTTTGACACTGCATTAGTTCTTGACAGATTCACTTTTCAGAATGAAACAAACAAAGAGAAAATAATTTACTTGGGGACAACAGAAAATAGCCCTTTTATAAAACTTTCTCTTCTAGTGTAGGAGTTTGGGGGTGAAGCTTTTGTTCAGTTTGGTTTTTATACTAACCAAAGCTCCTCCAGGAAGTCAGTTTTACGTTAATGTCAAAATAAAACCTAGGTATCTACACAAGAATTATTTCATTTAAAAAAAAATCTCTAGGCAGTTTTTCAACACACTACCCCTCCACCCCCCATATGAAAGCATGTCATAAATATTTCTCTTTGAAAAACATAATTTTGGAACAAAATTTGAGAAAGGTCTTCACTGTGCCCCTAACCCAAATGACTCAAGTGTTATAAGACCCTTATCATAAAACCACCATGACTGGCAAGAGCAGCAGTAAGAGATGGAGAAACATGTTTGGACAGCACTGGGTTTAAAACTCACATGGTACAAGGCACAGATACCAGCCCAGCAGCTACAGGAGCACCACCCTGCTGCTCTGGGAGCTGCAGCAAGAAAAGGGGTTCTGATGAGGAAGACTGTGGTTAATGATCTCATCTGAGCACACATCCAGAGGAAAATAACAATTTTAAGGCCACTCTGATGGGTGTCCTTCCACAGGGCATTTTACAGAGATTAGCAGAGAGATAAGTCTTCCTGCCCTTCCCTGTAAGCAGGCAGGAAAAGGTCCTGAAGATCAGGACACAGAGTTTTTTAACTGATAAGCTTTGCTTTGGTGGACTATAAAACAAATCTCTTGGAAAACACCTAAAAATTTTAACTTCTAGCTCACCTGGGTGCACACACTCAGAGGCAGAAAAAAAATTAAGGAAGGTGCTTGGAAATGTAGGAATGAAAGAGAACTACACTTATTATTACTGTTTTCATTCAATCTTCTGTTCTTTGAGCATTTGGGATTGGCAATATTGCTTCCCTGATGGGCAGAACTGCTCATTAATATATGTGATACATCTGCTTCTCCATGTTGTACAGAGCAAGCAAAATCCATCCTGATTGTGAGTTTGAGCTTGGAGTGTAATAGAGACTGTATCTGACAGTAGACTGAGCCCAATTTCCCCATTTCATAAAAAAACATATGCTGTGAGATGATTAAGATGTGGTCCCCTCTTTCATTCCTATCTGCTGAAGTTTCACGTGGAAACGGAGTTCTTCAACTCAAAATTCAGTGCCTGATACCCTGGCTTTGCTCTGCAACTGGCACTAACAAATGATCATTGATCTTAGCAGTCTGCAGGTACCTCTGCTTCACTCAGGACTCTGAACTGGTGCTGTGGTCTGTCATCCTGCACTGCCACCTGCTCCGTGGAGTGCTGCTGCTGGGTCACACAGCCACCAACATCTCACAGGGCAAACACTTCAAAACACAGCAGCTCTTTTCCCAGTATGTTAGTCAATTTATACTTAAGTTATTCCAGGATCCAGCAGTGTATGAGATGACACTTTTTGCAGATGCCTTGGCTGTTCAGACACCTCAGGTCTGCCGGTGTAACCATTTAACTGAATGGCATTCACCGGGACAAAAAAAGAAAAGAACGTCTTTAGTAATACTGCTGCATCAGTTATCAGTGCTTGTAAACCTGCCTTCCCGACCTCTCGACAACAAGGGAAATCAGACATTTTCACAGCAGTGGAAGAACTTCTACAATTCTGTTTTATGCAGAACTCCACTTCAGGCCCTAAGGACCTGCTTTTTCATTTCATTGCTGGCCTTTTCTCTTCACCCTGACCTGCCTCTGTATTCCCAAGTTGCTCAGCCTTTATCTCTACGTAAAGAGGGCAAAAGCCTGCTATTCCGTGTGCTATTCTGACAGGGAATTCCTGTCACAGGAACACTCAAACACCGCTACAACCTGAAAATGGTATCTCCCTGAAAAGTTATTTCTGAGCACTCACTCCATATTTAAATGCACTAAGTGATGTGTTACCTGCAGAAGGGAGAGCTAATGAATAAAGGTCAATAATCAAATTTTAAGAGCCTGCAGCCTACAGGTTATCATTTGTGTGTTAGAGGTCGCAAAATCTTTTAGGAGTCAGTTGCTGTTACTCAGATAAAAAACCTGAATACACGTATGTAAAGCCACAAGATCAAACACGTTACACACTGCTCCTGGTGTGCCAAAACCAAAACAAAGCCCCTAGAACTTAAAGACAACATGTACACAAGGATTTCAGTGAACCTCTTCATGCCTAACATTTTAAAAGCAGAAGGATCTAAAGATCAACCCTGGCAGCAATTTTTATATGGAAATTTAGTTTACCTGTTTATTTACCTAAACATTCACGTTTCTGCTGTTTGGAATGTGGGTCTACACTACCAGTGTTGATAGATTTAAAGCTTTTTAAAATTTCACATATTAAATACTCATCTGGGAAGGAAATATAATTTAAATAATATTTTACAAAAGGATGTGGAATAAACAGTCAGGCACTGATTTTCTCTGCCACTTCAGCAGGCTGTTGTGTGCTGTGCTTTTTTGCCTCTGGTTACTGCAGTGCCACAATTGCTTCCAGAGCTGTTCTACATTTGCAACACAGCCCAAACCTAAGGCAAAACCAGCACCAACCCTCCTGCTCACTCCAGTGGGCTCTGGATCATGGAGGCTTATGCAGACTCCATCTCCTGACTGTGGGGTCAAGCTGGGACACAATAAATCTCCAGTAGCCGGCGCTGGATTCACACCTGTGCTCATTTAATTCTGCAGCTTCTGGTCGTGAATCCCAAACCATCAGGCACCACAGTCAGCACATCAGTATCTGGTAAAAACGTCACGACCCGGTGTCATAAGTCATTCTTTTTACACAAATAGAATCCTGAATACCAACTGATTGTTAAAAGGCCACTTACCAAGGTTTATTAAGTACATACAACATAAATCCATTTGGCATGTAATTAATTCAAAATTACATGAGCACTAAATGTGCAATTAACTCTGCGAGGAATGTTTAGGCCTTTAACTGGCATTTACAAAGGAAGCTACAAGTTTATTAGCTAGCAATTTATTGCTAAAATACTGGCAATTCCTGAGTATGTTGATTGAAATCTAACTTACTATCGCTATATCGTTATAGGGCAATTAAGAGTCTAAACAACACTTCCAAGTAAATTAAGAAACAATGGAAGTTTCATGCATTAATAAGAACGCTGTAAACCACACAACCAACAGGTCCTTTATCAAAGCCCAACAGGTGTGTTTTTCCTGAGCTGTGGAGAACCCTTTCAGCCAGACCCCAATACTTTACCCACATGTTACCAACCTCCAAGGAGACATTAGGGATCTGCTGGCAAAATCCCACCAGTGTTGCCAGACAAGTATTCCACAGGACACTGCACAGCAGATTTTAACCAAACAGCCACTACTTAGGGCCTCTTCTGGTCAAAACTATGGCACAAATAAAGCTCAGCACAGACGCTGAAAAAGAGCAGAGCAAACCAGAGGAAGGGTGTTACTAACCCCTCTGTCTGAGAAGTTTTCTTCTTGGGCCCAGATTAGCAAAGCATGTTTGCAGCAGGGAAGAGCACACTGACACATGCACTGCCCAGTTTGATCTTCAGGCCCTGAGCCTGGTGGTCAGACACATTTTATGTACCAGCAATTCACTACTAGGTGGCACAGAAGTGCCCTCAGAGCCTGCACAACCGAGGAGTCTGTGGGGCTTTGCTTAAGAATCATGATCAACAAAACTCCAGCTCAAAAGGCAAACACTAGTTTACAAATCAGCTAAATCTGGCAAAAGTTTGGATTCAGGCCCAAGCTTTGGGCCTGGAGTTCTTTTTATGATGAACTAAATCCTGAATCCGAGAATCCACAAATTTCTTGAAAATATGTACTTAATATGAACTTGGAGTCTAACCCCATAGTCCAAGTCTATTACTCAAGTCTATCTACTCTCCTGGCTGGACATCTAGTTTATGATTACTCTTTTATCTCTGGAAAGCATAATCTGTCCATAGCAATGTCAACAGACAGCCATCTGCAGCACATATTTTGCTTCCACTTATAACCTCCACCCTGTGATTCTCCTCATGCACACTAATAACCAGCTCCCACGTGCCAGGACTTGGATCCCTGCACCCGTTCCCTGCTGTAGTCACTGCACACCCTGGGTCTCACACAGAGAAGGCAATTCAAGCCAAATGTGCAGATGACAACAGAGAAAGCTGCTCCCTTGCCTCGGTTGAGCAGTGTTTTGCCATCTAAGATTTCAGCAGCGTTGGGCTTCTCACTCTTTGGTTTGCTTTTCTCCCATCATGAAATTCTGTGCTATCAGTGAAAATTAATCCCTCTGCATTTTGTGGTAGAGCAAAAGGTTAGGAGGAGCCACAGTAAAAGGGGAGAGACAAACTGTTCAGGATTATCTTTTAGAGCCAGGTGTCAGGATCTTTTGGAGGATTGAGACATTAAAAAAAATAAAACAAAAGAGAAAAAAACGTACTCCAACTGATAAATAAGACAAGTCATATGTCTAAATACATATGACAAATACCTAAATACCTAAAATACAGCCAAATTCTTGGCACTCTCCTTTCCCTCACTGAGATCCCTCCAGCCAGAACAGGCAACATCTCTCCCTGCCCTGCAGTGAACCAAACAGCTCGAGGTTCCATGGCTGCCATGAGACCACCCTCAGCTGACACCTCAGATCAGACAGACGCTGTGCAAGATGCTCAAGAGTACTTCATCGCTCACATGGTTCCACAGACAGGCTCCACCACCTCTGCAGCACTCCTGCAGTCCTCTCTAGGGTAAAGAATCTATAACACAGTGTTTCCCGTATATTATATATCACAATTTTTTGTAGCAACACAACAACTGCACCCAAAAAGCCATGGATGCATTTTTCAGTTTGGTCAACTGTATTTAGCTGGAGCTGCCATAATTTTTTCTGGCTCAGTTGTGTGGTCAGGTGCTGACCATACTACAGTGACCTTCTACAGGATCCAAAGATGCACAGGATTTAAAATCTGCAGAGGACAGAACTGGCACTGAAGGCTTTGAGCACGCAGCAACCAAACAATTAGACATAAAAACTTCACATGCAACCTCCCCTCCCACAGAAATCCATTATTAAATCCAACACTTAGGAAAATCTAGGCAAAAGAAGGAAACATGTTTATTGATTTTTATAATCTCTTCTTAATTTCAGTATTCTGGGGAAAGTTTGCTTTTTAAGGAGCTTCACTTTTTGCCGTGCTCAAGGAATTTAGAGTTAAATGTAACTTAGAGAATTCCAGGGCTCCAGCAACTGTTAGTGTTTCTCTTTAGAAAAATCTGAATGCAAATGTTACAGGTGACATTACTTTGAAGTTCTATTCTTAGCTTTCAAGTAGATGTTTAATGACATCAGAAAACATTATCCAAGGCAATACAACTAAGCCTCCTCTAAAATCCCTGAACAAAAGATGTCCAGTAGCAGCACGCATCCCAGGATACAGTGAGCTGTCAGGTCTCCACGCTCGCCTACGTGTTGGTGGGGGGTAACTCAGAGCGGGCTCAGATTTTCACTGGTTTAAAGCTGATCCCACCGTGGACACCATCAGCTGTCACAGTTCTGGTGGCTCAGCTCACACACAGATTGATCTGTCTCGATTTTTACAGTAGCAAACTCTCAGTTACCAGGTTAACTTAATAACCAGACACTTGAGGTAATGGGAGTTAGCAGAGAGAGGCTGTGCTGGTACCCTCAAAATAACAGGATTATGGACCATCAGATGACTCAAAGCACAGACTGCTTTCCCTGGGACTCTGATGTAGATTATGGAGCAGACAAATGAAAGACAAACTGTGGTACTGTCCTAGCAATTTCTAGTCCCAGCTTAAACACCATCTTGCTTGTTTGTGTTGGATTTTCAGCATAAAATGACATTCAAGCACACTGGGCTAATCTTGGGGTGCTGCTGTCATTTCACTCAGAGTCTGTGTCATGCTTTGAGTAGCTGTACAGCAGGACAAATAGCCTCTGCTGAGCTTTTGTTTTACATATTAATACTGCTAATTTACATGCAATCTTCGTTCAGTCCTGGCCAGGCCCTATTTTCTCAACCTCCACCTGTTCCCGTGTCAGAGGGCATTTGTCTCCAGTCGGGATTGATGGAACAGTGGGGGGAAGTTGATGGGGTGCTTCCATGGAGATGCCTAAACCCCAGTAGATGTTGAAGAGGGTTTTATATGCACAAATATATTCACAAACAACAGCAAGAGAGCAGGATTTACTGGTGCCTGCCACCAAGTCCTGAGTTATGACGAGGACTGTGTCAGTTGAGCTATTTTCAATGTTCTTTTGTTTAGGGTTGATTAGAAGTGCAGTCTGAACTGAGCAGCTCCCACTGGCAGCCTGATAAATACAGGCACAGCAGCTTTGTTGATTGTCCTCCTCTCCATTCCCTTTCACTCCCTCTCCTTAAAAATGCATTTTCAAAACTGTTCCATTCATTCTATAGTCAGGCCACCAAAGGAAATCAGAATTTACTGGAAGGCTATTTAGGGAAAGTAAGAGGAAAAAGAAAAATCCCTTGGGAAAATCTCATCTGAAAAAAACACCATAGTGCATTCAGAGAAAAAAAAAAAATCAAATACAAACATTAGGCATGAATATACCAACATGCCACTAAATAAAAATAATCCTTAGAGCTTACACAGAGCTTTTTGACTCTACAAAGCAAACATTAACCAATTAGTTAAAGCTAAAACACAAGCGCTAAGGTCAGCTATGCACTAAGCTGCTGCACTGTAAATCTGAACTAAGTCCAGAGACTTAAATCATCGTGCTTTGGATTTCCAGCAGCATGGCTGACAGCAGACCCCAGCCTCTGACTGAACACAAAAGATGTTCTAAACTTTCAGAATCCACTTTCTGTGCACATATACATGCTGTGTACCACTAGAACTTGACTACTTGTCTACTACATACATTCCTTCTGCACACGTCCATATATCCAGGACATATTTTCCACCCCCTTTTTTGCTAAATTTTGTAGTGAATAATACTTCTGGAATTTGATCATACTCACACAGATTCTCAAGTAAATGCTGATGCTTTCAGAGCATCCACTGCATCACCCCTGTGCCCCTCAGCAGCTCTTTGGAGGAAGCAATTTCTTTGAAGCTCAAAGCTTAGCAGACTCAGTAGAAGAAAAAATCTCCAAAGCAGCTTACTGAACTTCCAAGTTTTCCAGCTCTAAAACAAACACGCTTCTATCTCTTTAAATCTGCTTCCTCATAACCACAAACATGTATGTTTTTCATAAAGCTCTGGAAATTGTACTGGGCCCAAGGGAAGGTACCAAGTGGAAACCCTGATATCTTGAGATTAGAACTCTACTAGTCCTGAGGTACAATGTGCTGTTTGTAACAATTATAATAATACACCTGTACTACCATTGTCAGTGTGGAGTAGCCACATGGGGTCTCATTAGTATTGTATTAGGACTGCATGGGGAAACGGATAATGGCCCATAATGAAAAATGCCAAATTTTCTATATAATAAAAATGAACTTGATTAATGAAAATCACTTTCAGGGAAAGAGTTACAGCGTTGTTAGAAATAAAAAATGATGTATTAATCCGACACTCTTACAGATGGTCCCAACCTCCTGACAACTGCTATTCATTTGAGATGCTATTAGCATGCATAATTATGCTAATTAAGTTGTAATTAAGCACCAATTCTTCAGAGGGCTTTTTTTGTCTATCATTTAATACAACTCAGCTTCAAAGAGTGCTTAAAGCTTTACACAGTGTTTCATGAGAAAGGGGTTCCCAAGTTTCTTAGCAAAGATTCAGCAGCTGAGCTATGGAACAGGGCCTGTAATCTTTGTTTTGGTTAAAGGGAAAACAACAAATTGAAGCAGGGTCTGCCAATTGTTGATAAAATAATTAACACTTTCTGCTAAAATAGCACAGTTCAGACTAGGACAATTATGAAAAGGAGAAAAATGGTATAATTATCAATGGAGCCAACACCAGTGGACTATTATGGCTGCTACCCCCTAATTTGAAAAAAATAATTCATTGAAACATAGATTCCCGTAAATAATAATAATGGTCCCAGTTCAGATACTCTTACAGATACTGTGTACAGTCCCTCATTCCAAGACTACTCCTGCAGGCCTAATTTAAATAACAGGGCAAATTGCATCAGCTCAATTTAAATTGATCTGAAAATCAATTTAATTAAACCAGGGCCAATCTCAGTGTGAACACTCCTGCTTCATTTTAACTTACACCTGTTTCCAATTGATCAAGGATTTGATCCAGTAGAGGAGTTTGGATGAAACCACTCTTATTCCAGGATTTCCACTATTTTAATGCACCTTTCCTGCTTGAATGAGGTTAAATCAGATGTAAAAATAACAATCTTTTTTGACAGCTCATTACTAACATTATTATTCACACATTTCTGATAATGAGAGAATTGTCTTAAAAGCCAGCAGAAACCCAAGCCTCTGTTTGCCAGAGCTGGTAGATCCTTCCCTCCTTTTTGGAACAGGACTGGGCAGCTCTGTGAAAGCCATGTTCTCATAATTCCACATCTCCCTCTTTCTAGCACAGTAGATCTGTGCTCCTATTTGGGCAAAACTCTACTGTCACATTAAGCCAAAGGCATATTTTTAACTGATTCAGCTGTTTTCTTGTCTTATGAACAGAGCTGAAATGGCAAATAGCTACTTTATTTTTTTTTTTAGGAAAAAAAAAATCTCATGATAAAAATATTAAACTATGTACTGTACGTGCAAGTTGACATTGTGAGTATCCAGGCTTGCCCAATTTCCTGGGACCCAAACATTTGGCTCTAATCCTCATTTAAACAGCCTACAGGACCAAATAATTTTGCTTTCTTTTTACTTCAGACCCCATCCCAAACATTAAATGCCTTGCCAGTAAAACCTAAAGCAATATAGTATTATTTGCCTCACATGGAATACTAAGCAATACATATAAAAGCATATAAATATTTTTTTAAAAGTAAATGGGGAACATGCACTGTAAAATCAAAAGTCTCTGCACTAATCTTCGGATAAACACAAATGGTTGCTGTTAAGAAAATGGCCCAGAGGGGATTATCTAAAATACTGTTACACTGCTGACAATTTGGCTGCCTCTTTTTTATTATTTTATTGTATTCTTATTTAGAGCTCTATTCTATCATCTGCTGCAATTTCAGATTGGTCTTTACTCCTCAGTTAATTCAAGTTCTCCAACCCTGGCAGGGCTGACTTACTCAGATCCCAAATAAAGGTGTAAAAAGTAGAAAAGGGCACTTTTTAAACTGTGATATTTTTAACATTTGGAGTCTTCAGGAATGAAAAAGCAAATTGGAAGCTGAGGGTTTGACTCTTTGAAAACAAACAATGACATTTTAAAAGCAAGCTGGACTGCTTCGACCACAACTGATAAACTCCACTCAGCCAGATGCCAACTAGAAATCCCTTGAACAATGTCTGGAGCCAGATTATCAGATTCCTGCATGAACCAGTTCAGAGATAAAACGTGCAGGACTTCCAGATGCATTTTCCCCTTCCCACACGTGCAGTCTTTGCTGGGTCATTCATAGACTGAACCTCGTTGAAAGCTGTTTGCAAACACAGCCCCGTGTGTGAGTGTCCAACATCAGACCCTGTGCATCTCCCTTCAAAAGCAAATATGGCCACAGGAACAGCCATGGAAACATCAGAATATGGGCATGTTGGGCAGTGTAGCCCTAATTATTCCCTATTTTGCTAAAGAAGACACAACTTTAAAAATTCCTTCTGATTCATGCTATGCTAAATGCAAGGATGACCAGAGTGAAGCAATCAAGTCTGGAGCCCTGTGTTCAGTATCTTCCAAATGTCTCTCACTGTAAGGCCCAGTTACAATTTACAGCGTGCTTAGAAATGCCACCTCTCCAATGGGAAATCCACCACCAGAATCCTTCAAAAAGTCTTTATCCTGCTGGGGAAAAAAGTCTCAGAACCCGTCCCAAAACATTTTGCTCATTTTTTCCTCCATGTAGTGCTTTTCCTGGATTTGCACTGGTGGGCAGCTTGTCTGCACCTCAGGAAACGTATTATTTACAGCAGTGGGTTCAGTAAATAACTGACATAATCTACAAAAAAAGTCTTCCAATACAGGGTACATGCCCAAAGAGAATAGAGTATATAATACACCACAGAATGCTTGAAAGCTTTTAATTCAAAATACTTTTTGCATTTGTTTTCAGTCTGCTGTGTGTTAGCTATTATGAAAACTCCCCAAACTGCAAGAAGCTTGTTCAAGGACAACAAATGCAGGTTTTTCTTTCAATACAGATTGTGTTAAAGGACTTGTGTGTTCTCTGAATGTCAACCAACCATTGAGTATTGGCAAAAAGCAATTTCTTTAATAGCAAGGTTAATTGAAATACCATTGAAAGCTGATTTCTAGTGTACAATCGAAATTAGTGGCTTTACCTGAAAAATCCAATTGGCATTGAAAAAGGTTGCTAGATGATCATAAAGTGATGAGAAGAATGGTAACTGAACTAATAAAGTCATGGACAGGGAAACAGAACATATAAGTAATGCTCCAGTTCCATCATTATATGACTTCACTTCTCAAAAGCTCTTTTCAACTCATTAAAGACTTGGAAAGTTTAAAAATGTTAGAAAACCAGAGGAGATTTGACATTCCCAGGCACTGAGAAGGCAGATCTCTGAAATTCAGCAATCTTGGTGAAGAAAATGCAGTGGACTCATAGCTGCATGTAACAGGCTGCCTTGTCTTTCTTTCCTTGGTGGTAAGTAGCGTTCTTCATGTTGTCTGAATGAATCAAACACCCTCTCTACACTTCTCACACGAGAATAACAGTTTCCAAAAGCAAGATCTAAAAAGAACAGTACAAATTTGGAGCTTGTAATGAAGTCTGAAACAGTTTTCCTCCAGAATTTTGCTTATATATGTAAAAAAACAGACTCTAACAGGCACCTGATGCAAATCCCAAAGTCAGTGGCAGCCTTTCCATTACCCTCACTGGGATTTAGATCAGATCTATAGTATCTGTTTGTTCCCGGTTTTGGCAGCAACAGGAAAGATTCTCAATCTACTGTAGAACTCTTATCTCCAGGCTCAATCAGAAAATTAAGCACATACAAAAAAAAAGAGCCCACACCAGAATTCATGTCCAAGTCTAATTCATATCTCAAAAAGAAGTAAAAATGGGATTCCATGTAATCCATTTACCCATCTTCAATAAAAGAATCTTCTATTGACTGCACTTGATAAAAACCAAAACCACAGTTCAATTGGTTTTCTTCAAAGAATGAACAGAAATCATCCCAGAGGCTGCTTCCTTCCCTCCCCACAGTGCAAGAAAAACAGTGAGAAATGATCTTTTGTTTTGTAGCAAACTAAAAGCACCACAGCCCATATTTTGACACTTCCACATCAGACCCCAGCAGCAGTAAACTCCTGTGAAGGATGTGAGTTGAGAGGGAAAGTCTGTAACTCCTCCTTCCACTGAAATTTGTCCCCATGTATCAGAAACCTGGTGTGATTAAAAGTGACTCAACGTTAGAAACAAAGCAGTGGGATGCTTTTCAGTGACTCATTTTGGGGTTCCCTGACTCCTGCAGAAGACACACGGGACTGTTTTTCAGGAATAAATGCTGATGTTCCCATTGTAATCTGTCTCGGGAGTGACATTTGGCTCTTTCTTATGGGAGAGAAATTTTTCCAGTAATACACTGGAATTTGCATTTTTTCCAGAAACATAGAAGAGGTAACATTAATATTCACTTTGAGCAAAACACCAGCTCAGATGATGTTTTTCTTTTTATTCCTACCACTGTTCAATAAGATTAACAGTCATCTACTGAAAAGTTTGTTCACAGTTAAGCCAGAACGAATTTTACTCAGCAGAACAATATGCCCTGAATACAAACAAAGCCCTTACACTTTTTGATTAATGTTATTTCATGCTCTCACGACACTGGGACAGTATCACATATGAAACTAGGAAAATCCCAGTCAAAATAGAACATATGGTTACTGTAAACTTTAGAAATGTACATAATGGGGGGAAAAAGTCTGATACTGGGCAGTTACTTAAGATCTCCAACTTCAGCCACCAGGATCACTGAGAACCGTAGGAAATTATCGCCATTTCTTTCATCAGACTTTAATGGTTTAACCTATAAAAAGACAAATATTGATTTTTGCCCAATAAAATAATATCTTGGTGGTATCCTGACTTTTTCTTAAAAGATGTTCATTAACACAAGTGCTTTATATTCTAATTAAATCCTGATGGTAAAGCACATTACAATATTCAGACAAGGATTCCCACATCTATTCAATAAGCTAAGTATTTGTTTTCCTTTTTTTCAGATCACCCAAAACACTACAATCCTTAGCCATACAAAGGCATAACAGCTCTACTAAGTTTCCAAAGCAGACAGACATCTAGGTTCTTATTTATTCAGTTATATTTGCACACCACACAGGAAAAAGAAACCACATTAAGCACTGCTGAGGGATCCTGACAAAGAAAAGGAGTCGAGTGAGCCACACAGAAAGCTCCTAACCGTGCCTGCCACTTGACCTAGAATTAAGAGAACTGCCAAGTTTAAGAGTAAAGTTTCCTCACTGCAAAAAAAGAAAAGAGGAAAAAAAAAAAAGGAGAAAAAGTCTATGCTTCTTTTCTTAGTCACTCCTTCAAGGAAAATCCTGAAGCCAGAATAAAGTTTGCACTGGGTTTTAGTTACAGTTAATGTATAAGCCAACAATGTTTACTCAATATTATATAGGCTTTGCAACACACCACGGCAGTAAATTAGCTTGATATATTAGCTCTGTGCTGAGAAAATGAGACTGTCCCTGAGATCTGTAAAGCACTGCAAGTATTTCCCCCATGGTACAAAGATGAGTTCAGGTCACAGCAATAAAATCTAGGCCAACGTGCTGTGCTGCACACAGAAGAAAAACAAGCTCCAGGATCCTTGCTGCCCTCACGTACACATGTGGAAAACATCCACCAGTCACCACGGTGGCAACACTTGCCAACTCTAAGGACAGGATTTTTTCCTTCTTCTTTTCACCCCTATGCCCATCTCAAAACAGTTCTCTATGGAGAAAAATAGCTGTACCCTTTCTGTTCTTTCCTCTTCCTTCTGATCTCCCCTAACAATAATCTTCTACTGAAATGAAACAAAAAAAAAAGAAGAAAATCGGTCTGTGATGGGAAAGAAGGATTAAAGACATTAAGTTCATTCCAAGCATCTCTTGTTTTGTTGGCTGTGTCTTTCCACCTGAAGTTGCTTAGGACAGACCTGTTCTGCTCACCATCAATTACTCCAGACACACTTTGCTTAAAGGTGAACAACAAAAGGAGGCTGAGGGGTTGGGGTCTTCACATCACAGCTCCTGTCATATGAACCCATTTCCTGCTACAAGGATACCCTCTGGAAGTGAGAACGACACTCAGCCTTTTCCAGGTTCTGTTCTTCTGTAGACTCATTTTCAAAATCAGAAAGTGACATTTCCTCCATGCCCAAGAACACCAAGAAGCTCAAAAGAGAAGTATTTGTAAAATGTTTTGAATTACTGAGTAGGCAATATTCTATAACAGCCAAGTACTCTTAGCAAAGCTACAATTTGAAGGATGTCCCTACTTGCTGACACAGACCCTTGTGCTACCTTCCTTTTCCATGCTCGTGGTTCGTCATTTAGGTGTGAAGTGATGAATGAAGAAACAGCTCCCTGTTCATTTAAAATCCAAGACCTTTGACTGAACAGCCACTTCTCTCTACAGTTTAACCAGAAGAAAGAAAATATTATAACCAACTCAAACACCAGTCATGTGATGTTCACAGTCGTACAGCGATAACAGAGCAAACAAAAAAAAGATATCTGGAAGGACATACAAGCACTACCAAGGGGTAAACTACATATTTTGCCAGACTGACATCTTTTCCATAGGTGGCCTATCTCTGACACTATGATAAATAAGTACAGAATAAAACTATTTGACTGCTGGCTTGAGAATTTTTAATTGCTCCTCCAAATCAGATGGCATAAACCCACACTAGAACACGGGGTAGGTGAATCCTACATTTGACAGCTGATGAGTGTTTCATTGCATTCTGAAGTGCTGTATTTATTATCTCACAAGCCTGGTGTCCTGAGGGGGAAAAGTGTGAGCTGTACAGGTATTTAAGGCTACCACTCAAGCTCACAGCCTTTGCAGTGACACTGCTCAACGTTTTGCTCATATCACACTGAAAGCTATCGTTAGCAAGGCTGTAATAGCTCCCATTTGACTACAGAACTCAAAACCTCTCTCTGTTGAACAAACAAATTTTCCTAGATTCTTCAAATTTCATGTAGCATGAACCCAGTATATGCCAGCAGAGTATTATCCAGGTAGAGAAATGTCACTGAAGCTTGGTTAGTGATTTAAATAGGTGATGAACCACTTAGGTCAAAAGGATCTACCCATTTGCTCATACTTTAAATCATTATTTTTTTGTATCTGGTTTAAGCTTATTCACTTTTCACTTTCTGCTACACATTCTTTATTCATTTATTCAAAAACAAATAGTGTGATTTGTCGGAAAGCAGATGCTGAAGTGTGAATATCAGAGCTGGTTAAGTGCAGACATTTTTTAAATGGTGAAAACAAAACCTGACTTTTTCTAGTAAGAAAACTCAAGTGTGGAGCTGAAAATAGAAACAATGTAAAATAAAACATTTTGATGTTTTTTATAATTTTCTACCAATAAACTATTTATGAAAAATGTCCTCCCTGATGGAAAAAAGCATTGCTACCAAATAACAGTAAGACATGAGTTAGCACAAGTTAGTTACGCCGTCCTGTACTGAAGTCAGGATTCATTAATTGTTTTCCCACTATCCACATCTGGTACAGTCACAATAGGAATTCCAGGAGTCACATGGAGGCTTTGGAAATGGCAGAGGGTTGTAACAAACAGTGCAAGCCCAGGCTTTTTCTGGGTGCAGCTTTGGTTCCCACTGGAGTCAATGGGTGGTAGGGACACTCCCGCTCCCTTTAGATGAATAGTTTTGAAACAGAAGCCGAGATGACTCTGACTCAGATGGATCTGAGTATTGGATACATGTGGATCTTGTTAATGATAGCAAATAAGTCTTGGTGGCTCAAGCTAAAACCATGTGTCGTCAGGATTTACCAGCATATGAAACAGTTTCATCTTGCACTATAATCTGGGACACCATTCTTTTCATAGACTGACCCTGAGCAGCACTCTCTTTTGGGTACTATTGGTACACCTGTCCCAGTAAAAATTTATTGCCTCGTCATTATTTTAAGCCATCAGCGCTGCTCAGTAAGAGGGTTAAAACCCATTAGCACAATATAAATATACCAGTGTTAACAGCCTCCTATCTTTTCCATCAGTAGAGAAGATATCAGATCTACCGTTAAAGGCAAATTGGGGTTATTGAGGAAAATTAAGCCCCTGCCCTGAAACAGGACTTAAATACCAAAGGAAATAAATTTAGAGCTCAAGAAGGAGACAGAGAAGGGCGACTAGAACATGAGCTAAACATCCCAGAAACGGTCACCTGAAACGGCACAACAGGGTGTATTTTTTTCTGGCAAGGCTTACCATGACAGCACAAAGTTAGTAGGTGCCAAGTGTTCTCCCTTAAAAATCATGCATGGAAAGCTTCTGTTTCCTTGGGTGTTTCAAGCTGATCTGAACCAAGTCTTCCTCACAAATCAAAGGGTAGAGCAGAGGTAAGTAATTACCCTTTTCTTGCAGTTCTAAGATATTTAGTATTTTAGTTCAGTTGATCACACCATGTTACAAGGTCCACGGAACTTGTTTCTGCTAAGAAATGAATCTGTTTTTTCGGTTTACCACACGCCAGTTCCTCAAAAATATATGGAAAAGATAGTTTTGTACAGAATTGTTCACTGGCATGGGAGAGAAGCAAGTCTCCTTAAATACTGCAGTTACCCTTCACTTTTGAAATTAATACAGATGGAGCGAGAACAGTAAATTGCCACTTGTATTTTCATGTGTATTTTTTCTGTATGAAAATAAGCCACAGCCTGACTGTGCTTTAAAGGGCACCACACACCCACACGGGACATGGGTGTGACACATTCTGCCTTCACACTTGACATTACCGCAGTAACCTTTCTGCACAGACAAATGCACAGACTGACCTCCTCAGCGACATGTATAGAGAAAACCAGGTCAAATTCTGCACTTCTTGCAATTAATGACAAAATTGCTGCAGACATCAATGACTGTTCAACAGCCCTTGTTTTGCTTATTAGAGGATTCATCTCTAAAGGATCAAAAAAAAAAAAAAAAAGTCTTGCTGTCATTGAAATTGATGCAATTTGAAAACATTCGATATTCAATATACTCCACACATCCTGGACCTTCCCACAGTACCTCTGCAGTACCTCTCCCACTCTCCTCTGCTCATTTTTTTCCTTGACATAAAGCAATCCACACACACAATTCCAACAGTATCATTAGAGATGTCTCAACACCTACTAAGGAGCAAAGGGATTTCTATTCATTAAATGGATATAGGAATAGTGTATTTATTGTTTATTTTCCCAAAGCTGTAAACATCCACAGGGAGAACTTTTATTTAACTTGTATGTCAGCGGGAGAGTTGGATGCTCCCAGGTTACGCTCCACATCTTGTGCTCTGCTCTCTACAGTCATGGTGAAACCTCACCAACAGCCCAGCTCCAGAAGGGGAAATCTAGTCACCCCTTTTACATCTTTCATGTGCAGCAGCCATGGTAAGTGTGAAGCCAAGCGATGCAGATTCCAATCCCCAGCCCAGGGCAGGTGTGGAGGACGTGAGATGATGTGCACCTCCATTAAACTGCAGCATAGCTCCATGTACTTATTTCACATTTATATTGCATTGGTATCCAGAGACCTCTGAGAGGCCTCTCTCCAGCTCTGAAACTAACCTGAAGTATTTTAGAGAGATGTTATTGGAAACAGGTTTCCCATTTGCTTAATAGTCTCTTCTGTTTCATAGTTACTTTGAAGTGTTCATAAAAACTGAGATTTACAGAATATTGATATTATTATATAATCACATAATCAGTCCCTGGTTCTACATTTTTCCTTTCCTATATAAAGAAGAATAATAATTCATCAAATTACTGTTTCTTCCATGTTTATAACAAATTTTAAATATAACATCCCGGGCAAGCTTCACTTATCATTTTTAACCTATTTTTATCTGCTTTATGTACTTTTTTTAATATGCATTTTAAGTCATGCTCCCAAAGAGTATATTTGAGAAGGCAAGCATCACAAGGGCAGAGGCCACTAAAAAAAAAATTACATTAAGTTTAACATCTTTTTGAGGGGACCTGCTTAATTAAAAATGGCCTTTGTTCCATGAGGTTGCATAAAATAACATTTCAATGGAGTACTTGTGGAAACTTTCCCTGACTGTGACAGTGCTGCCAAAATCTAATTAGAGACTCATCTAGTCATATATATCAATGTTATTGTCTGTCAGGCAGCCACAATGTATCATGGTTAAGTGGATTTTTAACTGTCTAAATCAGTCTGTCTAAACAACATAAAATGGGAAACAAATCAAAAGACCAGTTAAAATCATGAAAGTGACACGTATTTATTATAAAATGCCATTTGTTGTATTAATCGGTTTAATGGCAGGGAGATGGAGCCAGGTGCATCAGAGCAGTGATTTTCTGCACAAGGAGATGATGTTACTGCTCATGTAAGAGACAACACTCTCCAGCCTTTACAGCTAATAGGACTCAATGGGCTTCGCTGTGTTTCACCAACACCCCAAAGTGGTTTTCAGTTTTAAGGGGCTATAGCTGTCATAATACTGGGCCTTCAAAGTGCTCCTGATGCCTTTTCCTGGTCTTAAAATTAAGAGAGCTGAACACAGTTAAGAGGGGAAAAGGGTTTTACCTCGGTATTTATTGAAGGATCCTCAGGGGTGCCGAAATGCACATGGAAATGCACCCCGAAATGGCCTCCCACGATGTGATGTGTGTGCAATTATAGGCCTTGCTAATTAGCACATCTATCAAAGATTGCCCAATGAGCGACTCCAGCAAGACCTCTCAGCGAGGAACCTTCCCCTGGCTGGGCCTGGCTTTGTTTACAGAATGTGTTCTGGAGAGGCCTTTGGTGTCTGGGGTTTCCAGAATATTTGATCTCTTGGCTTAACTAGGTCTAAGAGAAGTTATCAAACTTAAAGAGTTAGATCTATGTAGGCTAAAAGGACTAAGAATATACAAAAGCTATATAAAAGACTGTATAAGAGGAGTATAAAAGGAAAAACAAAAAATCATCATGGCATCACTACGAAATGTGGCCTTAGAGATCACCCTGTGTGCACAGTGCCAGCCAGCCCTCCCCTCAGCCACGGAGGAAGCCGCTTTCCCTGCGAGGAAGCCACCTCCCAAGGCCTCCTCGAGCACCAGCAATGACACTGCACACACACCCTGTGAACAGCACAGCTAGGCCAGGAAGGAGTAAGAACAGTGCTTTTATTTTAAACTCTTTCAGTCTTGACTTCCTAATCTTTAATTTTTAACTCATATTTCCTTTTTAAAGTTAAGCTGTAATCACCCCCTGAGCTGTTCAAAATGTAATCATGTTGTTCTGCGGCCTTGAAGTCACCTCTAAGGGCAACTCTCCACCACCTCTTCTGCAGCAGAG
Organism: Oriolus oriolus; assembly: GCA_013400235.1. Taxonomy (NCBI): domain Eukaryota; kingdom Metazoa; phylum Chordata; class Aves; order Passeriformes; family Corvidae; genus Oriolus; species Oriolus oriolus. The sequence goes on from VXBT01000503.1 coordinate 1,332,020, forward strand.
ATGAAGCTGCTAAGGAACTGATGGAGACCAGGAATGAACTTCCTAAACACTGCTTCTTGGCTCCATAGACAGGAGAAACAGCATCACTTCCCAGCAGAGGCTGCTGCCTTTGGGAAGTGAGCAGAGGAGCCCAGATCAGCACAGGTGCTTTCCAGAAGGCAATGCCTGGCACTGCTCAGCTCTTCTCCCTCCACCCTCTGAAATGCTGGGGTTTGTTGTTTGTTTTGTTGTTGGGGGGTTTTTTCCCTCTCAAATCAGCATTTATTTCCCCAGTATCTCTGTGCTCTTTTATTTGTTCATTTTGTTCATCCATGAGGTTGAGGACCACTTCTACTGCTTGCAGAGTACTAAGCACAAAGCAGATTTTCAGAATCACACGCTCACAGAATAGGCTGAGTTGGAAGGGACCCACAAGGTCATTGAGTCCAACTCCTGGTCCTGCAGAGACACCCCAACAATCCCACCCTGTTCCTGGGAGTGTTGCCCAAATGCTCCTTGAGCTCTGGCAGCCTTGGGGCCGTGCCCATGCCCCTGGGGAGCCTGTTCATTGCCCCACCACCCTCTGGTGAAGAACCTTTTCCTAATATCCAACCTAAACCTCCTCTGATACAACTTCAGACCATTCCCTCAGTCCTGTCACTGGTCACCACAGAGATCAGTGCCTGCCTCTCCTCTTCCCCTCACAAGGAAGGCGTAACTGCGATGATTCTCCCCTCAGTCTTAATTCTGTCTTTAATTTATGCCTGTAACACCCTGCAGCAGCACATTCTGACTTTATGGTAATTTTCCACCACATGTATGTTGTTGGCAGAACGATTTTTTCCTCTCTCTTTATAAGAATTAGAAATGAAGAATTTCAGTATTGAAAGCTTTTAACAATGGGATGCTTACATATCCACGAGTGAAAAAAGCATTCACTGACCAGCCCTGTTGCTGCTCTGAGGGGCGATTTACGTTGAGTATAGATCCACAAATATGATTGACTTAGAAGTAAAAAACCATCAGTAGGAGAAAACCACGCTCAACCTGCCACCAGACTCTGAAGCTGCCAGTCACTGACACCGTGTTTCACTCAGTCACAGCAAGGAAGGATTTTGGTTCCTGAAACTGAAAACTAAGTGGTTATCATGGCTGGAAAGCTTGTATTTTAAAGGAACATTCATTCTTATTCAATGACATGTCATGAATTTTGCATGAGGCACAGTACTTGGTGTCAGAAATTATATCAGCTCCAGCGAGGGGGACAATGATACATATGTTTGTACAAAACACATAATATGTTTTATTTAAAGTATGCCATAAATATTTTTGCCCTGAAGCAGGGTTTAAAATGAGCTCCGTAAGGTGCCATAACAGAATGTATGTTCAGAAAGTAGAAAGAGGTGCATCTATTCCTAAATGTCTAACTTCATCTGAAAAAAAATGCTGGATATTCCCTGATAAAGCTGCCACTCCATTCTGAGATGGCTGATACCAATAGTAAAACATACAAGGCCACACTCCCTGTCATGGCTCACAATTTATGCACCAAACCTTTCCTCTCTCAAGAGCCTGAAGACAGCAGTACACTGAGAAAAGCAGAAAATCCCAACACTGATTACAGCTGCTTGGCATTCAGTGCTATCCAGCGTGAGAAAAGTAAAATCATGAGCGTGGTCTCCAAGCAAAGAGGGTCTTGAAAGCAGCAGTGGTGACCACATTGGCAGGTACCACCCCCTGCCCACACCGGTAGCCCTTGGTAGGCTGATGATGCTCTCCAGCATCTCCCCAGGATCACTCCTGGCAGGAATGCACCTCTCTCCCCTGCTCACCCTGCCTTGGAGCACCTACTGCAGCTGTATTTATGTCCTGAGTCAGGCAGATAATGGGGAAGGTGGATCCTGGAAGTGCTCTCAGCTACAGAGCACAGAACGTGAGGATGACTTGTGTCATTACAGCAGATTTGTTCAGAAGAAATTATTAAAAAGAGTAACTCAACCACTGAGACATCACATCTGCTCAGAGCACTCAGCTGTCTCTGGGTGGCTCAGTGTTTGAGCAAGGAGACTCTGCTGCTTTCTTCAGCTCTAGGGTGAGGTTTGGGTTTGTAGGGATGTACACACACGGATACACACATACAATGAGAAAAGCAGGAAACAAAGCCAAAATAGCTCAAGGCAGCCTGGAGTTGCACTCCATTTAACACTAAGTCACTCTCAATAAATCAGAATTGTCTGTCTCCTTTCTCAAAAAACAGTTTTAAATGATTCCAAAATCCTACTCCAGCAACTATCCCTGCTGCAGCAAACTGCAAAAGGCAGATAGTGACCAGAAAGCACCCAGGGTAAGAAAAACTAATGTTAACACTGAATGTGCGAAAGCAAAACACCTCCACAACAGGATGTGACAGGGATAATATCTGGGAAATATTGTTGTATTCACAGTTGCAAATGAGGCCAACTTAGCACTGTGGCCAACCAGTGCTTTTTAGGTGTCCATTTGCCAACACATTGATCGAAGCTTCACAAACTGAGGGAAATCAACGAGAGCCACAGGCCCCATGCTGCTGATCTCCCCCACTTCTGTCACTGAGGGAGGTCCAAGTGTCACTTAAGATTTAGAGCTACCAAAACAGGACCAGAAATCAATGATGGATTCTGAAAAGCTGTGTATGGGCTCCCATTTTCCATTAACAAAATGTTTAGAAATGCTCTCATGTCATACCTGTCACCAGCCAATATGTGTAGGGCTGAGCAATAATTATCTGGTTAGGCATTAGAAATAGAAGAATTTTGTTCACAGTGATTTAGGACAGACAAATGCCATCACCAGAAATGAAAATTATTGCTGGTAGATGGGAGGTGAAGTTCAGACCTGCTGTCCTGACAAAAGATCATACAAATTCACTGATGTCAGAAGAAGCTGCAACTTGTGTAAAGGAAAATTACATATTTACAAATTAAAGGAAAAAAACTTTAAAAACTAGTATAAAAATGGCAGTAAAAGGCTGACAAGGTTACAGAGTTCCAGTATCAATCTGCAAAAAATAATCATATACAGGAAAAAGAGGGGCTGAATCAAAGACTTCCATGTTCAACCTTGCCCACAGAGAAAATCATGGGAACATATGACAGGGTATGACAGGTCTGCCCTGTTTGACAGAAGGACAATTCCATTTTTAAAGCACAGGAGATGGTAGAAAGAAGGAACACTCCCCCATTGTGACATGCAGCATTCCCATCGATTCTGAACCATCTTCTCTTAAATCAATGGCAGTCTTCCCACTGACCTCCACAGAGGTTGGACTGGACCCACAGGGGAATCAATCCCATAGGTAGTAAAACAAATGAAGGCCATGGATTTCTTCATAAGCTAGTCACCAATAGAATTAAGCCAGTCAAATAGAATCAGATAATGATTTAAAATTCAAAATAAAGTCGTCTTTCTCCCTAGCCTACACTTGTCTTCCTCAGATATGTAGACATTTAGGATCTGAGCCAGCCTCATTCAGTGCAACAAATCTCCAACCCCCGTATTTTTGTGTTAGCTAACCTAACAGCATTTGGTCTAGGTGGAGACTAACTGAATAAAATATTCACAACATTGGGAATTGGAGCTCAGACAGGTCTTTAAAAAATCCAACTTGTATTTGTATTTTTGATGTGCAACCTAATTAGACCAGAGCATCTTTAATTAAGTGTGTCAGCCCCAGTGGAAGCCACAGAGTTCAACGCTAATAAAGCTGATAAGGTTTTTATTTTTCAGACTTAGTTTATTTAATGCCTCATCCATGTTAAGCCAATCTGTAACATATGGGCAGTTCTCCCACTATGGATTTATCGTTTGGGTGTTTCTTTTTGTGAATTAATGCAATCAAACTCCTGCCAGTGTTAATTATTTTTCTTCGAGAACAAATCCCAGAATTGAAAACACACACACACCTGTTACTTTTTCCATAAGCCATAGCACAGCAACTGAAAAATAATTTTAAAATGAGTGGAAAACCCAGAATGTTTCTGGGTTTGTATAAAAGATTTGGAAAGCATTCAAGACCACAGTATTTGTATTTCTGGCCTTATAGGACAAGCAGTAGAGGTGTAACAAAACCCAACTCAGTATCCACATAGAAAGGAACTATTATTTCAGTCTTTAAAGATCTCTCCTTTACTGTCACTTTACTTCAAAGGAGAGAGTGGGACGAAAGCTAGCTCATTGCTTCAACAAGTTTTAAAGAAATATGGCAAATCACTTACATTTTAGAATACTAAGCCCAAAACCTTCTTTTGAAGAGATGTGCTTTAGTTCAACCACAAGCAAAAGAACTTTAAAAGGAATATCACCAGTGAAATTGTACAGCTTATGTTATGCTTCAGAAAAAGCACTCCTTGCTTCCTTTAAATTTCTGAAAGGATCTTCCAGCCAGACACCCCTGGGCAACATAATGGTGGTCTTGGATATTCACCTGGAGCCAGCAGCTCTCGGAAATCTCAGACTCCCCCTCTCCTGTCTAAGCTGTAATATTGGGAACATTAAGTGCTAAATCTGAAGCATGATTTCACTGTTTGGACTTCAACAAAGCCACTGATCATTTTCATGGCTCATTTGTGCAAATTAATTGGTTAATATCTATGTAATGTTTTGGAGGTGGAAAGTACTAAACCATAGCTCTCAGTCCTGATAATCCTCTGTTGCAGTTTCATCCTCCCAGCTCTGGGCTCTCCACCACTATTTTAAATCTCTGCTGTTCCACGCCTCCTCCCCTTGCAAGCCAGCTAATTACCATCATCCATAAAAAAGGAAACATCCCTTTATAGGGAGACATGAACTAATAGCACTTTTAATTTTTAATTTTTGGCATTCCTTGATTACTAGAGCCACAGAACACTGACTGCAGGATTGTTGCTTTTGTTCTCCAGGCATGGAGAACATTGTTCTCATAGCAATGCTGCTTAGGACACACAGGTGTTCATTGCAATACTCACAAAATTTCATTGACTCCTACTTCTCGTTTGGCACACTGTATTTTGTGTGCCAAATAATGCCACCTCAGTCTTCCCATATTCCCTGTGCTGGGCAGGTGCTACTCTGCATGGAAAGCCATTCCTGAACTTGCCTTGAGACTCTCAGTTTTACTCAAATTCCTTCTGAATGCTCTGTTCTCCTGTGAGAAATGCAGGAAGTCAACAAAACCCAAACTTATTTCTTTATGATCACTTAATGTTTTTGCTGAGGAAATTCAATACCTTCCTTGCTTGCCACTTCTCTGTCCATTACTTCCACCATTTTCATCCCAAATGCGCCTCATACATGGTTAAGTTCATCTGCACATCCTGTTTTGTCGTACAAGGTCTGGAATAAAATTTTAATTCCTTGTAGCAATAACCTTGTTCTCCCAGGTGTTGATAAAGCATCCCCTGCACCCTTCTAGGGCTGTAAAACAATCTTTATCCTATAAATGTCTGCAGTGAAGTCTAAAAGCCCATGATCTGCCTGGACTCAAAGTTTAGCCAAATCCCACAGGATTTTATTTCCCTTCTCTACCTTTTCAGAAATCTACCAAATAGGTGGTATTGATGCACAGCATGGCAGCAATTTATTTAGGTTTGCTTCTGTTAATGACCACTCTCTATTTTCTCCTTTTACACTTTGACAGCCTGTAAATAAAGCAAAAAAATCAAAAAGTCTCTGTAAACCCAGGTCTGTCCACTGATATTTATAAACCCCTGTGCAACCTCCAAAACTGACCTCTATCATTGCTGAGAGAAGCACAGCATCCTGGTATTTAATTTATTGCTTTTTTACTTATTCAGCTGCCTCTCATCACAGAACTTTGCTTTCTTTACTTAAACTGAAGAGATTCCCAAGGGAAGGGGAAAGAAATTCTTGTTTTCAGGCACAGACAGGATCTTTCTGGGTGCACACACTGCTGCTGTGAGCAACAGAGCTGTAGAAACCTCCCATCCCCTGTGAAATTTGGATTCTCAACAAGGAAAGGCTTGGGCTCACATGGGTTATTTGCTGATCTTCTTTTAACAGCAGGGATATTGCCACACCTCTTATTATTTATCTCAGGGATTCTAAAGCAAAGCAGCTGAAAAAATAACTGCAAATACAAGGTTAGAAAAACAGAATAAGGAGAGCAAAACCACTGTCTTAAACTGTGGTTTAACTGTTTCCATGACCTTTGCAATCTCCTGCTTTTTACATGTCAAAGATACTGGGAAAACAGAAACTATTTTATTTTGCTCTGCCACTTTCACCCCTCAAATGAGAAGATTATTTTAGAAAATGTTTTTAGAGGTCTTGGTTAGCTACATGATGGCAGTAAAAGCTGATACATATTCCTTTATATGTTTATAAAGTCTGCTTCAATTTAATATTTAAGTATCATATACTAATTTTATAAACTTTTTTTTAAACCAATATGAGGAATTCAGGATACAAAGTTCTACTGAAGGACAGCAAAGGCTACAGTCCTGAATCCACACGTTTGAAGCATTCCCTCAGAGCTTCTGGAAAGCAGCGAATGTGAAGGCTCAAACACACATTAGAATCTGCTCCTCTTGAACCATATAAGAGAGCTTTCAGGAATCCAACTACAAATCACCCAGACAATTAGCTCGGTAAGTGTTCTTTTAAAACTTTCTTGTATGTCTGACCTGCCCCCCCTCAGCCTTCCCCAGACACGAAGGTAAGTCTGAAACCCACTAAAATACAGAGTAGTAGAGTCTTCTTTATAAGAAGTTTGAAGAATATTGGGAGCCAGAAATATCTGAAAAAATCAAGTAATCAAAGTTACAACATTTCTGGTAATAACTTATCTTGTGTTTGAAGCAGAGATACAGGGGGAAAAATAAGAAAAAAGAGGAAAAAAAAACCCTGCAAACCCTCAAGTAGTAGCTCATGAACACAAAGCCAATATTAAAATAAACAAAGGAAGAATCCATTTGGAAAAACTGGTCCAATGGGGAAGCACCCCATAGGGAGAGGGCTTATAACACTGGCTGATAAAGGCACAGGCTTCTCTTATTGTCAGGACCTGGGAACAATTCATTGTTCATGAAGTTGTTCCTTTTAGACATTCTATTTATTAAAATACTCCATCAAATTAAGACTTTTCTAACAACAAACCACAGAAAGTCAATACTGATGTTACTTAAAAAAACGGGAAGTGAGATGGAATAAAGCAAACACATTCACAAAGGACTTCTCCAATGATTCCCATAACCGCTGGGGGAATTTTGCCACCCAGGATGATTCTTAAAGTTTTAGCTCCTGTGGTCCTGCTACAATTGAGAATTTCAGCTTTTCTCTACCAGTGAAATATGCTCCTAACTTGAGTGGTTCAAGATGAAACCTCATAAATACTGAAGTACAGTAAAATACTCCAAACAACAAAAATATTGTTTTAAACCCAGGTTTATATTGTTACTGGTGAATAAACTAAAGCTTTTGCAGTTTCAGCCATCACTTGCTCAACTGGTATTCTTCCCTCTACATGAAATCCTTGCAGTAAGAGAAAGGAAGGAGGGCACACAAGCTTTTGCAAGTATTAAAGAGTTTCTGGATGTGCCATTTCAGTTTGCTGAGCAGCCCTGCACAAGAAACACAACTGGCCTCATGCAGGGACCTCACAAGTCATGTATGCAAGAAAAAAACCAAGATAAGCACAGCCTCAAAACATTCATAACTGCAGAGAGCAAAGCAGGGGAGCCTGACAAACCACACAGAAGATCTCGAGCTGTCTGAGGAAATCCTGCAACAGCACATGTCCAGGGGAAAACGCAAAACCACTCTGAATCTCATCACTCTGCTGCAAACAGGGGTCCTGACAGCTGTTTAACAGCACACTGGGCTTCCTCCTACAGCCTTGCTGCCCAATATGCATCTGAGCACTGGAATACTTTTGTGTTGTTGTTCTCAAATGAAAAGGTGCCATTTGCCATATGGGCTGAGCCAGCAGAGTCCCCCAAAGCCTGAAAAAAGTCCTGGTTTATGTGGCATGGAAATAAATAGCTTTGAGAACTGAGATCTCCTGGGCTCAGTCAGACCCTGTCTCCTGCTGGATCTCAGGGTAGGAGGCTCCAAGATTTCATTTCTTGACACCCCACCACAGTCTTGAGGCAGAAAAAGCTTCCCCCTACCAACATTAAACTCTGACAGTTCTGCATCCATTAATCAAAGCAGGATAGGGCTATTCAGACTATTTGTTTACTTGTCTAAGAGTGCCCTGCAGTTATTTGTTCTGCAGCACATACATGTTCACAGCACCCCCTTTTTCATCCCATGGCCGTGTATTTAGGCTTCCTGCACTTTTACCCTGACAGCCTATTGCTCACTAGTTAAGAACCACATTAGTTTGAGGATACCACTCATCTAACATTAGTGCTTCCATTAGTGTGGACAGTTCAAACTGGGCAAAATGCACACCTCATACATAATTTAATGGATTTCACATAGTGAGTCAAAAATTGTTAGTACAACAGGAAAAAAAAAAAAAAAATCAGACTATTTCTTCAGAGACTCATCACTGGGAGATTCCACAACCAGGGCAATTGCTCCACCAGATTAATGTTTGTCTCTGCACACAGCAGCACCAAGTGCACTGTAAGATGTTCCACCAATACCCTATTTCTGAACCAAAAAGCCACCCTCCTCTCTCATCAAAATCTCCTACTTTTCCTCTGGAAAGTCCTCATTATCCAAGTTTCTCCAGAACTCCTTTCTTTGGATCCCAGTGGTTTGTGTCTGCTCAGTACAGGATATAAAATTCTTCAGGAAAGAGTCTTTTGCTTCAAGAAAACTAAACTCCCACACACTATCATAAACCACGCAAATAAATCCATCAAGAACAGAATCCCATGCAGAATTTTTCTCCCACATGAGAGGCATGATAGGCAATGAACAAACCTGAGCAGGGATAGCATTTACTATTTAACCAGAATCAGATCTCTGTTGACTTTACCCCTTAACTGATTACATTTAACAGACTGACAGAGCAGGGCTGCGCTGACACAGAAACACTCAGACCGATCCTTAGCGGGGCCAGGCTGAACCATATCCCTCACATCTGCACAGCGTCAGAGGCTTTGCCTTGACACACAGGGCAGGCTGGGAGCCACCGCCAGGGAGGGAAGGCACCAGGGGAAGAGCTGCTGGGATCAGGATCCTCACGTGTTCTGCCTTGCAGTGTGATCTTATGAAACTCTAAAGTTCCTGTTGTGCTCCTCCATGCAAAGCTTTGCCTGCACCTCTCTAGGGATGGCACCCAAAATGACAGGGCTCCAGGCACTGCTGGGACATCAGTGTCAACAGAACTACAGCTGCCTCCCATCCCTCCTTGGACTGGCCTGATTGTTTCTTCTGCTTCCTTGCCTTCACACAATTTTATCAGGGCTTCTCATGCACTAAAGAAGTTATTAGTTAATTGATTCTAAAAACTCGAGTATCCTTAGCTAAAACAGGACAGTAATTTCTGACCTTTCTCTGGGATGATTCACACACTGCAGCCCAGTTCTTTTGTTACTTTCCTAAATTAGCCATTTGGAAAGGTGGGTTGGTCACCATTCGATCCCTCTTACTGCTACCGGAAAATCATCCAAATATAGCAGGAGGAAGTTACTGAGAGACTGTGACACGAAGGTGTAATTTCACAAATTGACATTGACTCACCCCATTTATCATACCCACCTTTCCCCTTCAAAAACAGTCCTATAAATCTCCTTGTGCTGCTGGTCTGAAGTTGCACTGAATTAATATGACCACATCCTTTTCACATCAACCCTTTCCACCCTGCTCTGGTCTCTGTCCTGACCATCAACCCAAATCTGACCTCTGGGATGGAATTGCTCCATTTAATCCCAGAAAGAAAAAGTTTTCAAGCTGTAATGACCAGTTTACAGTCCAAGTCTCAATGTGGTTTTACCATAGAAACCTCCCCCTGCAACGGTCCTCATAGGTGTCGACATAATATCACACCTTCCCCTTCTGCTTTTGTGCTCTCTCTGATATCCTTCCTCTCTCTAAGCAGAGCATTCACCTCAGTATCACAATTTTCCCTGGGTTAACTAGAGACAACTGGATTTTCCTTTTTTGAAAGGAACTTTTAGACCCCTAGGAAAAAGCTTTAGGTGAGATCTGAGTGTTAGAGAAAGACCTGCCGCATAAATTTTAAAATCAAATAAACATGAGTTCTCATCTCTTAAAGAAAAAAAATCAAGACAGTTCAATTCCGAGTCTAAGCTCTAAGACAGGACAAAGAAATGACTGAATACCTGACAGCAAGAAAAAGAAAATTATAGTATTTTCAATAGCAAAAGTATTAGGAGCATGAGAGAATGATAGCAGAGCATGTCACAGGCTAAAGGAGGTCCAGAGAGAAAAGAAACAGCTGTGATCTATAATCAAATTATAGGAGCTGGGATGCATAATGTATAAACACATGCAATATACTGTGCACATTCAGATCCCATTGACTTTTTTTTCTTATTTAAATCATCTTACAATAAAGCAATATTCTTCTCACCTATCCATGAAGAAGGTTCATAAGGCTAATGTGAGTGATCACTTACGAGACCACTAGCCTTAAGTTTAAATGAATGCGACTTAGATAATGATTTCTTTCCAGCTTCAAAGTCAAGACTGTTCAAAACAGCCAACAGAAACAGTACAATAGATCTGTTTTGAAGACAGAAAACAAGAATCACTGTTCATGCACTTTTTTTGCAGTCTCCCAGCTGCCAGACCCATTCATATGAACAACGATTGAAGTAAACTACCAGCCCCAGATCAAGTACACTGGATGTCAAAAGTGACTGGCTGAGGCAGACAAGTAATGCTTGGTGCCTGAACTCCAGAGTCACAGCAGGGTTTAAAAAAGATGAACTGGAATGGTGGTGGATGAAAAAAACATGAGCTTTCCTTCCTGAAGCCATCAAATGTCTCTGGAATCCTTGGAATCAATATTTCTTCATAGATGTGTAGATGGACAAGTGAAACCTATCCTCAGCAAGTGAAAGTCCTTGTAGGAAAGGTGTATTATGTCCTTTTCTGGTCTAGCCACGTCCTGGTACCCTGCAGTTAATTTACAAGAATTCCAAGAGCTCTATAGAATATTTTTGTGGATTGAGCAAGTCAACATGAATGCCGGACCACAGAAATGGATTCAAAAGAAGTGCAGTTTGGGAGGAAAGCACTCCGAATTTATTAGCCTTGAATGGTCAAGGCAGCTTTTTTACATATTTGCAATCACCTTCCGTGACGCTGAACAGCAAAGCCAAGAATTTCCTGATATAAGGGCAAAACCTGAATTTCAGTGTGCATACTTCCCAGAGAAATGAGGTTCTTCTGAAGTGTCAAGTCTTGTGCCTTTAGGTAGTAGCCCTGGATGGGAATCCTGCCCATGTTAGACATTAGAACAAGAAATTACAAGCACTTTGTCTTCTGAGTGACTTATTATGCTCCATGAAAGTAGTGAAACACTCATGTTCTCTGTCCCAGACACTCTAGTTCAGGATGCTTTATTGAAATGCTACGGTGTTTTCTTTCTGTGATTTATAACCTTACATATTCCCACATGCACTGAAAGACACTCAAAACACACAGGCAGTCTCCTGGTTAATAAAAACCAGATCCCATTTCAGCCAACTGTATTACCTGAGCAATCTCCATCTTAAGAACAGCAAAATCAAGGGAAGAGACAAAAGGTAACCCCTTGTAAGCTGAGGATTAGAAGACCATCTCACGAGTCTTTTCAGAGCTCACCACAACCTTGCAACAGGCTGCCACTGCTTAGACTCAATTAGATAAAGTATCACTGAAGCTTTGATTTAAGCTCATCTGCCACCCAAGATTAGACCACCAGATAAACATTAAACCAATGGATAGCCTTGCCTTGTGTAGCTCACAAGTATAAAACCAAACAATAACAATCAACAAAACAAACAAACAAACCAGCAAGAACTAGTGGGAGAGTGTATATATAAAAAATTACCACGATGAGTTACAAAAGCAAAATAATACTACCTTCATTTCTATTGACTCTAAGGGTTTTTAAAGGCTCAAAATACTTTTTTAACCAAAAGAAAAATCTGCCCAAAAAAAGGCATGCTATGAACATTACTCTTATTTCTACAACTGCAAATAAAGAACATGAGGAACAAAGCAATACGAGAAGTCATTAAAACAGAAGTGCAAGACCTCTTTCTCTTTCAGAATTGTGTTATTTCAGATTACTTACAGGGTCTTCCTCAACAGCAAACATTGTTTTAGAGGACCACAATACGCTATACGGCGCAACTCTGAGCTTCAGGTTAACAGGGAATTAATTATCTTCTAGTGAAAAGATCCTTAAAGACAAAGAGAGACTTCTCTACTTACTTACTGCTAACAGGTAAAATGAGTTGCCATTAGATTATTTTAGACATATTTGGGCATATTTTAGAAGGGTTTTTCTAAGTTTGTGTAACAGCATATTTAAAGAAAATGAGACATTTCCAAGGAAATGCTCTTGTGCTTTTTCAGAACAAATCCCACACCAAAATGAGCTCATCCTCAGCTCTGCCCTACCCTGGGCACAACCTCCTAAGTTAATAATCTCCACCAGAGAAAGAGGCCCTGCAAATGCCCCACAGCAGGCTGAAAGACAAGCACAGACACCATGCCCAAGCCCCAGAACACACCTCAGCCAGATCCTACCACAGAATTACAACGAAGCAATTCCTTCCGGAGGTTCGTGCTGTTGCCTTTGTTTGTGGTTGGAGTTGGAGGTTTTTTAGTTATTTTTTATCATAGCTCTGTCCTTTCTGATAAACAAAGCAACCACCTCATCTCACTGCCCAGGCATTTCTATTGCTTCATCACCGCATGATCTCAGCACCTTCAACTCCAGCTTCATTCTCACAGCTCCCAAATTGCAAAGGAATATAATGATGCTATCCCACAGCTGGGAAACACAGACTAAAGAGTTGAATTATTTGCCTGTGGTCAAAGATCGTGGCCATGAAAGAGTTGATAACTCAACACTGGACCACAGGGACATACTTCACTATCACTAATAGCTTCTGCTGGGTAAGTCAGCAAGGTGCTGAGCATCTTCTGAGACTCAGTGAGAGTGATGGCTCTCCAGATAGACTCCAAATGCATGAAACCCACAGAGTGAACATTTCTTTAGCTCATCTTTAGATGGTAAAGCAAAAAAATATTTCCGCTTACTTTTCCATGAGACTCTAATTAGCTACGATTTTGTACGCAACATAGAAAACTCAAGCCTATGGTTTCCTCCAGTCATACACATGCCATTTCATACATCTTCAGTGAAAGAAACTTCAGTGTCACTGTGTTGCTTTTTTTTTCTTTAAATTAAAACAACAAACACGGGCCTACGCAAATTTTTTTCGCAGTACACACAGGTTTACGTTCAGAAACCCCATTAGAAGAAATACATAAATTAATGTACAATTATGTTTCCGTGGGATTGACGGTAAAAGACAAAAATGAAGACTGTTTGGGATTTAAAACTCTTCCAGCAGCTCAGCACCATGGGGCACATTTCAAAGTTAACTGGACACAAATTCTCCAGTTAAGTTCAGTTCACAGCCCTTCTACTAAAGTCAGTTGAAGTTTCAAACAAGGAGGAGATGTGACAGGGATTTGACTTGAGAGCCCACCAGCTACACCCATCTGAGGAGGGGTGCACAGAGTGGATCACATCCTCGATGGCTCTTCACTGCTCCTGACTTAGGAACAACACCCAGAATGAAACAATAACCAAGAGCCAGGAAACACACCGTTTGAGAACCATCCTGGAGTTGTGGATAGCCTGATTATCTCCCAGTGTCTTTACTGAAGATTTAAAATACCTTTCCCTAGGATGTTCAGAGGGCAGAACTCCCAAAGATTTCCCCTGGCTGTTGCTACTCCCCCGTGGTGCACAAGTGCACAACATGGGCACAGCCTGGCACTGCCCTACACACTGTGGATCGTCCGTATTTACTCTCCCCCGCCAAACCCGATCAAACCATTTTGGTTCAACGGTAAACAGAGATGCTGTCCATTACACCAGTTTCAGAAGGTGGTGAATTCATGGGTGTCAGCACAATTGCAGCTGTTTAAAACTCAGGTACAGAATGATACAATGAGCCCCATAAAGTCCTCAGTGCATTGCAGGGTCAGCTCTCCACAAACATTATCATATATTATATTATAGTGAAAATTAGCTGAGATTTTTTTTTTTTTTTTACAGTAAGCCACACAGAGAAAAATCATATTTCATTTATAGATACTCTAAGAGGGTGAATTTTATCCCTGGCTCCCAGGACTTGTACCAGCCACACAGCAGATCTACACAGTGGATAAATTTGGCCTAGCTTGACAGTGAGGAAAATTGCACCAACTCTAGTAAGTTGCACAGTTTGTACTAATCTATGTTTTATTCCTTCACATACACCTCAATTTGAGGGGAAAAGAAATAGATATCAGATGTGACAAGTGTATGTTTTTTCCCCCTGATATCTGACTGTTCATTTTGCCTTGGAAGGGCTGGAGCACCTTTCAAAAGTTTTAGCCCTCTGTTTCTGAGGAACTTATCCTTGTGGCATGTCTGTCAGTTTTCACAGTGCTCAAGCAAGTCTTTGCAATTTTCACATAATGGCAGTTGTTGACAGGTTGTTAGGGCTGACAGTGAATATGTTTGAAAAACTGTCAAGCTGGTGAAAAAAAATTAGAGGAGAGAGAAAGAGCCTCCTTACATTTGTAACAGCATGTTAAACTGTAAATGCATTCTCAAAATGCATAGGCCTACTTCCAGTCGTGTTACTTGCTCTACAATGACAGCATATATGAATATATGATCCTTAAAAATTAATGTCAGATTGTCATTTTACAGGTCATGGTCACATTACTACAAAACTGTTTACCTTTATAAAATTGATTTTACCTTTAATGCTCAATAATAGCTGTTACAAGCAAAGAAATTGCTAGAAGTAAGGTGCCAGTGCAACTGGCTTTTAATTAGCTTTATAGTGCTTTTGCCAGAGGTATTACTGGCCCCTGAGAGCCCACAGCAATGTGCAGAACCTGGCTTTGGACCAAGGGCCGTTTCCAGCTCTGTACACAGGTGGTGTGGAAGGTCTCCCAAAGCCTCTCAGAGAGGAGAGAGACCAGCAGCACCTGTGGCAAAGCCCCAGCCTTGAACCCTCTTCCACAGCCACCAGTGTCAGGTTCATGGAGAGTCTCTTTACCTAAAATCGTGACATTCTTCAGAAATGAACCTGTGTGGACGGATCTTTATTTACATTGCCAGCCAGTGAACTCCAAAATTGTCCCTTGAACAAAGCAGGCTAAGAAGCAGAGAAGCACCATGAATCTGACATAATAGAAATTACTTTGCCTCATTATTTTAAGACAGATTCAGCTCATTTTGGTGATGCTGAAATACATGGCTAGTAACTGATATTAATGAGGAATCGCTTCCCTTACATGTCAGACAGACTGATTCTTCCTTGAAAAAGAAGTTCTATAATTCAACTTATTTCTGGGAAGAATGAACTTACCTATCTCTCCTTCACATAAGAAATTTCTTAATATAATTTTAGTTCACATTTTAAATAACTTTTTCTTACAGTCTTTTTATAGCACTGCTTTGCTTATCATTTCAAGAGTAACAGTATGAGCCCTGAGCACCTACAGTGTGAGACAGGTCTGCTTTGTCTAATATTGGAAGAGGCTAAAATAACTGGGAAGAATAAAGGGCAGGCTAGCATAATCACAGCCATGAAATTATTATAATCATGACAGAGTACTGTGGACTGTATTCACAACAACAAAACTGGTCTAAAATAAAGGGGTTTGATATGGCCAACTAAGTAGAAGCAGTATTGCAAGTAGGCAGCAGCTGAGATTGCAACAACATGACCAGCAGAAAAATAAAGTTATTAAAAATAGGCAAAAGAACTGTAGTGGATAAATCCATGAAGGAAGATAGCAAAGGTGATATAGAAGAATTCATGGATGATGCATCTCCCAGGGCTACATGCAGCATCAAGGATATGCTGGGGCTTGAAAATATACTAAAAAACAAAAGGATAAAAAAATACAGAAGGTAACCAAAACAGAATGGCAAGGAAGAAGGCTAAAAATGAATCATGCAAGAAAGTCTAGATAACATGACCAGGAACCACCAAACTCTGTAGTAGAGAGAGGAAGGAGACTCTATGAGGTTCACTGTGGGCTTACATCCTAGACTGAACTCAAAACTTGATGTGTCACAGAAGCTTCTTCCATCTCCTGCTGAAGTCAAGAGAAGAACTCCCATTTATTTGAAGAGAAGCAGGATTAGGTCCTAATCCTTCTGCCTCACTATCCAGTAAAGTGAGGATAATAATTGTATTGACAGGTAATTCTGTCTCACAGGAGTATTCGGAGGATTACGTAGCGTCTGCACTGTGCTGTGAAATGCTAAGTGCTAAATATGATTATACAGGGATTTCCATCCAAAGATCTCAAAGCACTTTCCAAACATTAATAATTGAAGCTTTATAATACCCTTAGGACTGCACATGTAAAGAAGGCAAACAAGATTCAGGGCTCAGCAAAGCGGGCAAGGATTATTAGACTTATTTTATAGTGGATAAACTACACCACAGTGAGATTAAGTGACTTGCCCAAAGTAACAGAACAAATCAGTGACACTTCAGAAAACGAGCCTAGAAGGTCAGACTCCTTCACACTTTGCACAGAAAAGACGCACACAGGGTGAGAGGGTCAATCAGCTTTTGGAAGGAGTTGGATGGATCAGAACATCACAGAGATGTGGAACATTCAGAGAAGACTGAGAAGAGCACAAGAAAAACAAACAAGGTTTGTTTATTTTTAGGTTCGTGAGCAAGAACCAATAGAAGAAAATAAAGCAGAAAAAGTAGAGTTTATTGGCAGGAGGTACAGCCACTGCTAAGAACATCAATTCTTTGGCTTACAGATTTAACAAAGATGACAGAGAACACATGTCAGAGCTCAGATTAATTTCCCAGGGGAAGAACAAATACAAAAGGAAATTGAAATCATGTTAGAACAAGAAATCAAGAAATCAGAATGACTGAAGACTGGTTGGATGAATGGAACACACTCCTCTGAAGTTCTAGAACAAAAGGCAAAGAAAGTATTGACAAAATCCTTCAAAATAATTTTGTTTTCAGAGAATTACACAACCTCATCTGACACTGAAATGGACTTGAAACTCAGGGTGGCAAGCAGAGCTAGAGGAAATCACAGCAGTCTTGGCAGATAAGAACAAACAAATGTAAACAAAGACGGCTTCTGAGAACATTCAAGAACTCAGTTTTGTACATGATGACAAAAGAAAGATCTTGTCTAGCAAACATGACTGAATATAAAAAAAAAAATACAGCTCTGGAAGTGAACTTACTCGGACTGTGTTACTGGCTCTACAATGCTAACAGGGCCAACAAACCACCTTAAAAAGCACTGATATTGCAGGACTTTAGAAGCGACCTTCATCTGCCAGCCAGCAAGAATTTGGAGCAAAAGATTCTGGGATAGAGCTGCAATATTCCGATGAGGCATTGCAGCAGATGCTCAAAGTGAAATTTGGTTGTCAGGATCAGCATTTGGAGATGAAACAACTTCCCTCAAAATGTGTGTCTGTACAAGTTTCTCAAGGGCTTCTGAACCAGAGGGAACATTGGACCAGTTTTGGAGGGAGCAGTAAGTGGAGCCCACTGTCAGTGGTTACTTCAATATTAATTCTCATTTCATTGCAACAGTGAAAAGGATGCTTTCACTGCCTTGGTGCAACACAAAGTGTTTTGTACACTGGGAATGAACATAAGTCCAAGATCTCTCTGCTTTAGCTACTAGAAGGTTTGAAAGGAAATAGCACAAATCTATACAAGCACAAATTGTGTATATAAACAAAAAGAAAATTAAGAAATGTACATTACAGTAAACTCAGGGGGAGAACAGAAGTGTCACATGGTTGTGTGTCTACACAGTGGCCTACAAAATCACGGAAAAAAGGTGTTAAGTACTTGCTGAAAAAGCAATATTGAACTAAAATTGCCAAACATAAAAGTGGGACTCCAGAAGTATTCTTGGCATCACTTTATTTGGTTTTAGATTTTGGTAAAACAAAAAGGCATTTCCTTGGTTATTTCACTGCACAAAAGAAGCTGTGAAATAAATACAGGAGACCAGCACCTGTAAAATGTAAAGCATTGTCTTTAAATCCAGTCTCTCTCCTGTACCAGATTCTCAGCTTTGCTTTTGCTAAATCAATTTCTTCTGTGCCATGCCACGCAATGCTGGGCACTTCGCTTGAAAAGACATCCAATAATTACTCAAAGTGTGCTGTGAACATGCATGGTTCATACTGACCAAAAGGATAAACTTCAGAGAAGTATTTTCACCTCTTTAATGGAATTAATATAGATCTGAGCAATAGGATTTGATACAGACAAACCTCACGACCAGCTTTGTTACAAATACACTATAAATATTTTTGGTTAAAAGTAAAATAAAGACAATTTAGTTTAAAAACCTTACAGAGTTATTGGGAAAGATCCCAGAGAACTGTAGCAAACATTTGAAACTGCTCTCAAAACAGTGCCAAGATGTTTGAAGAGATGAATCAATTTCCCTTTAGGTCAGTGTGAGAGTTTTTGTTTATTTTCAAGGAATCATTGTGAAAAACACAGATAGAAATTAGGCTTATATACAAAAACATTAAGTCTCCTTTTAATCCTGATTTCCCAAGTTTCTACGCTTCCAACTGAGTTAATTAAGGTTTTGCCACTGACTTCATTAGCAACAAGATCAATATTTTCCAATATAAAATGAAACTATAACTCAGTTTTTTTTTTCCTAAATAATATTTAACATCTCCATCATTCAGAGGTGGTTTTTCGGAACACAGTCTATTGGTAAGGGCTGTGACCTCTTTGAGGTACAAAGACTGTTCAGACTCTAAATAGGCTCCTCTAAAGTAGGTTTTGATAAAACCTAACTCCCTGCAAGTGAAGGAATGTACCAAATATCAAATCTTCAATCTTATACTTTTTATTGACATATGAGATTTGCCAGATTAAAAAATTTTTCCAGCATCAAGACCAGGGAATTTTATCCATTATCCCTTCCTATGACCAATGCAAACAACACGGAGCATTCTTTTTGTACATTAAAGGCACAGTGAATAGAACAACCAAAGGAGAATAAATAAGAACAGAACCAAAGGAGAATCTGATTTATACTGGATTTTTATCTTTGGGACTGGATTAAAGGATTTGTCTTCAGTATTTTAAAGCTACAGGCTTTCTGTACTTTTCACAATAGTTTGGAAAATGAGTATGTTCATATTGAACATACTTTAATTACTACCAGCAAAAACCTCGAATATCTGAGCTGGGATAATTCCTGCTATTTAGAGAAAAAGAAACAAAACGGTTCAGTTAAATGCAAATACTTGTACTACTTAATGAGTAACAACAGCAGGGTGTTCACCTTCCTAATACATTTGTTCCTTGGTATTTCTGCTGTCATGTTTGGCTTCACTAACTTGTTTATGTTCCCAAGAAGATGCACAAACATTGTGTTCCACACACAGATTCCGATCTCTGATAACCTAACAATAACATTAAGACAATTTCTAAAATTTACATAGAATAAGCATAAAATTGCCTTTCTAAAATAAGTTTTTTGCCTTTCATTGCCATTAACAAGGAACCTGTGATCTAATAAACATCACAATCAGTTTCATTTAATTAAAATAATAAATATTGTACAGTAATGCAGATTGACATTTATATCTTCATTTACGTGAGGTTGGATTTATGGTCAATGCTTTATTTGATGGAGGCCACAAATAATGGCTATTAAAGTGCCACAGGATGGACACAAGATCACATTAATGAAATTAGACAAGGCGAGGCATTGATATATGGAGCCCTCCTGCTAGAAAATAAAGTAAGTCATGTCCAAAGCAGATGTTGTCTTTGGCTGCAGTTTAGGTTTGCTGAATTTTTAGCGGGCAGTTTAACTTCATCTGCAAAGGTGGAAAGGAACAGCACTCCCGTGACAACGCCTCTCAAGATGTATTGCAATGAATGCAGCCCATGAGCTCTGCCTCCCTGGTCAAACACATTCATGCAAGGGTGATTGTTAAGTGTAAAGAATTGTCTAATAGAATACTGATTATCAAACTTTCAGCTAAGCAGCCTGATGTAAAGGTTTTGTACTTATTGGTGGAATAAACAACTCATCTCTCTCTTTTGCTAACTAAACATGCATCCAGGGAGGTAACTGTAGAACCATTCAGGTTCTTGACCTTTTTTCATTATTAAAAAAATATCAAGAGTTTTGAAATGTTGGTGTAAGGTTATTATAGGGCAAGTAGAAGGGATAAGAGGGGAAAAACATTTCCACAAAGTGGGGTTCTCCTCTTACCTCTGCAGCTGCACCATCACCAGTTTTTCTAGCCCATCCTGGATGCACTGGGAGATAGTTCTTCGCTTCTCGCTCCAAAGTTTTCCATGAAAGATAGTACTGCAGTATCTATCCTCACAGTGCCTGCTTAACAAATCAGGCTAGTCCATAGCTCTGCTGCAGTGAATAAATAATCTCAAGTAGCAGAACATTGTGAAAAATGAAGCAAACTTGCCTCGTGGGCAAATTATCTAACTGGATGCTGTGTGAAGTTCAGATAAACATTCAGTTACATGGAACAGCATCTCAAAGTTTGATATTTATCTTTGTGGATTTATTTTCACCTCAGGATCTTCATGTGCCATGCTAATATGATGCCACACAGGTTCAAGAGAAAAAAAAAAAGTAAATCATTTTGGAGGCAACACAGACAATAAAACATGCCAAAACAATGAAAGCCATTATATTTTTTGCTTCTGAACTAGACAAATAGCTTTTAAAGCTATGCCTTCTAAAGAACAGCTCAGCTTGGTCATTTATGCTAAAACTAGGCATTACAAGCCTAAGGGTCTGGTCTAAATAACAATACCTTCATTAATCAATTTATAACAGCTGAGATCCTATTTCTGGCTCTAGAGAGGAATGCAATATAGCCAGCTGAAATCTGGCCTCACATTCCTCAGGCTCAGGTGAAATGACACTGCAAATAATTTAGACATCTCTGGACAATTTATTCAATAAATCCAGCTTCTTGATCTATTTATCACAAGGGATGGGGCTGATTTAACTAACAACTTTACCTGCCTTATTCCAGAATCATTTCTGCATTCTGCTTCAAATTCTCCCTTGAACAAAATTAATTTCCCTATACAGATAAATCTGCGCTTATGTTTCTTGAGAAACCAGGCACAGATAAATCTGAGGCCTTAGGCACTTTCACTTGCACACCACAAGAATCATGCAGTGATGAAATATTGTTGGCTCAACCTGTGACTTTTAGCCATTGTCAGATGCCATCCCAGGGCTGCAGAGGATGTAATCTCGCTCCAAAGTCCTGCCGGGTGGGTTGAATACACAGACAAAGCTGTGCTCCTTGTCCCACACAATTTGCTGTACCTTTCAGAGCCACAGTGCTCACAGAGGGGTGCAGACCTGGGCAACGCAGGCTTTATTCAGGCCAAACCTCTGTGGTGTGGGTAGCACCCACTTCTCTGACAGCAAGTGCAGCATCCTTTCCCTGTTAGCAGAACTTTCTAGGGCTGTTCCCGCATCTTAATCCTCTCCACTTCAATGCTGAATGCGCTTCTGCATTATGCACACGCACTAAAATCCTACAAATGCAGGAAATTCACAAAAGCTGAAGAGGCCTGGGACATCCAGTTGAAAGCAAAAGAGCAACTGGAAAACCAAAAATCACACAGATCTTAATGGCTGAAGGAATGACTGCTTCGTTTTGGTCAGCTTTCTAGCTAAGCTCACATGGGCTCCCTGCTGCATCTGTCACATCACAGGTAACCCTCATTAAAAAGTTTCCTTTGGCACACAAAACCCATATCATACCTCAACAGTGTGCAGTGTGTAATCATCATGTAAAGGTGTCATCTCAATATACTCATTTTCTGCATACATATAATTCTAATGAAATTATAAAAACAGCGTATCAGCTTCAGTAAGAAGTGCCCCAGACACCTGCAACTGCTGCTCTTTTGTTTCTCCACATTTCTCACACGACATCCTGCTAAGCCAACCCTTCAAGAAAGAGCTTCACAACATTTTATCAGCTCTTGCAGATGAGTCATTAAAAATCGAAGGTTTTTTGTCAGAAAGCCAAGCATCACTCATTTCTTTACAGATAGTAACTTCTGGGAAAAAAAAAAAAATAAACACCCTCTCTGCATCAGGTTTCTGTACCTGTCATCTCAGTCATAAATATGGATACACAGAACCAAATTACAGTCTTGCTGAAATTAAAAGAAGTTTTGCCATTGTAATGCTGAGTCTACCAAGTTTCAACTCAGTCATGTTACAAATCAGGCTAACAAAAAGACAGAATTCCTTTAAACAAACCCAATTGCCTTTACAAGCTACACTGCTTCTCATTTCCTCTTTTACCATGTGAAAGTTAGGTCAGCATTCCTCCTGTCTGGCTGCTCAGCATGAATAATAGATACGTCATTTTTTAACTGTCAACAAAGTATCTGTAAGAGGTGCACTCGGTCCTTTTTAAGATCTACAGCAAACTGTTTATTTGGCGTTACACAGAGCTCATATTTTCCAGCCAGTGAAGAAATTACTAAGAAAAGACATACATGTTAAACCGCAGAAATAATTTTACTCACACCTTATTATCCTTATGTAATATTTAATTATCTCCTCTCCTACTCCCTCGCTTCAGTGACAATTTGCCCAATGATGTGTCAAGGAGATGGAAAAAGCAAAACAAATGAGGTCAAATCTTTGCAGTAATACACTGGTGTTTGTTTACTGAGGGCCAAAGCCTTGGTGGCTGCAAATGGTGCAACTCCTGCGCAGGCAGCTGAGCTCTGCTGACTTACACCAGCTGGGGACCAAAACACAACTGCTGAGAAACAGATTACACTGCTGCAATCTTCAATGTAAACCAGGCAATATTTCAGACACAAAATGCAAAGACCTTAAAGGAGAGCTGAGACTGTGCTGATAGGGTGACAAACACTCCCCCACACAGCAGAGGACAAGTTTTCAAGTGGTGTAAATGGCCACACTTCTCCTGGAGCTCAGCTCAGGACCACCCAGCGTTTGTGTTGCTGTGGTCTCCAATACTTCCTTTGTAATAATTAGTCCCACCTTCCCTCTAATAGTCTCTTTTGACAGCGCTTCTTCACTGTTCATGTCCTCAGCAGTCAGACGCGTTTGGCAGCCTCACCCCTCACTGCCATTCCCTCTCCACTGCCACATGCTGCACATGGCCACCCTCTCAGCTCTGCCAAGTGACCCTTCCTATGGCCATGGTCTAAATCAGGTCTGTGAAAGGATATCCTTCGGAAATAAAATATAATGACTGTTGCAGACTTAGAGCCCAACTGCACCAAAAGCTGAACAGGAAAGGCAAAGTGGGAAGTGGGAACAAGAGTCACACGTGGTGGTGTGAAAGGAGGAGCCTCTGAAATCAGATCTGCCAGAACAGCATTATTTAAACATCCACAGTAAATCACCTTATTTCTTTGGGTTATGGCTGGCCCTCAGGGGCCTCAGATTTTTGAGGTTACCATCCAAGAGCTACCTAATATTTAGAGAGTAATCACTTCCTTCACTGGTGAGGATTCGGCACAGCAGACTCTTTCAACATTGAAAGCTTCACCGCACGTACACAGATATGTAAGCAACCAGCAGGTACTTAGGTGCCATAGTACAACAATTTGACAGCGGCCCACAAGTGGTTGGTGGCAGACCTGGGATAAAAACGCCCCTGTTCCCAACTAGATGACAGCAAAAAAAAGTACCACAGCTGCCTGTGCAATGGGTAGCACTTACCCCTCATGCACTGGAAAGAGTTCACCTCTGTGTGTGTGTTTAGGATGCCACATCACTCTCCTGGTTTGGAAGGATCTTTGATTTCCCTCCAGTGTTACTGCCAGCAGGAGCAATGGTGGCAGGGCACACAATGGTTTAGGAGAGGAGTTGCACGCATTTGTTCTGAGCAAGGCAAGAAGTCCCTATTAAAAAAAAACCAACCAGCCAGCCTCTTCCCAAGCGTTAGAGTTTTCATTATTGATAGCACCTCAAGAGCTGAAAAACTGATAGGAGACATTGGGGAAAATTAGGACAGGTTGGGAAAAAAAAAAAGAAGAAAAAAAAATGAAGGAATAGACAGCCCCAAGAGTGAGGATACCATTACTGTAACTTGAC
The DNA here is from genome assembly GCA_013400235.1 of Oriolus oriolus. Classification (NCBI taxonomy): domain Eukaryota; kingdom Metazoa; phylum Chordata; class Aves; order Passeriformes; family Corvidae; genus Oriolus; species Oriolus oriolus. Next base: position 1,356,320 of record VXBT01000503.1, read on the forward strand.
AGACCATTAAAAAAAGGTCAGTATCCACTTTAAATATATGAACAAATTAACAGAATACACCATGTTCAGCTACATGTTCAGAAGCACTAATGAGAATAGCTTGCAGTTCAGTTTACTTAGCTCTTTAAATAAACATGGGCTATTAGAAATATTATACAACAACGCCAGTACCGTAAGTGTAGCTCCAACTCCTGTCATTCCTGCAGATGAGTTACAAATCTACAAGAACTTGTCTGCTCCATGCTTGCAGCCACCACTAAACTTAAATTAGTAACTACGTAGGCCTCTTCCAAGGCATATCAGAGACCAGCTGTGCAAGGACCTGTCACCTTCTTGTCAGTGAAAGTTTTCTGTCCAAAGAACTTTCGTCATCCCCCATTCCTCAAGTAGCTGGATGTCACTTGAAGAGACAGCTGAAGTCACTTGCAATGAATGGTCTCAAATCAGAGCTCACTGCCCTTGTCACAGAAAGTCTCACCCCGCAGCTAAAACTGTCACTGATCATGTTTAGATATGTACACTGAGGTATCAGATTAGAAAAGAGTATGCACGAGATGGGAGTTTAAAAGAGGCCAAGTTGCAAGGAAAATCTTAATAGGGAGAATTGAAGGCTTGAAGGGTTAGCCCTTTCCCAAACCCAATTTATATTTCCCATCAAATCCAATAAAAAATATCTAGCTTCTAAAAACGGCATGTGTCCAACCAACATATTCAAGAAGAAACTAAAACTTTAAGTGCTACTTTGGCCAGAGAGCATGTAGATTGCTGAGATGATATGGCATCTCTGCAGCAAGTTACTTCATTAATAAGAAAATCCCCAAAAGGCATATCCTGGCTTCAAGATTAACGCTCAAAATGGTAGATGCATGTGCTATAGTCGAAAAATAAAGAAAAAAAATTATTAAGTTGGTATATTCATTTAAAAAAAAAAACCAAACAAAGAAAAAAATCTCAATACCTTAAATATCATATTTGCTGTTTGTTTCTGACCCTCTTGCTTATATTAGCAATAGGAGCTTTGTCTCCTGGTTATGGCAAGAGATGGAGCAATCCGTGCTCCACAGCTGCTCTCCCAGCTCAGGTACTGACTTTTGGGTGACTCGCTTAGATTCTCACTAACTTCTAGGAAATCCAGCTCATCCGCTGGCAAACCCAGCTGCCTGGTGCTGCCAAGGAGCACTTGAGGACACATTTCTAAGGCTGACCTCTACACTAAAAATAGCCAAGTACAAGTTGGGTTGCAGCTGTTGGTAGAAAGACAAAGGACATGGAAACATCCAGAAGATGGTCATTATGGTCTACATAACTTCATTTCACACTTCTAAGGCATTGCCACATCAGTACATCACAGGAGCTGGATCCTGGGGAATGCTCTGCAGATTTGCCTATGCTGCACTGCAACCTCTGGTGTGATCTGGGCCAGCCCAGGAGCTCCAGAAAATGGGTTTCTCTGCTGTGCCTCTTCTCAGAAGGTGAATTTTAGTAGGAGAGTTGGATAAGAGCATGAGAATTGGGAGACATCCACAAGAGAATGCAGGAGTTCTTTCTCTTCTCTACACAGACACCTCCCAAAAAGCTGGAGATGGAAAAGAAACCCTTGACAAATCTCAAAATCTGCTGCTGCCTGGGAATTGAGAAGACGTATCTGAGCTTTCACTTCTGCCTGTCCAGTTCTCTTTCAAGGTTTTAAAGATCCTGAATAAGATATTTAGGCTCATCTCTGTCCTAAAAGTTGATTTAGCCAGTATCTTGTTCTCCTTATACAAAAGAAAATAATCTTCAGTCAGAAGCATCATAAGCTTCTTTCCTTTTACCCTCGCACTGTTGGCATGAAAGCAAGATCATTTGTTCCAACTATGTATTTGCAACAACCATTTGCTTTGGTTTTGCTTGAAAACACAGCAAGAGAAATTTTACTCCAAATTTCATATGTCAACTCTCCCTCCATAAATAAAGCTTGACAGAGTGAAGGGTATCCATTCCAACTTTTTTTTTTAAAGTATATTTATTTTGTTCTCGCCTGAAAACACAGTGAGGAAATCTTATCTAAAAATATGAAAGAGTATTGTTCAGAATAGAGATCCTATTTTAGCCCAGGAAATTTTAATCCTCACCTTCCAAGTTCCCCAAGAATCACAAGCAGGTACAAAAGTACAACCCCAACTGCAACTGAAACCAATATTTACAGACTTTGCTACTGAGAAGTCCTTGAAATATCACCGCACACTAGTGACCATGAGGAGCTATCACAGCCCACTTTACTCTGAAGGAGTCCTGGGGAGATATTGTGACACAAATCACATTTGTGTTGTGATCCAGCTGTAGGGTGCAATCACTGCATTGTGTTTGTGTTGTGAGTTCAGACTATTGTTGTACCGCTCCACTCAATCAAAATCCCACGCAGCACCAAATACCTACAACTAAGTCAATTTTATATTAAATATTAAACCCTCCTCATCTGGAATATCTAAAAACCTGTCCAGAGTATTGAACCAAACAGGAGCCTCTGGGTCCTCAGCCCTTTTAAAAATTAGGCCACTGCTTTAGAAATCTAAACGTGGGCTAAAGGATCTTAACTGTAGGCTCCTATTTTTGAAAGTTCTTGGTCTTTAATTTTCATAGTGTGGTAAACAAAGCATCTTTTTTCTTCCCTGCTAGAAAGTACTCAGGGTTCAGAAGTTTATTGGAAACATAGCTGACATCCAAATCAACACAGACTGCAAAAACAACAGGGCTGACAAGACAGAACACTTTCAAAACATCACACTGATCATTAGAACAGCAGAGCAAAACATTAATATCATAAGCTTTTGCAGTCAAGGACTCTGCTCTAGCTGAGTATAGCTCTTTAAGCAAGGGAAACCTGGGAAAATAGACTTTGAAGATAAATAGATGGATTTGCTTTCCAGCAAACAAATACAGGATCAACAAAATTGAACATGATGACTATTCCATAGGCAACAGTGATGCTGCCATGCAGATTTTCAAAAATGTCACTATAGCAAGCAAGCCTCTGTTTTGCTCTTGGGAGGAACAGAAAGTGAGAAAGTAGAGTAGATATTAAGGGACGTTTTAGCAAAAAATAATAGACAAAAATAAAGAAACTCTCCCCATCATTAAGCTCAACTTTCAATTGACAGTCAGACTGGGGGGGCAGGGGGTGGAGAGGTGAGGGTGTAGCTTTAGCAAAACAATATATTTTTAAAAATATCTTCCAACAGAGAAAACATTATTTTAGCATGGTGGAAGAGAAAAAACAAAACCTCAAAAACAGTAATTCAGTTTTAATAGAGGAAGGTCCTATTTACAAAAGATGTTTAAGGAGTAAATCTAGCACTATTCCCCTAAATTTAAACCTTTCCTGGATGAAAGCCTCATTTGTCTGATCCAAACTGAAATAAATCACAGCCTTTCGTTGATAAGACTGGAGATACGTGGTGAGGGTTTTGTGGATGCTGGAGGTTTTCTTTTCTAGTTCCACATGTGAAGTAACTCCCTACACTTATGAGTTTCATACATTTTAGTGACATGAGCGCCTGTAGACCTCGCACAAACTGACCTCCTAATGATCTCAACAGGAGCTACGTGCATAGATAATCTGCACTGTTGACACTGAATTACTGGTGTGCAGATGTACCAGTCTGACAAATGAATACAAGAAACAACATGTCAGTTTGATCTTCAAAGTTGATAGCTTTTACTGGAGGGGCTGGGCCCTTCACTATTTAAATTTTTCATTATTGCCTTCTTTTTTGGAGCAATGGCTTTGACCTGGCAAACACCTTTTCCTTGCCAAAGTATGTATATTTACAACAGGAAAACTAAAAAGCATCGTTCGCCTATTGTCTATACAAGAAAGCTTGGCGGTAAAATGTATCTTTATTATCATGTCATAGACTGAGCTCTTATATTTAGATATCTGATTTTGTTGGTATTTCCATTATAAACCCAACCATAAAAGTGTGTTTTTAGTGAGATTTACAAGTCAAATTTTCCTCACTTGAAGTGATATAAATTAGGAGTTAGTGCACACATGGCATGCACGAGGAGAGACTTAAGGTTCTGGGGGAAGAAGAAAAAAAACCAACCAAAGAACAAAGGTTGCTTTGCACACACGATGCTCAATTTGCAGGAATCCACATCTATAAGGGTGAGCCCATTTAAGCCCCATTCAACTCACTTCTGTTGCAAATGCCTTTGCACAGGTTCTGTGCATCATCTTTTGCACAAAAATGAATATGCTGTGCTAACATAACCTGTTATCTAAAAAAAGTGTAATAATATGAGTGAGACTGTCACTTCATTGAACAGCTCAGCTTTGAACATTGTGTTTTCAATGAAACGCAAATCTGATCCAGTGAAACAAACCTGGGACTATAAAGACCAGAGTTTCCAGATCCTCATCCCACTGCTGCCAGAGATTTGATGAGTCACTTTATGAGAGTTCCCTTACTATTTCCATTATCACACACTCGCCAGTTTTTACCTGGGGATACTGGCACCTGCTTGGTTTTCATACTGGGGGTGTTGTGAAGACTCAATAACATTTCCACGTGTTAAGCATTAGAGAAGTGCTAAGCGGTCACAGGGTCTGATTTAATGCTCCCTTTTCTGGAAGCTGGGATAGAATTACAATTTTCATTCTAAGCTTACCTCATATTGCTTGACTTGGTAGAGGAAAGGTCTCTCTCTAGATACATATCACACAGCACATATTCCAAAACCAGAACCAGGGACTTTCAGGCAAAAAAAAAAAAAAACCAAAAAGACTTGAGCCATGACATGCATTCAGGTAAACTTTAAAAAACAAAACCCACCCCACGCACCAGTGTTTCACTCATCTTATTAAAATTCATTCATTTTTCCTGCAGTTTTTTCCATTTTTGCTGCCTTAGTTTTTCTGTCCATCTCCATCCTTCAGCAGGCTCACTAGCTCACCGAGGTCACCCCGTTGTGTGTGACATCACACGTCACAATCCCCATGGTAACCCCCGTGTTGTCACAAACAGTGTCAGAGGAGGAGGGGGAATAGAGTTAGAAAAGAGTATTTACACACAAATATCTTGGCAATCAAAAAGACTGGGAAAGAAAATGCACAAAAAAAGCCCATGACAGCTTAATGAGGTTTTGGTAACATGCTGTAGTTTTCCAACTGTGTTCAAGTGTGATCTTGGTTCTTAAGATCTGATTTTCCTTACTTTTATGGACTTAAAAGAACTACATCCATTTTGCTCAGCACAGCAATCTGAAAGTTCCCATGTCTGATTTTATTATTTAATGTGTAGGAAGAATTGCATTTCAACGCCTGCCGAAGAAACCGCCTTTTATAAAGACAGTCTACAGAGATATGTTTGGAATTTTAAATCCTGGTGTTTTGCTTTTTCTTTAATCTTTTATTAATGGTTTGTGTTCCCATTACTCCAAACTGAGCATTAGGTTCCTGGAGAAAAGCGCCAATCAAATGTGTACAGCAACTGGAATGTATTCGAAAATAAAGGAGGGTTAGCAGATCAAAATCAGTATTTCTGTGATTTAGGCCTGTGATGGACATCTTGTATTGAACAAAAAGTAAGAAAAAGAAGAATCATTTTGACAGCAGCAAGTCTGGAGGTGGTGAGAGAGAAACTGGGTCCCATTTTCCTTTAATTCTGTCTCAATCAGTCTCAAGAGGTTACACCAGAACCAAATTCAAATGCCATTTACTTTTTTGTGACAGAGCTGGGCAGAAATTAATTCTGCCGCCTGACCTGACCATAGCCCCAGCTGGGATCCCCTTGCAGCTCGCTCCTGCAAAGGGTTTGTGTAATATGAGTTGTGAGGGATGATGGCCATGATTTGCTTATTTCAACTCAGCCTATGAGAAGAAAACCAAAACTTTTCCTGGCAACACCAACAGCTAAACCTTGACTTTTTATCCTTACTCTGGGTAAGGCTACAATTCCCGCTGGGTTATAACTGCATGTCCAAAGATTCCAGGAAAAAGAAAATTAAAGCAGAACCGTGTGGTAGAAAAAGGCCACTGTGCCACACCCACCTCCCCTCCCTTGAACAGAAACACCGCCATGGCTGATCACGCCTCGGTACCAGGGGCCTCCCCACACAAAGGCCCAGGACAAGAGGTAGCAACTAAATCTACCCCATTGTGATGTTTAGTAGGATTTTCTAGAACTATATGTACTCACCTATTACCAGTATCTTTCCTTCTCCACAGATGATATTATTATTATTATTAACTGCTTTATAGCACTTAATAGGAAGTTTTATCACTGTTAAGGAATTCTGGATTAAAAATTATCTACCAGGGTCCTTCTAACCTGGCCACTGACAGGGCTCGTTGTGTCCTGATTATAAAGTCACTTGTTTTAAATAATGTTAGCCAAATACTAACTTTTAGCTTGTTTATTTTGTTCAGCTGAGGAGGTATGTGGACACCACAGTGTGCTGCACGTGCAAGCCTTAATTGTCCAGGGGAAAAAAGAAGGCTATGGCCTTCCCGTGATACTGAATAGTTGAATATTTGGTTTTACTCAAAACATGGATTACAGGTCCAGTATTCACTACCTACCACATCATATTTGTGGATCTTCTCTTAAAATCCATGTCTGTGTTAAAGTGACATACTCTGCAGCCAAGTATCAGCTTGATCTGCACAGAATTGAGAGTTCCTAAACAGCAGTATATAAAATGCTTTTAAAACATTTTAAATGAAGCAACTGAAGTGTTTCACACACTGTGTAAAACCAGAGCCTAAAAACAAGAGTGTGCTGCCCATCTAATTGAACTTCTCTCTGTCACCACACACCCTTGCTTCTCAGACATAAGGGAAACCCAGCTGAAAAAACTCATGATCATCAGGTAAAATCTAAAATGCAAAGTTAAGTGGGGATAATATGTCTCCTATTTTTTCCTAGCTAACCTCTTGTTATAACTCATTTACTCAAATGCCAAGTGTCAAAAGCAGTGCTGAAGCAGTTTGAATACTCAAATGAAATAGTCTCTATTACATGCAACCAGAAACTGAGTGATTAAACACTACAATATAAATAGTAACAAAACCCTAAAACTCTGACAAACATACAACAGGCAAAGCTGAAGCGTGTTGCAATAAAAATGGCCTCTAGTCATCTCAGCAAAATTCTACAGGAGCCATTTGCAGCTTGAAAACAGACTCCTCAAACAATTAAAATATATTTCTAATAAAACATTATTAAAAGCAGATATGCTCATAATATTATTTTTTTTAATTTGGTAACAGGATCAGCTCTCAGTTCTGCATATCTTCTCCCATAAAGATCAGCTCTTTTTCAGTGGTTTAAAAATGACGCACACCAAGCGCTGCAATCACACCCAGAACGTGAAGCACGACACAGGAGGCACAAGAAGCTCGGTGATCTCCAGCTATTCTGTACATTTCCACTGGTGAGGCACCTGCTCACTTCTGAGCCTCCCTTCACTGCACAGGTGCTGCTGGTTTTTGCCTTTCAATCTCCACTTTATTCAAACTTTTCACAAGGGTTTGGTCCCAAGGTCTAGACTTTGCCTATTTGTGCCCATCTCAGAGTGCCACACAACCTGTTTCTGTTGAACGTGTAAAAAGTTTCCAAACACGTCCTTTTAGATCCCCATTCAGAACACAGACAGCAGTTTAAAGGGATATTAAACACTCCAAACAGAGATTTTAAAGCAAAGTCTGCACCAAGTATTGCATTAATTACCAGGACTCTTCCAAGGCCATGAGGCACTACTTCACTGGCGTACATCACATTTAAAGCAAATTATTTTGCTGCCAGGATACAGATTTTTTTCTGTGTTCTCCTACATTGCATTGCACAGGAAAACCTAAACATTGCAGACCCAGAGCTCTGAAATTACAGAGTCTATATCCTCACAGGTGCAGAAAGCACTTCCAGGAGAAATTCATCTGCCCCTTAGGCAAAAAAAGAGGATTCTTAGGAACCAAGACAGAAGACAACACAAGATAGCTGCTCAGGGGAAGAGCAGGTCAGAATGCCAAGGGAGAAACTCTGACCCCCACAGAGTTCCAATTAAAATAATGAAATTTTTTTGAAAACTTTCACTAAAATTGTTCATGACACAGCTGAACAGACAATGAGAGCAGTTTGTGCAAAGAAGAGGAGATGCTCTTATTTTTCCCGTTTTCTTATCCTTCATTTTGCATCAGGCACCTGAAACTCTCTCCTCTTTACCCCAGTCCATGAAATACACAATATAATTCTGCCTCTTTTTTATCATTTGAAGGTCACTGATTGAGCAGTTCATTTTAAAACACGTGTCTGAAAATTTTTACACCCAGATGTTGAGGCAGATTGGAATGACTGCCATTCCCCTTGTCCTGAGAGAATGATCATACCACATGCAGGCTCAGACCTGTATTCTTTAAGAACAGTAAACGGAAATATTATCTACTAATAGTTGGACCTCTCCTCTTAAAAATGCCTTGCATCCATGAACTTTCCAAAACTGATAGCATTTCTGAGAACATTGCAGCAAAACAAAAACAAAGTAAAATCACACACACATTTAGACTGATTCATTTAAAAACAAAACAAAATATTCACTCTAACTTCCTGCAGTATTTCTTCATTGTTTTATTTCCAGAAATGAATTGAAAACTTCTGGTATGAAGCTCTCCATTAGGACTGCTTTTAAAATTACTTTCTCCTATGAAGTGTCACATTGTGTGGTACAATTTCTTTTTCCAGTTCAGAGGGGGAGTAAAATGAGGCCTTTCAAAACATGTAAGCCAACTGACCCAAATATATGATTTGAAACAGTCAAGGAAAGGCATGTGCAGATGAAAAAATATACAGTCTTCTCGAGTAATATTTTAGTTCACTCTAAGAACCTGACAGTGGTTATCAGTAATTTCATCCTTGCTTGAAAAAGGGGAACCTGTGGTGAAAAGAGTTGCCCAAGACCACATGTCACCAGCTAATTTTACCTCCTCAATCCATCACCTCCATGTTCTATCCACTTGCCAACAAAACTTTGTGCAATAAGAGATACTCTGCATCGCACTTAAACAACAAAATCGTGTCATGCCTGACATTTCTGCAAAGCACTGCAGTTGAACAGTAACTTCTGCTATTGCAAAAGACAGAACATTTTCAGGTTGTCCCCTGACTTACTGCTTTAATCACCTGTGATATTTCTGCAATTCCAGGCAGCTTATCTGCAGCACACGGGACACAAGCCTCTGCTCCACTGAGTCCTTTATTGTCCCACTTGGCTGAAGATTACAGATGGGCTCCCCCCTTCCTTTTCGCTTGCTTAAACCAATATTGCTCCTTACAATTCCCTAATTCTGCTACATATTGAGCAGTCCTTGAGTGACCTATGCCAAACGAGAGCAGTCCCTTCTATGAGTTCACAGTTGTAATTACAAAGCGAACACTACCATCTGCTGGTCTCTTTGAAAAGACTGTTGCACTAACAAAAACCAATACAGTGTGCCTTCTGGCCTAAGACCTTACAAAACTCCAGTTAATGTTCCTAGGACTGAAAAAACCTCAAATACTCGAGCTGGAAAAGCATGATCTGTGTTCTCCCCCCTCCTTCCTACCCCCACCAACAAGAATTTGATTAAGTCCTGTCCTGAAATACTGGCATAGCCCACACCTTGTACAAGTTCACTCAATAGAGTTTTACTTGCATGTAGCACAGTGGAGTGAGGTGCAAAGGTGGGAGAAGGTGCCCGATGTGCCAAGCTCTTGTCTCCCCACATCATGAGCAAAACAAGGCTTTGAGGCACAGGTTACTCTTTGACAGCTGGGGCTGAGCTGGCACAGTCCTCCCAAATCCTCCAAGATAACACAGGATTTCAGCCTGCACACTCCAGTCTGAACTTTGCTGGTGGTCTCTACCATGACAGGTTAAAAAATAAACCCCAAAATAAACATGTTTAATGCAAGTGTAATTTCCTACAGGATATATGATCCAGTTAGTCCAGCTTCAGTCCCGTTGCCTCATTCACACTATGTAGCCCCAGCTGGGGGCTGAGAAATTTGACTAACTTCTTCCACTTCAAAAGCTTTGCTACACAGGGTTTTGCAATTTACTTCCATCTAAAAACCTTATTCTTTCAAGTAGACAAGGTATGTAAAAATTCAACACCACCTGTCAGTACCCAGGGAACAGCTTTACAAAGACAATCTCCTTATATAATGTAAAACCCTATTGTTTCTCTTCTTTAAGCCATTAACTATTTTCATACACTTTACATCAGCTGGGAACTATATATCACAGACAAAGACAATCTCATTTGTTTTAATGGCTAAGTAAATCCAAAATGGAAATGACTAGGCAATTTGTTCTTGTGCTTTTTTAATTTTGGTCTCTTCATTCCCCATCCCCCTCACCATCATCCCCCAGCCCCCTCCAGAAAAAAAAAAAAAGTCATTTTAGTCATTTCAAGGACTAGAATTCTGGAAAACCAGTTTATCGCCACTGAATTAAACATAAATCAGGCTTAAGCAAATAAAAGATTTGGCTTCAAAATTTCTTTAACTTCCTAGTACTAGCTTAAGATGTTTTATTATTGGCATTCTTTATTATAAGCCTTTCAAGCTGATCTTCCAAACAGTAATATCTTCTATAATGGGCAACAGATAAAAGAAAATGTAATAGACAAATAATTGTAGTGGTTGCTGTTAAAGCAATAGTTGTATCAGGTGCTGTGCAAGCAGATACAGGTCAGTCCCTGATGGATGTTCTACTTTGCCATTTAACTGGGGCACACTAATTGGCAGGTAATTATCAGTCATCTGCCATTCATACACTTGAGTTAATCCTAATCTGCATTCAGCAGTGGGTAACTCCAACTGGATTATCATTTGTTTTCAGCACTTCTACATCCCCAAGAGCTTCAGAAGACAATCCAAATTGTAATAAAACAGATGCATTTTTTACTTCTTTATCTAAAGTTTCAAAAATTTTGGACACTGACTCAGTTTTGTTAGGCTTTGTTTCCTTTTGCTTGTCAAGGTCTCAGGCATGATTGCTAATACATCCAGGCATGTGGAACAGCAAAGACTTCATGTTTTCATTATTTTCAGGCTACTTGGCACACCTTTAATTTAGGCGCACAGGATTTCCATCCTGCACAAAGTCCACCCAGAAATGCCAGCAGTAGATTTTAATACCAGAATGACACACAAGGTATAGGATATCTCAGAAAACTGCCCTGTTATGATATGAAACACATGTCAGCTGGTTCTGGGGAAAAAAAGCAATGGTCCAGGACTCCTCCTGGAACTCAGACAACTTGAACAGAATATGATGCACTTTAGACTTTGTCTGCCCTGAGCCTGTTACCATGAGCTGCACCCTTCCAAGGCACTGGGAATATGGTGCTGCACTGGGGATATGGTGTTTCATAGAACATGGACTTCAGTACACCGGTTCAGCTGATTCATAACCTAACAAAAGCCATGTACAGTTCGGCACAAACTAAAAAAAAAACAAAAAAACAACCTGAATTAGGCTTTAATCCAGTCATTAAATACACATGCAGAACTAACCAGCATTCACTGGAACCTAACAAAACTTGCAGTTCTTAGTATGTTGCTGTGCGGCCACAAACACAATTGACTCTGCAAACAGGAAGGAAGAACAAACATTTCTATTGTTTTCTAATAAAAATCAGACTACTTCACTAGTGCTCATATATTTTACCAGAGGGTAATCCAGGCCCAAAAGCCAAAGTTAGGAAAACAAAATGTTAAGTAACTGGGTAGCACAGGCAGAATGGCCAGAATACAACTGTTTCACCCCAAAGTACAAGATGGACATAACTTAGACTTGTTGAGGAAATCTATCAAAGATGCGTTTTTGAACAGATGTGCAACAGAGACAGCAGATAACTGCTGGCATGCTTAACCAGAGCCGTGTGGTAAAAACATAATGGCACGGACAAACTGCAGAAAAGAGGGGTCATTTCTGAGCTGCAAAATGGATTTATTTTGATTAAGAAATACAAGAAGGTAATACAGAGAGCAGTGACCAGAGTTTCAGATCATACAGCAATAGAAAAGGAACTCATAAGCCCCTTAGGGACATAAGGCAACCCACCCACACACAGCTTATATTTCAAGTCTTCATTTTAAGGCCACGACTTGACCTCTGTTCAGAGACATATTAAGGTCTTGGCACAGTATCAGATGCCTAGAATAGTGAAGTATCGTAAACAGATTTAGCGTATGGAATTTTACACTGGCCAAAATTAATTGGCTAAGAGGTCAAATTACAGCCGTTAATATTTTGCAGTAGGAGCCAAAGCCCTTCGATTGCCCTGCAGTCTATTAACTGTTTCCTTCGTTGATTTTTATGTCTCTAGTTACTTCGTTGGAAAAGTCACAATTTTGAGGCTTTCCAAAAGTGACAGCAAGTATTAAAATGTAGTTCAGCTTTGTGCAAATCCTGCTTTCAGCCAGCTGCAGAAGTCATTGATAAAGACAGGGCCTGAAAGAAAGTGCAAGGAAGCGAGGTCTGAGCTTACAATAACCTAAAATCCCAGAGAATCTGAGTTAAAGCTGCTCTTGCAGCACCACCAGGCTTCTTACATGAATTTAAGTAAGTCATTCAGGAACTACCTGCACAGTCTGCTGATACTAAGGGCCAGCATCAAAGCACCACAGCTCTCATAAGACCAGCTATTAAATCAAAAATCCCAGTCTCTGTAGCCATCCAGCATGGACCTGAATGGTGCGATCTGCATCCACACAGGTCAGTCTCTGCTGTGGCCCACTCGGTTTCAACCTACACACTCTTAGTCCAGACCCCTTCCCTCCTGCTGCAAATACATACCAGGGTTGAAAGAACAGTTGCCTGCTGACCAATTCCTCTGGCAGCTGAGCCCCTCCCTACACAGCTGGGACAGAGCTCAGCACCGCTCTGGAGTAACAAGAGCCACATGTCCATGGCTTTAGTGGCCCCAAGGTTGAAGAGGGATGGAGGACTGACTTCATGGCCAACCTCAATTTCCATGTAAAAGGATGAGGAAATACTTTCTGGCTCCACTGAAGCCAATGGCAGCAGTCCCACCCTCAGGATTTTTGCTACAGTAATACAGCTCTATCACCAGCTCACTTCCCAAAGAATTTATGTACTATTGCTAGAGGTGGGGTATATTTGAGCCAAATTCCAAAATTTAGGCTTGAATGTACTGTACTGTCAACTGTAAACTTTTATCATCGGCAATCCCGTCCCTAAACTTTGTGCCCATATTTCATACCTGAGTAATGAATTGTTGGAGCCACTTCAGCAATTACATCTGTGCCTGGCTAGAGCCCATAAAGCCAGAAGTACGCAGGTTTATAGATCTTGAAAGTCTGTGTATTCTATCAAATCTTAATTATTCCTAAATTCTGATTTGACTAATATGCTGCTTTAGAACCACCAAGTTTCCTGAAGTTTACCAGGGAAACTAACTTCAAAGCCAGGATGACTCAGCTGACCTCTACATATTTTAAAGTGGCCAAAGAGTATTTATTAACACATGAGCTCCTCTAGGATGAGACACCAAAATGATTGGGACATTAACAAATATGTCTTTACATCAGCACCTCAGAGTTCTGTTGGGGTCTCTTAGAGGGGAATGTGCATCTATTCCTGTCCATATCTTTCCTCTCTGAGGAGTTTTGAAGGGGGAAAAAAAAAAATCATAAAATAGTCCAAATCCCAAAGCTATTCAGCAGATCTCCTTCTTTCCTACCATCTTAGCTGACATGAAGATGCTTTCCCATAGCCATATCCAGAGTCTTTTCAGATGGTGTTTATTAGAGAAATGTCATTTTGCAGGACAACAAACTACCAATTTTTACTCAAAATACATCAAAATATTTTGAGCCACATACAGTATTCCAAAAAAGCTGGAAATACATCTGAAAATTAACCTAGGCCTGAAGTTTAGTTGTTTTCACTCCTTTTCCCAGGTGCTGAGGGAAGCATGGAGCTGGAAGTGTTTGCACTGCCAGGCCCTTGAGCTCTGTTCCATCAGGGCATCACTATCTACAGCTAAGCAGGGCTATACTAAAAAATAAACTAACAAAAAACCCACCCAAAACATAATTCTTGCTATCTTTATTGCTTGGAAGGACAACAGCAGCATTTTTCCTGTGGAGCCAGGTCTCTGAAGGGAGGCTGCCTCGCTCCACCAGCTCCCAGGCAATGAGCAGATTGCGTCAGTGCACCCCTCCCCTCCAGTTCAGCATTGCCTAACCTGGTTTCTGCCTCCCAGTTGGCATCACACAATCATCACCTCACAATTATAGAACCACCATGTGGTAGCCATAGCATCACTTGCGTGGAGAGTGTAATTGGGAAAGTGTCACTCTATTGCTGCTTGACTTAGAAGTGAGAACAGACACATCCTTTGTGAAAGAAAAGACAAGACAGTCTTCTTCCACTTCTCAATTCATCTTTTCCTCCCACATACTCAGGTTTTTTTCTACCAGAAGCCAGGCAGAAAGACTGAAAGATGACCAAGGATATAACCAAAACAATGAATAAATAAAGCTCTCAAAAGGGCATTTGAAATGAGGTGTTTCTTGAGCAGATCTTACCAGTCTCAAGGGTACTGGTATCATCTTATCTATCTGCTCCAAATTCAAGGGCTAAATTTCCTTATGCAGGTTGGTATTTTGTTATAGAGAGAAATTTATTCTTATTCTGCTTCAGTTCTTGACTAAGCTAGGGCAAATGTCACAATGAACATAACCTTGAACTGCTTCTAGGGCCTACCCTTGTTATGCCTGTCATTAGAGACTTTGACTTCTTTGAAAATATGACCCCATCCATTTGATAGTGCTCTGCAGAAAGACTTAGGTGTGGATGCTTCAAGGCTGTCTGTTTCAGTTCTCAATATTGAAGAGACTGAGTGCTAGGAAAGTTAGATCCTAAATCAAGAACTGAAGTCAAATCCTTTTGTTTTAAGCAATTTAAAAATCTTAATATCTCATCATGGAAAATGGCAAATACTGTACTGACAGACTAGTCCAGGCCACTGCCATGCTCAGATCAAAGATCTGAAGAGAAGATCAACAAGAGAACCAACTTCTCAGTACCGGAGATTTTGACTTCTCTTCTGCCCTTGCTGTTAATATGCATTAAAAAAAAAAAATCTCATCCCATAGGCAATGAGGCACCCAGCCCTTACTTTCCAAGGCCAGAAGGTGGAGTTGTAATGTTGAGGGCCATTACAGAGCACCAAAAAGGCTCACATTCCACTGAGCCCTAGCTGGTCTCTACTAGAAAAATATATTACCATTTTGCAATTATTAAAAGAGAAGCCACTGCCCTGTATTGATGCTTTGTAAGTGCTCGTGCACAGGCACGACTGTACAACTGCATAAGAGCCAAAACCAGAGAGAGCACTTAAAGCCAGAAATGGGCCTAAAAAAGTCAAGAAAAACCCACAAATAACTACAAGTACATTCAGATTTTCCCTATATTTTAATTTTTTCCTAACTCAGAGCACTTTCATAACATCTGCAAGGGACTGTTTAAGTTAGTCATTCATTTCAAAATACATATTAACAATGTGCAAAGGGAATGTTGTTATATTTCATGTAGACCACCGGATAACCATGTATATATCTGCTGATACACACAGCCAAGTAAGTCAGCCAGAAAACTATGCACTCAATGGAAAATCTGAAACAAAATCATCCTGTGATTACATCTCAACAGTGCCCCTTCAAGCCAAAACAAACATTTAGCACCAGTCCATCAGTAGTTAGTAGGAGGATATATTTAAGCTGACTCCCATATACTGGCAGCACTGTGATTGGGGGTGGGATGTTAAATATGCCAACCCTTCCCAAGCAGTGCTGATTTCCTATCCTGGACAAATGAAAATGAAAGCACATAATGTCCCTGAGAAGCCCCAGAGCCCTGAGCTCACAAATGAAAGCCAAGTCCTCAGTTCAGACTTGGCTGGGAAGGAGGTCCCTGACATTCATCGGAGCTGATGCTGCCAGTGCAGCGCCGTGTCAGTGACCTTAATGCAGCCGCTGCTCTGCTGCAGAGCCGGGCATCCTTGCATTTGGAATTAAAAAATAATTCAGAAAACACTGCACAAACACAGCACCACCATCATCCCAAAATCCAAAGCTCCTAGGAGTTCTTAAGGACTGCTCTAGGTCATCAGATTTAGCTCCTACAAGGCTGAGGTAAGGACTGAGAGTTAAAAGACAGTGAAGAGAGACTTCAAGACCACAAGTCACTCAACTGCCATTTATTCAGATAGATGAAGACACAGTAAAAACTCACCAGTGTTATTAAAATGGTCGCTTTAAACCAAATCAGTTTTGGAAATCTCTTTTCTAATTTTTGAAAATCCAAGCGAACAGAATTGAAGGAATAATATTTTTTGAACAGGAAAGGTTTTTTTGGGATGGCTCAGATCCTAACACCTTCAAAGCTAACTGTAACTGCAGTTTCAGGCATAGCCTGACCTTCCAGTAACACAGCAAAGCTTCAGCCAGGAGCTGACAATCTGAGAAAAATCTTACAGGGAGTCAGTGAAAACTTTTTCAGAAATACTTAGTTTGGCACAGAAAATTTAAACCTCTGCACCAAGTATTCTGTATTGTGTACCTGGTCCATAGCTTGTAGAAAACTTTGGAAATGCTGAGGTCAGAATTTCTGCGGCAGGGTGATACATTTACTGCCCTGCTGGGAAAAATCAAAGCATACTGCCAGCCAATTTGCAATTTTAGTCACAATTCTAGTAAGGAGTGCCACTATGGGAGTTTTGGGATTGGGAAGCTGAAGTGAGAAGACTTGGAATGGAAGATTTAAGGAAAGTGTGGCATTTGCTTTAGAAAAGCTGAAAAGAAATAGAATGGATGAAAAGATGAGACTGAACACTAGAAAGATCAAACACCAAAACCAGACCCAACATATACAAATAGAAATGATCAGATAATAAAATCATCAGGAAAAATATGATAGCATGGCTGACAAAGAGAAAACTTACTTATGAAAGGCAGCTAAAAAGTAAAGCATAATTCCTTTTAAAATAACTCATGCTCATGAAACCCAGAAAACTGAAAGTGAGTAGCTGTATTCAGGATGACACTAGGTTCTTTGAGAATTTGGCTGAACTGGAGCTTGTAAAAAAAGTATAATAAAATAAATCCTTCAAGAAAATATAGAACAAGAAAGAAAGGTAATATTGTATGGGGCACAGACACCAAATGAAGTTACATGAGGAAGCAAAGAAGTCTAACAAGGTCATGAATACAGGAATGTAAAAGAGTAAGAGAGATACAAGATACAGCAGAAAAAACCTCAAGCACTACAGACAAAGGATAGAATGATACATGCTGAATGAGCAGGGGGAAAGAAACCACTGCAGCTACAATTTCCACACCAGAAACAAGAAACTGGGAAGGAAACAACACAAAACAGTTTTTCACCTTGGGGGAGAACAGGGGGAAGACCTTAGAGAGGGGACATCAGGAGTAGGAAAAGGAAATTATAAGTTTAATGTTTTGTAATGACTTCAATACATAACTTCAAAAAGACGTAGATATACAACCAGTTAAATATTCCTTATTAAGTACAGTCTTCTTTCACCATATACTTCTTTCATTAAAAGACATTTAACATGTTTTGGGTTTTAATTAGTTTCAAAGCATTGCAATTCATCAATTACTATATTTAGTAAATGTCATTAAATATTTTAAAACACAGGTAGCATAAAAATAAATGTCAGAAAATGAAGGGGATTGATTTTTTTTAAAATGTTCTTTTTGAAGTGATCTATCTTTGCCCAAGTTCTATCAGATGCTTAAGAGTTTAATCAAAATATCTATTGTCATATCTTCCAATTGTTATTTTACAGAGAAACTATGATAAAAATCAACTAGATCAGCACACTAGCAAACTGTTTCTTTTTAGGGTATTTCCTACACTTAAAATAGCTATTATAAGAGACATCACAGAACATTAATTACCCCAGGCATCAAATATCTATTATTCTCTGACGGAAATAATTGTAAATTATAAAAATACATTTGAGATTCATTTTGAAATGTGTGGGAGGTAGACTGTCTTTGTCTTTAAAATAAAAATACCTAAGATACGTCTGTTGTATTGGCTTAGCCACCCACGTTGCTTCCAACATTTAGCCCATCTACATGACTTATTTCTTTAATTCGTATTTTTTCTGGTTTTTTCCTCTCTTCTGGATGCCCTAAAGTACAAGCATGCTGAAAAAGATGCTGAAAGTAATTTTGAAGCCCTGTACAGGGCATTGCATTGAATTAATCTGTTTGCAACAAATCCACCACTCAAGTTTATCTGTGCAGTTGGGAGCTCCTTCCCCATCCCAGGTTTTTACTGGGACAGAAACAAGTTTGCAAGGTAAGTGTTTCAGTCCAAGGCTTCTTCAAACTGACCTCATGTAAAGCACATACAGAGAGCAAAACCCAGAGCCCTTGAAAAGAAAGCAACATTTCCTTCTAACAAACTCTACAGCAAATTAAGCAGGTGCAGAGACTACTGTCTGAGAGAAAGACAAAAAATTTGTTATTATTAAACTCCTAAACAAATGCCGAGATTACTGTGGAAAGGCTCACAATTTACACTGCATTGAATCGAGCAGCTGGGGAAACATTTAAAAGCCTGTAAGGTAATATAGTCATTAGGGCTATTTAAATTCCCTTGAAGGAATTTAGCAAAATACTCTTACACTGCTTCAAATGAAATGCACAAACACCCTCATTGACGAGGCATAATGGGATGGACAGGAATGCTACAGGGTGGGTAAAAGGACCTTCAAAGCTGAAGCTCGCTAAGGATAAGTTTGACAACCTGGATGACAGCTCTGAAGGGAGACTGTATCCTAAGAGGCAAGAGGTTCAGATTCCTATCACCCTTCTGAAGAGCAGCAAGCACCCAGGTTGTGAATAAATCGGTCCAAGGATGCTCTGAGCTATAACCCAGTTTCACATGAATAGCAACTGATCTTTATAAGGTGTGAGGGGCAGCAGATAGTGTGTGTCAGGGGCAGAGCTACTGGATTACGAGGATGTGAGACCTGTCTTACAGTTCTGCAGAGATATCTATCAACACCAGCCACCAGTACATGCTACCCCTTCTTTTAATCAGCGGCAGATCTGGACACTCACAACCTGAACAGAACTTTCCATCTGTTGTGCTCTTTAACAGGTTTCAAATAGGAAATCGCTAACATTTCAACTTTATCTGATATTCAGTGCCTCACACAACAACAGAAAGAATTGATCACTCTAGAAGCTGCAGATTTTCACCACTCAAAACCAAAATAAATTTGTAGTGCAGCTCATTAATACACTCGGAGAAAGTGCAATTGTTTAATTAATACTGTTGGGGCAGTATAAAACTAATGAGGTTTTTTATCCCCCAAGTTAGAAAAGAGATCAAAGCAGCAGTCTAAAATAGCATGGTTTTCCATGCTTTTGTCTCCTCTGATTTGAATGAAGCCTCCTCTGTTCTGCTCACACTGCCGTCCTCCCTACCCCGTACCCTCAAGCTCCAGCACGTCCTGGATCTTTCTCCACTGCAATACCCTAAGCTCCCTTTCCCAGCTTGTCTCCACCACAATATCTCCTCCACATGTTTAGTCTAGTTTTGGTGGATCTTCCAGATGGCTGTGACTAGACCAGACCTATTTGTGCAGACTGGCCAAACAGCCCTTCCTCTTGGCTGCCAGGCAAACCAAACACGAGAGCAGCCTTTCAGCTACTGCAGCTCTGCCAGCTACATTGGGGGGGACTACAGCTCCCAACCTGCTGGCTGCAGCAGCCCAGGCTTGATGGAAAAACTCAGCATGCTCAACACCAGCTGCACTTTTCAATCAGGGAGCTCAACTGATACACAGAAAGAGAAATCCATAGGAATGTTTGGTAAATGCAACAAAAGTGATTTAGCATCTATTGCGACAGTCTGAAGTTCCTTTGGCTAATGATGATAAAGCTCCATCAAGAGTTACAGCACTTACTCTCATCTTACATGTACCAAACATTCAAAATCTGAGTGTTTATTGTCAGAGATACTCTAAATGCCACAAACCACAGGAGAAACTTCATAAAAGTGAGTTCAACTGGCAATATTTGCTACTACTTTTTTTTAAACACTTAATGTGATACTTGAATGAGTAAGGAAAGAGTCACGATTAAGAGCTGCACACAAGTAGCATGGAGTTGCTGCTGGTTTTGGTCAGCTAAAACCAGGTGGTCAGGATAAGTGGGAGACAGGAGGCAGAGCAGTGTATTCAGCAGTGCCAACTAGAAACAACACTGTTGTACGCAATATTAGAAAAGTGGAATTTCCACCAACCCCTCTGTAGCAATTATGCCATTGCTGCATTCCCTCCAGCAAGAGGCAGCTTCCAGGGCCTAACACATCACAGGTAACACTGGCCACAGGAGCTCTCAAACAGAACAAGATCCCTTGTGGCTTTCTTTTGTGTCCTCGTTTTACCATTCCTGTACCAACAGACAACCCTTGAGTTAATGGCCATGTGCTGTGCTGTGGTACAAAGTGTTAAATGAACAGAAATGCACTAATCTCTCAAGTAAGAACATTTAAGGTCTTGAGGCAATTATACAAGTTTTGACCTGGATGGGAGATCCTTAGCAGTGAAGAGGAGGTTACACAACATCTGCTCAGACAAGTTTTACTTTCAGTAACGAGGCTTGTCACCGGGACTCAACAAGGACAGCAAATCAGTCAAACTGACTCTATATTTTTGTAGAGAGCCTATACAAAGAGCTAATCATAAACCATGGTGAAATACTTATATATGCAAAGATGGAAGTTCCAAAAAATTCTCTACAAAGTTAGATGTTAGTATTTTAATGATCTCTCTTTAAATAATACATCATCTTTTGAAAAAGCTAATACTTTATAGATGAGAATCTTTAAACCAAGAGTAATCGAGCTACAGTGCTTCTATAGTGGTGTCCCCTCATCCTGAATCTCTTTTAACACTCATTGATTTCTGTCAGACACTCATTGGAAGAATTAATTTATTTATGAACTTGTCATTACAAGACATTGATTAAGATGTCCTGCCTTAAAGATTTAATTATGCCCTAAGATAAAAGATTTGCTAATTATTGTCTTTTATCTAATTGAAGTTTTGTATTACAAATAAAGTTCAAAGGTTTAAGACAGTTGCCCTTTCAACCATTTGGGCAAAGATGAGAATTTAATCATAGGGGAGAGACCATTTTCTCACCAGCAACTTCAGACATATTCCAGGAGCCATTCTGGTAACAGAATTGATGACTATTCAATGTGCAGAGATCCCAGAAAATCTTTTAACCTCTTTTTGTCTTTCACATGTTTTCGCAGCATGGCTCTTTGTTTTGGATCCATCAGACAATTTGACAGTCTGGTCCAGAGTGAAATAACTTAAAGACTGGGAACTTCCACATTTCTTTTTTCCTTCCAATTCTACTTACTCTTACATACTGACAAAGGGAACAGTTCCTAAGAATAGGCATTTTCAGGTCTTCAAAAAAAGACAGCAGCAATAACCTCACTTAAATTTTTTTCTTATCTGAGGACTAGAGCAGAAAAACATCAATGTTTAGTTATCAACATCTCTTAACAATTAAGCATTCAGACAAAAAAAAAATTACATCTGGAGTTTCCTTCTGCGTAGAAGAGGAAAAGCTAATGCAGAAACAGCTTAATTTCCAAGCTCCTAGGAAGGACAGGTATTCCTGGGAAGCACAAAGCTGTCCTGCCTGGTGCACACAGCGTCCATAATTATTCAGGTTTGCACACAGCTGCAAACACACAGTTCTAGAGAGCTGGCCCCAGGGCAGACCTCGCCCCCAGCAGCATTTACTGCTGCAGAGAACTCCAGGCTCAGCTGACACTTGCACCACACAGACAGGAAGGGTTTGTGGCACTCTGACACAGAGCCCATCAGACACACGAGTGCTCTGAAGCCACAAGCTATTTCAAGTAGGTACTTGGTCACAATAAGTGCCCACTAGGCTACTACCTAATAAAGCTGCTTGACATTTATACATATAATTAAAACAAATATCATCAATTACTCAATCCATCTATATACAAACAAGCTGTACTTTTGAAAGTCTCCTTGATTTATGACATAATTCATAAGAATAGACTATTTAATACTCCAGTGAGATGGAACAGCTCTGCAGGACTGGAAGCTTAGGCTGTTCTCCTGAGTGAATTACCACCTAAACATCCTGGTTACAAGACTAGGACAGAGAAGGGGTTTTTTAAGAAGTACTTGGCCCATAGACTACTGGGTGCTGGATTACCCACATACAGCAACTTGCTGGGTGAGACCACTATTAGTGAGTGGAGAACTTGGCCTACGTGTTACAAACAATTTCATGTTTGCAGCAGCAGAACCAAAGAGTTTACAAGAGCCTCAAGCCTAAATACTCTCACAGAGGTAATTTTCTTCTTTCTGCAAGGTTTTCAGCTTATCATTAACCTCACGCTGCCCCTGGCATTCAGAGTTCCACGCACAGGGATGCTTCTGGTGTGCTGCTCACACTAGAATTACCAGTTCCTGTTAATACTGCTCAATAGATGCTTCTAAAGTACAGGTTTGTTTTTTTTCCTTAGAGCTGTAGAATTATGGAAGTGTATCTGCCTACAATTTTTAAAAATCATTTCCAGAGGAAATGCCTTCCTGCAAAAGCTGTGAGCTGCTGCTTTGTACCTAAGCTTTCCAAATTGAAAGCACAGTTTAATATCAGTATGATGGGACTAAATGGAATTCCAAAACTGAGGATGGTCATAGTCCAAATCTTAGCTTTGATCTACTGCTCTTTGGACACGTTTCCATACCCATCAACTCACATCATCTTCAGCAGGAATTCAGTGAATTTTGCACTTCACTGACATGCAGATACTTTAACCGAAGTAGAGAGCATTTTTTTATTAAAAAACCAGTAAAAGCAGCATGGGTAGGCACGCATTTCTTCAATTCTCACAGCTACAGCTTAAGCAAATCTCAAGAGCATTTTAATCAAACACCTTTCCAAAGTCTTTCATTTTATCACTCTAGGGAAAAAAAAAATACAGTACAAATAAACCTGTTCTGACTATTTGACAAGCTCAGATTTTTCCACCTCAGTTCAATTTTCACCCAAGGGAAGGAGATACCAAGACTACACCAGGGAACCAAGCAGTTCAGGCACCCAGTTTCTTTCCCTGCCTGGTGCATGCAGCTCCTTCTTCTGTGCAGAACATGGCCAAGGCTCAGTGCTACATCCTAAAGAGGAAACCTGCAGGAATTGTGCCACAGAGAAACAACACCTCAGACAGACTTTAAGCTTGTGCCTAGATTATTTCCAACAGACAGAAAAATTTAATTTTCTCAGCAATGTCCTCCTCAAAACTTGACTAAGGAACTCATCTCCTTTGAAGCTGGAAGTGTAAAACCGAAACTCAGTGAGTTTAAAATAAAATTCCCCTACCTATATGGAGCACACGTGTTCTCAGTATGCTCCACAGCATTATCCAAAAAGGAATTCCACACCCTAAGATACTCCAGAGCACTGTACATAATCAAGAACATCAGTAAAACTGGATTTGTGCAGTGGCCATTTCCTTAGTTCTTCATTTACAAGCAATCATGTAAAAAAAAATATTGAGGATATAAAAGCAAGTTTTCATGCCCTATACTAAGTGATGATTGAACATTATTTTTTTTTTTTTTAATGAAACAGTGGATTATCAGAAGAGACATATAAAAGGATTTGCTAAGACCTGAAAAAAATCCGTGGCAATTTACTGTAAAGCATTTGTCTTTGTACAAAAGAGACACTTGTGATTTGTATATGCTCCTCTAGAAACATGCCAAATTGAGTTAGGCCAACACAGTAATGTCTGTTCAAATAATATTTCAAATTTTAAAATTATTCAGTTCACGGCAGTACTTTTTTTTGGTCTCCAGCATCCACATTACAACCGAATTTCCCCACTGGTGGCACTCACATTGCTGATCACAGAGCAGGCTAATTCAGACCTTACCAACACAAGCTGCAGAGTTCCTGAACTGCTCCTCATATAAACAATACCAAGAATTACCTGTAGCCTATCAGAGAACAGTACTAATAGAAAAATATTTGATGAGAAAGCAAACCTAACCTGCCTCGGAAAAAAATACATACAAAAAGAAGCAATTCCAATCAATGCTTTTGCTTTAGATATTGATCTTGCTGAGTGACTGGTGCAGCTCTCCAGCAGCTAAGTGGGATGTTCACTAGAAGCCAATGCATTATTGCTGTGAGCACCTTTGTGAAATCTTTGTCTCACTCCCACTGAAGTGAGCACCAAATCTGCCTCTATCATACCAAAATCCGCACTCACGTTCAAATGCTCTCAAATGTCAGATTCTAAAAGTTCCTGCCCAGCTACACCGTTCTTATTTTAAACTCAAAATACGGAAAGGATGCACAGATAAGTATGCCTTTAAAAGTTTTCTGACCTCAAGGCTTTCATGCTGTTTTACATAGTGATTTTCTTTATTATTTCTCAAGAGACTGCAAGTTAAGGATGAGGACCCCTGCACAACAGGTCCTGCTTGCAGAATAGAAAAAGGGAAAGGAAAGTGAAGTGTCCTCATATGGGAGAGAAGCTTGCATCTTGTCAGATTTTTATGTGCTTTATTTATTTTCATAAGTAAGCTGTAGTATCTGGGCACCTCCTAGTATTATTTATAGGCATTTCTATAGAGCTCATAATCACAGTATCTGAGTGCCTCTCGCTATTTACGATATGTCATTTATCTCTAGAGGGTAGAACTCTCCTCCTTTCTGCTTTGAAGATGGCTTTTCATAGAGATAAGGTACAGATGATTAATGCCTTCTGCACTTGGCATCTTGTGACATGGCTGTTTGGGGAAATGCAAGTCTTTAATCACACTCTAAAGCACAGGATTTGGGCTCAGCTTGATCTTTCTTGGACTGTACCTTTTCCTCCAAATATAGAGTCAATTTCCAAAAAAAAAAGTAGGAAGAGAACAGGAAATTCCACTGAAAAAAATCAGCAAGTGCAGGTTTTGTCTCCTGAGAAACCACACATGACAAAATATCTTCTGTAAAGAAATACAAACCTCAACAATGTCTCTGTGTTTGGTAGATTCTTCTCCAGTGGGACTTCATTTCAAACGTGTCAGAGTTTTCCAGTATCCCAGGGAACATTTTTTTTTTTTTCAGTCAGAGCAGGTCAGAACGTTTCCTGAGAGGCTGAGAGGTGGGAAAATGAAGGATCTTTCATGCTGACTGACACTAAGCAGTATTTTTCCTAACTGCCATGAGCTCACATATCCAGTGAGAGGATTCCAGGTTACCCTGACAATGAACTCGGTTTCTTCAGCCCCTCTGAAGAAAGGGCTGAGATTTGTCTTTTTGCACAAAACATATAGAAAAAATGCAATCAGCTGATAAACAGCAAGTCTTTGATGATGCCCAACCTTCAAAAGTACATTTAGGAAAAAGAATAAGCAAAAGCTAATAACCAAAAGAGGTGATTAAGAGGACAAGATTACTCGTAGCTCAGGACTGCTCTGTCAAAGCAGACGGGTTTCAATTTCTGAAAAAATGAAATATTTTAAACCAAATAAATATAAGGAGAAACATATTTGGTCATTAAGGAAAAGTTTTCTAATCCTGATTCACACCCTTAAGGACGTAACAGGTCTTTAGTAGACCCAATTAGCAAAGATAAGAGAAAGATGGAAAAAAGAAAACCATAATAAGGGTAACTTAGATTTCAGGCGTTTTGGCATTCCTTGGTTATGCATCTTCAGCATCTGACAAACTGACCCTAAACAGAACTGAAGTACAAACAGGCATTTCCTCACTGAAGTAACTACCGAAAATCTTCTGTGAACTTTCCCTTCACTAGTTAAGTGGATTTGTATGAACTTTGCTGACACAAACTTCACAAACATTTCCATGATTGAGATTTCTGAAGGAAGGGCAACTGCCAAAGGACAAAATTCATGAGAACATAAATTAATTCTAAAGATATCTCTAAATAGCTCCAAAAGACACACTATGAGCAGGCACTTTCAGAAGCTTAGCACATCTTCAGGACGCATCATCAGAACTATATTCTGAGTGAGGTGGTGTCAGCTGAGACAGATCTTATAGAAATAAAGTGTGACTCATTTACTAGTTGCCAGATACTTCCACATTTTCTAGTCTGTTAAAAACAGGAGCATGGTTCTGTTAAATGATGAATACAGAAATTCGGGTTATAAAAGAGCTGAAAATCTCAGGTATCTGTTAGCACTGGGTAATTAATCCTTCCCATGTCAAAATAGCCCTTTTTACAAATTATTTCCATAATGAAGATTGTGGGGTCCTTTGAAAATCAGCCCCAGGATTAGGGTTCTTTTTGCTTCTTGCTCTAGAAAATCCTCAGAAGTACCACTATATTTGAACATATCATTAAAGTAAAATCCTGACATTACACTAGTATGGAGTTGAGAAAATTGACAGTAGAATCAGCTCAGTATTCCCCATTAGGAATTTGTTTCCTTAGCAGAGGAAACCACATGGGTAAAGAACAAGGCAAAGACGAAAGACACTGAAAGGTGCAGGATGAATCAGTTATGGTTATTTAGGAATTAAGTGGTGAATACAGCCTAGTTTCAAAAGAATACACATTACTCCATCCCCATTTAGTTCAGAGAAAAGATTTTTGAAACCAGAAAAGTACAGTAAGCAAATAACTCACATCTTTAGACAAGACATGATGGTGACTATATGCTGAGACTGGCCACTATAGCTCAAAAAAGGATGAGTGAAAGGAGAAGCAGGATTCAGTCTCCAGTAAAGACTGGAAAGGCAAGTGCTGGACTCGTGCAGGGGAACTGTTTCTCAGTTGCTGTTTTGCCACCAGCTGAAGCCAGGGAGAGCCTTTCCCAAACATTTCCTAAACTGTGCTGGCTCACAATGAGAGGCTGAAGTCAGCAATAGATGCAAGCAGCATAAATCAGATCACAGAGCAAATGAACACACACAGGGCCTGATCTTCCTGTTTATCCCAGCACACAGCAGGAGGAAATGCAGTGAAATCAGAGCAGAGCTGAGCACAGAAGTTCTGAGAGAAGAATTAGACATCCAAGCTTGTGCTACTTGGCTTTGGAGGAAGTTTTTTGGGATGAGGGTATGTGTTAAGTGAACAAAAATATAGGCAACCAGTTTAAGTATCTGAGCAAAGGATGAGGTTCACAGATGCCAGCTGAGAACTACTTCCTTCCCATGGCAGAGATCCCCAAGAAGAACTTTCCTGGTGCTGAGCTCAGAGGCAGAAGCAGTGGTGTTTTCATGCAAGACAATGTAAGCTAAGTCATCAAGTGAAAGCTGTTCCAGACAATACATCCTAACCCAAGCAGCCTTGCTGGAGTGCTTGTGGAAAGCACCAGAAACAATAAGAGCAATTTTTGTTTCCCTCTTGCAGATGCGTTGCTAAAACGGGATGGACTCAGCCTGTGCTAATGCCATTTCCTGTGAAAGCTCCTTGTCACAGACAGAGCTGACAGGACAGCAGTCCCTGATGGAATCCCTGCTATGCAATACCAGTCACAACTCAAGAATACTTTTACATGATGCTTTGAAAGCACTAATTTTTTTTTATCCTGATAGTGAGGTGGAACAAAGAGGGGGTAGACAGGCAGTACAGAGGAGTTACACTTCATAATGTATATTACAATGCCTCCAGATGCTTTATACTTGTCTTACTGAGAGCTTATTATCATCACATTTACATGCTCAATGGGCCAAAAGACAGTTCAGTTTGATAATAAAAGGTATTTTAATCTGACTAAAATTCTCAAAAACTCATGTAAAGGGGGTATAGAGCATGCAAGGACATTGAAAATGATCTTTCCCAAGGACTTGGGAAAAAAAAATAGTGGAAAAAGTACAAATGCTTTGTTTTGCCCTCTTCTTCACTTCAGATAATCCCTTGACAACAATACACTCTGCCACATTTAAAGTGTGCTAAGAACATCAACAGGTGCTCTGGAACAATCCTGTAGACTGGAGAATGAATTCTCTGCTGAGAACACATGAAACATCCTTCAATTACTGCATTACCACGGACGGTGTAAGTACCACTTGAGCAGTGAAGGACACGTACCCTGAATAATGTCAGATTGCCTCAACAGGTCACGGTGTACTTTTCAAATACCTCAAAAAAACAAAAAAAAAATCCACAGCACTTGAAGTTGAGGTACCTGAAACACTCAGCAACAGAGATGCAGTTCAAAGTATACTGTGGAAAACAAATGATAAAACATCACCCTGACAGTTTCTCTCACAAATTTATTTTCAGACGTTTCACGAAAGCTCGGCTCAAGTGCAGGTGCACAATTACGTATTTTAGCAAAGGCACAATTATAAACTGTAAAACACCTCAGTCCTGGTAAACACTTCAAGTAAGGAAAAAAAAGGCAAAAGATAGTTATGTTTATTTACTCAGTCCTAAAGACAAAAGTTCAACTCAGGAAATCCCTTCCAAACTGACAGGATAAAATATAGTTTCTCCTTGAATGATCTCAACATTTTATCATTCCATCTTTTGGCTATCCAGTGTTATCTTCTGATCTCAAGAGACCAATATCTGAGATGAAGTCTTTTTATGGGTTTTCTCCCAGTGTCTAACCGGTCTTCCCAAGGTAATATACATTAAACTTGAGAAGCATTAACTGCACGGTAAAACTTTATTTTATGCACAACCACGTAAATGAGCCATGTCTGCTCTCTTCCAGAACTGGTATCTCTAAATTTATTTTAACATTACATCTGAATTAAGGAAAGTTCTCATAACCATGTGGCAGGAAAGTGTGCTATCTTTTTATCACAGTGATTTACCAGATTACCAAAAAACTACATGGCCACGCACTGCAGCTGGTAAACACTGAGATACTGTGGATTCAAGGACCACATGCCACATTTATACCCGTGCTCCAGAACGTGGGCACCATCATACACTGGCTGCAGTTACCCCCACGCTAGGTATAAAAGAGCTCTGATAGTTCAAATAGCACTGCATAGTAACTGCTGAGAATTTAATGATAACTTCATTAATAACGTAGCAAACTAACGCTGATGAAATCGCTAACATTCTTTTTAACTGCAGTGAGTAATAATCCATTTAAACTTGTTTTTCTGTAAATTAAAAAAAATCCCGTAAGGGCCACCATTCCCCTTTGAAGCCAGTTCTCACCTCTCGTGCCATGGTGGGACAGCAGTGAAACAGTTCTACACTGTTAACAGAGTATCCCAAGATGATGAAAGCTCCCAAATGGCTGTGCTGAAGAATTTTACTATCACAGACCTATGTTGGAGTTCTGAGCCAATACTTCTTCCAGTTTTAGGAGACAGCCTAAGAAAAGGTTACAATTTTCCTTTATAAGCCTTCCTTCTTTAAAATGGATAGGAGAACTCCTGTCCCTCTTAATGAATTTTCTAAGCTAAATTCAGGCTCATTTTGGAGAAGAACGCATGGCAACATGCTCCATTTTCCAAATCTAAATTAAGAAATACACACCATTACTAAGATCTGTAGCAGTATGGGTTTCTGGAAGTCACAGTATAACCTTTATTCCTTATTGTTGAATAAGATACCATTAATTTAAGCAGGATTCCGGCATTGCTAAATATTGCATTTAAAGACCATACAATTTATCATGGCCAGTAATACTTTTTTGACATGTGTCGAGATTTCAAAATCTTCTGATACAGCAAAAAACCCCACTACTAAAAACTGATGTTCATTAACAAAAGCTTTCTCTTCCACAGCCTCTCACCATCTTTTATCCATTTCATGTTAACCTGATAATCCTAAGTATCTGTCAAAGTCTGGCCCAGAGGAAAGAATCTGGCAGTTAAAAGAATTAAGGTTCTTAGAATTGTCTAGAAATAGAATTTTCATTAAAGGAAAAAAAAATAATCCATATTTTAAAAGTTAATTTTCATTTTTTAACTGGTGCAACTTACAGCTAATTCATTGGAAATTATAACTAGCTCTACAAGTTGAAACACCAAAAAGCTGCATTCTGCCAAGCTACTGGCCTATTAATCCAGCATAATCCACATCCTTAAAATAACATCTTCAGAAGGATTGGGGCTATATCCATCTGTTCAAGCACTGAATATTTTATTATGTCTTACAGAAACACCAACGCATTATAGAAATGTCATCTAGAGATGTTTTAAATCTTTTTATATCTCACTAGCTAAAGACATCTTGTTCCACAGTAATGGAGTTAACAGGTAAATGAACACCCTACTTCCATTCCACAGGCCACTGGAAGTCAGTATTTCAGGCAGGATAAAGGAAATGCTGGCAAGTTCCAAAAGAGCACAAAACCTACAATGCACCCTTCTCACCGGGGACATCAGCGGTGATGTGGCTGCAAACCACGAGTTAAACACAGGTGTGACCCAGCCTGTTACAGGGGCAGTGCCTGCAGGGAGGTTTCCTTAAACCACTCCCTGAACAGCACCAGGAGTTAATGAGATCCCTGATAACATTATTGCTACATGAAAAGCAGATACCACACAACCCATCAGGTAAATCTCTGGTTCTTTATGCACACTGGCAAATCAAAGATTTGTAACAGTCTACCAAACATATCAGAGGACTAATTCCTTCTCCATGAACTTCTACCTTTCCTTGTTACACCAGACAAAGCCAGCAGGGAATATGCTTAAAACCAACATAAATATAACAAGTCAAAGCAAACACAACCTATCAGAAGAGAATATTTTATATCTTCGATTTATTTAAGCAAATAGCCAAAGCTGTTTATCCCAGGGAAACAACACTCAGTCTCTAGCAGTCATACTCCTTCAAAGGTGCATGTCTGGACGCAAGAAAACACTTTCTAAGCTGGGATATTTCTTGGAATCTGAGTAGAGCCTGATACTCATTAATGGGACCTCATTCCTTGAGGAACTATCACAGTCATGAGCATTAAATTCCATCCAAAGAACAGAGAAATCTAATGTACTTGCATATTAGAGAGTTCTTTTTTGTATACCTCAGTTTTCATTGTAGGATTAATGGCAGGCAGAACCAAGTAGGATCTGATAATCATTTACATCCCAACAGCAAAAAAAGGGTCTTGTAACAGGCATCAGCATAACTGCAGTGTAACCAAACAAACTGAAGGGTAAAAAAAGTCTGTTCCCAAAGATTTATATCCATGTTATCAACCCTCTCTGCTCTCAGAAACTACAAAAATTTGAGAGTAACAGTGATGCAAAACCCTTTTTTTACATAAATGCTACTAAAAACACAGAAATCAGTAGAAAATTATAACTACTTTAAACCAAGCTGTAGAATTTTATGGTAAGGATATAATTTTCTGCTAAGTTTTATAGATGTGCCCAGAAATAAAACACCAGGCCTCTACTGAGTTTTATAGGGCTTTTCTGTAAGAATTACAAACAGTGGTATTCAAACAATACTTGTGGATCAGACTGCCAGCAGCCCTGTAAGTTAAAACTGCATTGCATAAACCAGGCATTGAATAATTTGGGATAATGAACAAATTCATAAAGAATCGGTGGCTGTTTGTCAGTAATCTGTGAACAGACAGCGTGGTAAATTCATTGAATAAATAAATAAAGAAAAAACAACCCTCTTGGCTGGGAATAGTTCACCCAACTTTACTGCTTTGCCGTTAAGGGGCTGCCTGAAGGGCTTATAACTCCCCAGCATTCCTGCCCCGTAATTTGTGCAGTGTTTTTTACCAACGGTTAAATTAAAAAGCCCTTATGGGAAAACTCAATGAATTTAATAGAGATGAAATCAATATGGTTCTGCAGAAATTACTCCAAAACCTTTGGTTAAATCCTCTCCCCCCATCCCAGCCCCTACACAGTGCACAGTGCGGTCAAAGCAGTGTAAGAGAATCCTAAAGTGGTCGATTGCAACCACGGGGAATATCCCCAGGGAAAGCACATCTGAGACCCTGTGACAGCTTGGTTTGCACGTGGAAGAAGAGGGCAGCATCAAACTGAGGGGTCAGGATGTAGATGCAGCTTAGCTTGGGAGCAAACCATGCCAAGAACCTCTCCAGTAGCTTCATACGTGGAAAGCTTAAATGCTTTTCAACTTCCCGTTTGAGACAGCATCCTTTCTCTGGAAGTAACTCATGGAATTAATGTGGGAATTCAGTCTCAGCTAGGGGACCACAGCCAATCTAATATTCCCACAGAAAAGCTGGCCTTCCTGGCTAAATTTGGTAAAATACTACCTTTTGCCACTTCCTTATGCTTATACCTCCTTCACTTAATAGGAGGCTAAATATGGAAAAATCAAAGATATGGAAAACAGGAAAAAGCCTGCTTTTCATCCATAGGTGAATAAACATATCCTGAAAATCCCAAGTGAGGCTCAAACAGTGAAAGGAACCACAGGGTTACGTCATTGATGGAGCTTCATGAACACAGGGAGATCCTAATAAAACTCCCTTTAGGAACTAAAGCCTCACAATAAAGATGTCTGCGGTGGCAAGAATAACATTATAGTTATGTTTCACCCTATTTTGCACTGATATTAGCTGAAATTAAATGGCAGAATAAACCCACCACCATCCCCTGTATTCAGTTTCCACAGGCCTGGAAGAAGTCATGCAGTAAGTCCAACAGATGAACAAAGATGCTGCACCCAAGAACTCAAAATTTTAACTGTAATTATGCTTTTCTGTGTTCTTGGGATTCCACATGAAAACACACATGAAAGTCTGCAAGCTACACTGGTTAGCAGGGGAAGTACAGCAGAACATCAGACACAGGTAGAAGACAAGATCAGAAGTCTCCCCCTGAAAACCTGTATTTAACTTCAAGGGAAAGTATTTGATTTTTGTGCCATAACTTTTACACTTTCTCCCTATTAGCTTTTAATGCTTAATTTTAGTATCCAAGTTCACCTAAGTGGATGACCAATGGAATAAAGTGTAGCTGAAATCAACATGCTCTTAAGAGCTGTTTAGGTTTTGTAGCTTTGTTTTGTGCTGAACATTGTCATTTAAGTGCAGTTACCACAATAATAAATGTAG
The DNA here is from genome assembly GCA_013400235.1 of Oriolus oriolus. Taxonomy (NCBI): domain Eukaryota; kingdom Metazoa; phylum Chordata; class Aves; order Passeriformes; family Corvidae; genus Oriolus; species Oriolus oriolus. The sequence continues at coordinate 1,389,417 of VXBT01000503.1, forward strand.
ATGCCATTAATTATAATACTAGATTTAAAATGCAACTTGAGTCTCTCCAGTGGCTTTTAAGGCTGTGTAATACCACAGTCAATTCAAATTTAATCAAAGCTGGCAGTTTAATTTAGTCTTCATTTACAGCTAAAAAACCTCCAAACTTTGCAGCCATTCTATAACTCTATTCCACATACTCATACTAGGTACAGGAAAATAGGAATATTTGCTTTTATAAATCACTTTATTGATATTTTTGTCCATCCATGCTTACATGTTAACTTAGTCAGCTTAGAGTGGAAAAACGCACACACTTCCCTTTTCTTAAGGGACGTACGTGCATTTTTCCACTTAGTGCTTAAAGAATTGGACAGACAAATCCCACTGATAATTACAGCATGTAATCTTATCTCAGGTTCAATCTCTTGCACTAAAAATCTCCCTTGTGGCATGTAAAAGGGTAGACAGATAGAATGGAAGATTTCTGGAGTCTGTTCTGCTGTCCTACATCACTGAAGCAAACAGCAACAGGAGTGGTCTGAGAAATTTGCCTTAACCCTCTGAGCATAAAGCTTTGACTTTTAAAGGGGTCCATGAAAACTGACTCATTCTTCTGCCCTTTTCAAATTCCCAGCCCGCATCCCTATTTGTGAGAAGGATTATTTTTACTTTTATACCATCCTTGTATTTAGAGGCCCCAGAAGAGAGCAGGGCCCTGTTGTAGCAGACACTGAGCAAGCACATGGAAGGCCTGAGCTCTGGAAAAAAGACAGAAGAGAGTGGGAGGGGAGGCAGAGGCGCAAGGAAGTGATTTGCTCAAGATCACAGAACACATCGTTAAGGGGCCAAGACCTTCTGGTTCTTCATGAGGTTAAGGAACTAAAGATCCCCAACACAAGGCAAACTCTTAGCCCAGAAAAATGATACTTTTTTTAAAAGTTTATGTGGCAAAGAGCCCCTCACCTGTCTGTAAAAAAACACAATGTACTGAGTATTTTCAGACACAAGACAGTGGTCTAGAATAATCACTACTCTGATCCACCATGGAAGTATTGATACTCCATCTGGCCTTCAAACTGAAGGCAGACTTCAGGATTAGGTACTGACGAAAGTATTTCTGCATGCATTAGCCAATAGTGCCTGCCTTTGCTTCACCTCCACCACACCATACCCAGTTCTCTTCAGGCACTATAAATATTTACACCAATCTGCTATTTTCCTGGAAGGGAAACTTGCACCAGCTCTCAAAAACAGATGTTTTCTCATTAAAATTATAGTTTTGCTATTGAATTGAATGGGAAGAGAACTGAGGGCAAAGAAAGGAGGCTGGGATTTCAGCCTCACAGGTACTATACAACTTGACTGCCCCAAATGACTGTCCTTCTTTGCTTAGTATCTCTTTTGCCAAAGAAAACACAAAACGTGGTTCAAGGGAGAAGTATGCATTGAGCAGCTCCAAAGAAATGCTGTTCTCTGAAATTTGAGCGTGAAAACACCCTAACCAGTGATAGCAGATGTACTTAACCTGCTGAGTCAATTATTATAGCTTTTCCTAAGAGATTTGGACGTTCCAGCGGATGGAGAAGTGGAGAATCTGTATCAGACTGGCTTCAATCTGTAACCTTGGCTGGCTTTTTGTTAAGGACCATTCAGCCCCAGCTGGGATTTCATATGCTGCACAAAAAAGTCCAGGCTTCCTTCAAAGTTGTTTTCTTTACCAGAGTGGTCAACTAATGGATATTTCTGAATAGTTTAGAATTGTAATTCTTATGCATACTTCCTAGAAAACCTGGCATGTGGTTAAAATTGTTAGGATATGTGCCTTGATACAGTGTTCATTTTAGCACTGAACTAGAGTTACACCTCTGTGGCACAACTGGCTGATTAAATCCGAAGTAAAAGGTACTTGTGACCAATAATGAAGATTAATCAAGTGTGTCATTCATGAATTAGCAGGCACCCCAAAGGACCCCTTTTCTAATGCCACATAAAGCACTTTCCCAAACGCAAGAAGCACTGCATGACTCAGTTCTCCCTCTCAGATTCTAAGATTTGCAGCAAAAGATGTCCAGGACATGTTTTTTCTCAGAACCATGTATCCACTCCACATTCATCATGTTATCAGTCAAGGAGTCAAGTGCAAAGAAGACACAAGAGGTGTGGTGGTAATTGTGTCACAGAAAATCTACCAGGACTGTGTAATTGAGGTGAAAGGGATAAGGTGAGGTAACTCACTTTAGAATCACGCAAGGGGAGAAAACTTTGATCGGGAGGGCGGAATGTGTGTGTGTGCACACAGAGAGATCATGACAGGGAACTGACTGACTGCTGCCACATACCCAGCACTTGGGGGTCCAACTACAACCTCTCCTGCTTCCTTATATTTCTCAGGCATGGAATTTAGATTCACCTTCTCATGGCCGCACATTATGTCAATATTGCTTCACCAGTACGTGCTGTTAAAACATCACTCCTAATGCATCAATGCCACCACTGTCAAGCTGCTCAGTAAAATGCTGTCATGCACAGTGATTGCTGCATCACCAGAAGCAGAGTGAGAAAAAAAACCTCACAAGATGACTCACTCAACAGCACCAAATATTTTAAATAACCTGAGCTGCCCAGATTTCAGCTGGCAGTGTGGGCAGCCAGCTAAGCATGTCCCAGGATGAGATCTCAAATACCTGAGACAGTATTTGAGCATACACCTGGCAGTCCTTGAAGCCAATTCCCATCACACTCTCACTCAGAATTACAACCAGTGAAGTCAGCAGCCAAAGCATTACAGGATTGACAACTGAAAAGAAAATAAAGTTCCCTAGATTAAGACATAGCAGCAGATCAGAATAAACATTAGGAAAGCAGCTTGCCAGAATAAAGAGTGAAAAGCTGAGTTTCTAAATAAAGTCACATCCCTCTGACACAACTAAAGACCAAAACCATACTTTATTTTTTTAATTTCTATTTTTTTTAAAAACTACACCAGTGTTGACTAACAGCCACATTCTACTTGCCTGAATTGCATCCCACCTGCACCAAAACTCCCCTTATGTCCATTAAGCTCAGGCTGGCATCAACAGTAATATTTCATTGGAATGCAGACGTGAAAGAAAGATTCTCTCAGGTTTCCTTCCAACCTTTGTTTGGCAGCCATCACTGGCATTATTTTTAAAAGGATTTTCAGTCTAGAACCAAAGCTGTTTATCATACCGACATGAGCATCTCCAAGCAGAGTTTATTTGGTATAAACCCTTGGGCTGCACAAGCTGAAGGGGCTCACATTCGCTTGTCAGAGAGGAGGAAGAAGACACTATGAAAAATGCTGTCAAACACCACACTCGTAACATAGCAGAGATCATTTCTTTGATCAAGAGAATCACAGCCTGAAAACCTGTAAATACCAGCACTCTGCACTATCACTTAGAAATTGTGATAACAGTTTAACACTGAATTGCTACTGAACTTGCTTTCTTATAATAGCTGCTGTACGTAAGGAAGCTGGCAACAGTTTTGAATTTTCATTCATGTGCAATTTCAGGAGATCAGAGGAGAGAACTTCCCTAAAAAATACTTAAATATTTAATGGGTCAAAGTAAACAGCAGCAAAAAGAGATTTGAAAAAGACACACACAAAGCGAGTGCAATACAGGTTTAAAACAACCACTGGGAAGATGAGAAACCTGCCTCAAAGAGTTGGATGTTGCCTTAAATCCAGGAAAGACATTAGAATGTTACAATAAAGGGAAGGACAACACGTTCTGATGCTTTAGTTTCCTATTTCACTTCTTCCCCTGAGCTCAAGGGGTATCAGGATAAACAAACCCTGCCTGTGATCTATTCAGGCACTCCATAACCAGCACCTTTGGAAAGGCCGGTTTATAAAGGAGATGAGATCTTCCCAAAAGAAATAAAAAATTCCCCCTACTCAGTAAGCCCTTGTGAAAACTTAAATTCAAGAAATAGAGAAATTCATATTAACACAGTAGGAAAAGGAGGGGGAAAGGAGCTGGATTAGATGAAAAGTGCCTTCAACATTTGGCACTTGGCAGCAGCTCCTACCCTCAGCTCATGGATCACTGCTATTGATGATGTCCTGAAGCATCCACTTGAAAGAGACCACAGAATCCCACCAAACATGATTGATGTGTAGTGCAAGCTGGTTTTAGAGAGCATGCACCCACGTTTATGTGTTGGTTACCTGGAAACCATGTGCCAATGGCTAGTTTTTAATACACACGTTGAACCTCACAGAAACACTTCCACCACATGAAAGATCACGTACAGTACTTCACTGTGGCTTCTGGTTCCACTCTAATGGTGTCAAAGTCACATATTTACATTTGCTGGAGAGCTTGCCTGTTCCAAGAGCACTACAGAAATTCATCACAGGAAGCTGCTTTCACACCACTGCAGTGCCCCCTTAGAACCACCATTCTGCTGGGAGTTTTCTAAGCTTTCCAGTTGTAGGAAGAGTGAACTGAAAATGGCATTTTGCTGGCCACTGACAGAGAGCTAAACAAGGTGACTAAAGCATTTCAAGGTTCATTAATTTACGGGGACACACGCTGGAAGAACATAACTGGTGAGGCTGTGACACTGGATTATAAAACAATTCACTCTAGTGCAAATCCTAACTTCTTCCAAAGAGCTTTACAACGGCCACAAGCCCCCTCTGAATGTTTCCTGGTTTCCGACTGCATTTATTTCTGGTTTTGGACCCAGATACACAAATTTGAGATATAGACAAAGAAGAGTTAAAAACAGTACAATATTAACAGCAAAAGAACAAACCCCTGCTTGCACTAATTCTGATTATTATAACTACAAAACCCCCACAGTTTTCACACTGGATTGAAAGTTTACAGCAACTTGAATTCTGGCAGACAAGCAATGGACACATCAAAACAAGTGTCTCTACCAGGACCTCCTCTTCTCTTGGCTTGGTAACTTGGTCTGGGAGTTACTGGTTACAGCATTCCCTGCCACACAAAAGGGCATCATTTAGGGAGTGTCATGTTGTCCAAACAGATTGTTGATGTAAAATAAATTCTACAACTGCTTTTTTTGTTGTTGTTCTTAAACCAGGAATTGTGATTTTTCTGGAAAAACTGCAAATGGAACATTAAAATTTATCTTGCCTCATAATCTGTTTTAACTACTTACCTCATCACTGTTCTATGAGCAGTGGTCCCAGGAACTCTCACAATTAACTTTGTAAACTTTCTTTATACTCCAAAAACTCGAAATAGCAAAATTGCTCCAAGCAGTCTTACCCTAGAGGTGATATTGGTAGTGATGAAGAAATCTCATGATATCTAATTATGTGTGTACATTTGCTGTGGTGTTTTCAGACTCCTTTGGATGACAAATACTGAGTCTTCATGATATTTTGGAACTTGTACTTCTGACCAAACTGAGGTAAAGAAATAATAAAAGAGAATGCTGCATCATCAAACTGCAGTTTACATTTTTGGACAGTAGTTTAATTTCTTTCATCAAAGATGACAGAGAACACTCAAGTAATGAGAAATACAGTTCTCATCCAAAAAATGCCAATAATAAGTTTCATTCTAATTCTCTTGCTTCCCATCCATTGTAGTGAGGGCTTTTAATGACTACATATAAAGACACAAATTGCCAAGAGTCCAGCTGCATCAATCCTTGTTCCCAAGGTGACAGCTACAGCCAGCCAGGACAGCCTAATACTGTATTAAGGGGAAAAGGCCATTCTTAAGTGCCTCATCCCCACCTTCTATCAGCACCTATAGCATCCCAAGGTTAGCCACTACACTAAAGATACACAAGGTATTAAATTCAGCGTTTTTACTTTATCTGGTGGTTGACAGGGAACTGTCTAAGTTCTGGTTATCTCTGTTGAACTTTTGAAAGCGCATATGCACACTTATACCCAGAATAGGTCACAGAAACCTGTGGTTTTGTCTTCGGTTCTTACAAACTGAATTGACTCAGCAACAAGAAAAGTACATCGGCAAACTTCACAGATCCTATGGTCCTGAACTTTTCAGAATTTTTTCCACTGGCCCACCATGCAGCCACTCTGTCCCCAGCATGTAGCACTGCCAGGGGTTGTTGTGACCTAAGGGCAGGACCTGCAACTTCAATTTGCTGAACCTGCTGTCACTGGCCTCAGCCCATCAATCCAGGCTGCCCAGACCCCTCTGCAGAGCCTTCCTGCCCTCCAGCCGATCAGCAATCCCACCCAGCTCAGTGTCGTTCTGCAAACTGGCTGAGGGTGCACTTGATTCTTTTGTCCACATGATTCATACAGATATTAAACCAGTCTGGTCCCAGTTCACCACCACCCTCTGGGCCTGGCCATCCTGCCAGTATTTCACCCAGCAAAGGGTGCACCTGTCCAAGCCACAAACATCCACTTTCTCAGGAGAATGCTGTGGGAATGATGTCAAAGGCTTTAGTAAAAGTCCAGATAGACACATCCACAGCCTTCCCCTCACCCCCTAAGCCAGTCACCCTGTCACAGAAAGGGATCAGTTGTGAAGCAGGGCATGTCCTAAACCTGTGCTGGCTGGGTCCGGTCCCCTGCTTGTCCTGTACCTGCTGTGTGACAGCACTTGGGATGAGCTGCTCTGTGGGCTTCCCCAGCACTGTGGGCAGCTTGACAGGCCTGAATTTCCTGAATCCTTCTTCCTGCCCATCCTTGTAGATGGGCATCACATTTGCCAATCTCCAGTCACTTGAGACCTCCCCAGTTAGCCAGGATTGCTGATAAATGACTGACAGTGACTCAGTGAGTCTGTCCATCAGCTTCCTCAGTAACCCTGGGGGGAATCCCATCCAGCCCCACAGACCTGTGTGTACCTACGTGCTGCAAGGGTCACTGACCATTTCCCTTCGAATTAGGGGGACTCCATTCTGCTCCCCAAGGCTGGGGTCCTGGAGAACAACAGGTCTTACTTGTAAAGACTGAGGTAAATAAGGCATTAAGTACTTCAGACTTTTTCTTAACCTTTGTCACTGTGTTTCCCCCTCATCCAATAAAGGAAGGAGATTCTCCTTTTGTTGCTGATATATTTATAGTTAAAAATTTTTTGTTGCCTTTTGCAGCAGTAGCTAGATTAATTTATAGCTGGGCTTTGGCCACTCCTTTTGGAGAGAAAGACAGCTGTACTTTAAAGAGGGCAAATATCATCAAATAGATCTAAGACAGGAAGTGAAAAACTGAACTTTAGCTGCTGTCGCTCGTCACTTCAGAATAACTACTGCAGCATGTAATAGGAACTATAGCTGACCTTTGTACAGACTGCTGCTACCCAAAATCAAATCTGGCCAGTAAGTAAACCCTCTATGAAGAATATTATAGATATTTTAATAGTGTCAAGTGAAGAGGACACCAGTATTTCATCTCATAAAATAGAAGCACAAACAGCACCCTAAATATTTCATTTGGAAGATTCTGGTTGATTTTTTTCCAGACTTGCAAAGAATCTAAAACACAGGGTGTCAGTGTACATCAGAAAGGATGCAATTATCCAAGCAAAATGAAATTTTAAAATGCAGTCCCATGGCTCAGGTTACTCCTTTATTATTGCCTGATAACACCTTTTACAGGCAGATGTCTTACAAAGATGATCAAGTCCTTTCTTGTTCTTACAAAGGGCACAGTCCATACCCTTGGGCTAAACATGAGGCTCAGTTATAACTGAGGCTGGAGGTTGGTGCCTTTCCCAGATTATGCCTCTGTTTCCACCCTTCTGGTGCCCAGTGTTTCCGTACAAGTTAATCACAAACTCAGCCCTTGCCATCAGCAACAAGTCCTAATCTCAATATGATTCAGGCATCAGCAGAGTCACTCTCTAAACTCTTCCTGCTTCAGTGGGTATTTCCTGTCAAAGCAGGACTGTGGAACCTCAGCACGTACAGTCCAGCATCCTCCCCTGGATGAGAGCACAACTCTCTGTGCTGTACATTCACAGCAGACCACACAAAGCTTCATATTGGGCCACCAAAAGCTCAGGAATACAACTGATGAGCTGACATGCCTGTTCTCACTAAACTTTACCCACTGAAACAACCAGGGCAGCAAGGGAGTGGCTACTTTAGGGGTGATAAGGCAAAAGGATTGAAGCAGATTCACACACCAGTCTAAAAGCCTCTGAGTGGGTGGCTTAAAAGCCCAGGTAACAATGTGCTCACATTTCAGATTTTGCAAGAAAAGCCAGAGCATAAAAAATTAGTTTTGATGAAGCTCTGTATAAGCTTTCTGCAATTACCAAATAGAGTGAGTGCCTCCACAGCTTCTGCCTTACAACTGAACCAACGCTATTATCAATTTGCTCTTGATACAAGAAAGCAATTTTCATGTACTTACATCTGCTCTCAGAAGGAAGAGAAAATGGTTCGTGAAGTTCCTATTAGCATAGAAAAGCAGAGACATCTGCTGGGAGCTTTAAGAGGTTCCCTGGTGTCATTTAACCAGCACCAGAGGCCACAGCTGGTCACCCCTGCCCTTGGCAGCACTCAAGGTAAGGCCTCAAGAGAGGAGGGGGCAACTTGACCATACAACAGTCTCTGTATTTATAAAAAAAAAAACCCAAACATAACAAAAAACTATTCTTACTTAGCTGAGGATAAGTCATCCCCCTATGCTGATTCCTCCCTGCATAAACCTACAAACTGTATCACTGTCCGAGTCATTAATCCTTTCATACAGTACCTGACTTAAGTGACTTGGGATTTTAACAAGTGAGACACAAAACTAAGGTTGAGTCACCTCCATGTGCTGGGGCTGTGGCACCATCTAGAGGATTCAAACTGGAAATTCTTCACACAATGGGCAAAAAAAACGGGAAACTGCACTCAAAACTCGTGAAAAAAAATAATCCACACACACAAAAAAATATGATATTTGACTATTTGAGGTAACAGAAGAGAACACCAAATAAAACTTTCTCAGCAGTCAGGTAGAGATATTTCCCAATCTCCTCCACTCCAAGTCACATGCTTGCTACAACAAGATGTTTTTCAGGAAAAGAAAGACAAGTCCTTCCCTAGAGTTTTGTTTATAACCTTGCAAGGATAACTAATTTTATTCTGTTTGCCTTCATTTTCACCTTTTTATCTGAATAAAACCATAGCCAAATTTCAAACAGGGAAAGGAAAGAGGTTTTTAACAGAATAACAGAGATTATGGTTTTTTATTTTATTTCACATGAGGATGTGCTGACAACTGATTGCTCACTGCAGGACTATCAAAAGATGAGGAAATGGACAGGCACAGCCCTGGAGCCCCTGGACACCCCAAACATCACTTTGAGTACTTTCAGCCTGGCACACTCTTCCCCAATAACTTAATTTTGCTACAGACACAAAAGAACACTTTTGCTCCTGAAGCCTTCTGGGATAGCAAAGTTCAATCCCTGTTGCTTCTATAAAACTCTGAGTTGGTTTCTCAGATGCTGAAAGACTGGGAATTGAGAATGTTCATGGTGTGACTACTCCACAGAGTTTGTGAGCAAAAAATCCAAACTGTAGCTCCTGTTCATTGCCAGATATGTGACTGACCAGCAGCATGATTTACAGTGACAGCTCTGCATTAAAAATTCAAACTTTTGTACACCTGAATACAATTTGTATCTGTCAGTATTGTGTCAAAATAATTGTGTAATACCAAATAATCATTTATATTATATATTTATAAGGACTCTGTGCTAAGAATGGATTCTAAGCTTTCAGCTACTATGCCACATTATCTGCTTCTACCCAATTTCCTTGGAGACTGCTGGGATAGAAACAAAAGCCTAGAGGAATAAAACTGGAAGACCAGCTGTCTGGTCATCAGCAGCATTACAGCTGGTCATGGATGAGTTCATTCCACTTCACAGGCCAGCAAAACCGAAAACTTCTGGAGATACCCTGCGGCATTGGCATAGGAGCTCTTGTAATAGCTGGCAGACCTTTACAGTTAGTTGTAATCAAGATTATCCCTCACAAAAAGCAAAGTTCTTCTTGAATTGATCTGTGACATTTCATGACAGCTGGCAGCAAATAAGGATTGTTTACAGCACTTCAGTGTAGCTCAAGTCCTTCAGTGTTTCCCTCAGTGTGCTTCACTCCTTTCCTGCCTCTTCCTTGTTACACAGGTTCAAGTAGCAAGGAACAAAATAAAGTTTCATGTACTTACCAGCAAAATCCTCATCCTAGTTTCCATGTACAGAATTACATATCTATCTGG